>VZRO01001093.1:264074-352349 GCA_013397915.1 Daphoenositta chrysoptera | reverse complement strand
TTGTGCGTGTGCCGGGGCTGTGTGAGCGCCCGTGTGCGTGTGCCCCTGCCCGTGCGCGTCCCCGCCGTGCCTCCCCCGGCCACAAACCCGGCATCTCCCCCTCCCCTCCCGTCTCTTTCGCCCCTGCAGAGCAGGCAGCAGCCAGCACGCCGCTCGAAGATGTCGGGTCAGACGCTGACAGATCGCATCGCAGCTGCTCAGTACAGCGTTACGGGATCGGCCGTAGCCAGAGCCGTCTGCAAAGCCACCACGCATGAAGTGATGGGGCCCAAGAAAAAGCACCTGGACTGTGAGCATCCCTTTTTGTTTCCCCAGCGAAGGCCCGGGGCTGAGGAGCCTGCCCGCAGGGCACTTTAGTGGGCCTTTGAGCCCGCTGGCTGTCACGCTTGCTCTAATCCAGCTTGCAAAGCATAAGGGTGATGGGAAATCTCCAGGAGAGGATGAGTTATTATTGCATTTCTTCTCTTATTGCATAATACTGCTCTTTCGGCCATTTTTTTTCCTCATGACCTCTTGCCTTTTATCAAGGAAGACAGTGGAAAGAGCTGCCTATGGAGCAGGGGCTTGGGAAGAGGGGAGGAAATGGGACACAGGGCAAAATAGACAGACGCTTGTCACTGCCTACTTCTGTCAGGATTAAGCTAGGATGAGATATACATAAATGATATTGCCAGAGCTGGTCAAGCACCAGTATGAGTGGGACCATCTCCACAACCTTCTGAAGAGGTTCGGATGATGGTATGCTTAAATGGCAAGGCACTGGGATAACGCCGTACTATAGATTGGGACAACCTTTGGAGAGTTTAGGGGCTGTTGCTGAGGTCCCAAATGTGTGACAGCAACTTTGTGAGCTGTCCACTAGTTTGCATCATGTTTTATTAAAGATGGCTGTTGGCTTTAGCTCAGATTCATGATGTATTCTGGACTGACATTAGCTAGTTGAGGCATGAAGCAAGGTTGAGGCAAAACATTTTTTGGAAAACAATGAGCTAGTCATGTTTCATCCTGACGATTTCATTTCAACTGTCAGTCCCTGTTTGGAGACACCAAGTAGTAGAATGGTGAAAGAATTTAGTTGTGTGATATTAATTGACCTTGTTTACCACTAGTATCTCTGTCCAGCATTGAACTTGGCAGACCAACAGCAGGTGTTAGTATCTAAAACTAAGTGGGTTTCCCATGGTTTTTTTGGACATGGTAAGAAGTACTTTCAAGTAAAGATCAGCAGGTTTTATACCAGGCAGTCTCTTGGCTGCTGGCCATTACTAAGTATTGCTGGTGCAGGTGTTTGTGAGTACAATTCTGATGATGCAGAGTTACTTAAAAGGAGATGGCATTACTTCTAGAAAATAATTCCAGATTTTGCTTCTAATGACTTTGTAGCTTACCCTCCAAGTGACAAACAGTGGGCTGGTCTTTCAGTAGATCTAGATACTCTTGCATATATGTCCAAGAAATGCTGATGTAAGCAGCATTGATTGAAGACTCACTGAAATCGAGAGTGTTGTTTAAATAGATAATTGGTCTTGATATCATGTTTTCTTGTATATTTTTAAAAATTGTCTTGGTTATTGATGTCTGTCCTCTGTTGTTTGGTAGTTGTCAACACTCTTTAATCTGTAGGCTCTGTCTGGACTGTCCTATACAGACCCTATCTGTTACTAGAAGCTTTATCTTAAAAAAAACATAGCTCATGTATTTAAAAGCATGCTGTGTGTCTGTATATATATATATATATATATATATGTAAATAAAAGTACTATCTGGAATAGGCAGGATTAAAGTGAGGTAGAAGTAATCTACTGGTGTTATATTAAGGACTGTAAAGGGTCTGGGTTTGGATATTGGTGCTAATATTACTGCTTAAGAAAGTGGGTGTAGTGGAGACAGAAGCCAGTAGAATTCCACAAAATTTTATACCTACCTGCATGTCACATATACAACAGGAAAAAAAGTGATAATTTCCTGGTAGGATATATGCCTGCTCGTTTTTCTTTCTATTTTACAAGCTGTAAATAACAGTTGAGAGTTTAACTGGCTGAGTACATTTCAAGTTGGATAAGTAGCATTTGAAGATACGAAGAATGAAAGGTAAAAACTTCCCAGTGCCTTAAAATAAGTTTTATGTCAAGGTATGAAGGATTTAGATTATAAAAAAATTAAAAATTCAGGTTCATCACAGAGAGTGATGGTTGGAGTTATGCTTTATGAGGAGCTGTAATTCTGGTATTAATGTTGGGGTTCTGTGTCCTTAGGGAACTCCATAATTTTATTTAGTGTCTTAGTGGCCAGGTGTCAAGTCACACAACCTCTCTTCCACTGCCCTACTTAACAACTGGGCTTTGTAAATGAAATTGAGAGATCAGATATTTAACATGGGTTAAGTAGTCCTGTAAGGATAGGACACAATGATGCCTGTCCTCATGTGTTTTCTGCAGAAGATACTAATTCCAGAGGGCTATAGGGAGATTATAGGTGACAAGGTGAGAGCTGGTGTGTGAGGAAGGGAGAAAAGAACAGAATTAATGTCCTCAGTGTAGAAAAGCTGGGCTGCTAAGTGTTTACTTTTGTGTGGTTTTCTATACTTGCTGTAGCTTTCAAATACAGGCTGTAATATAGATGCTGCTGTCCTTTGGCATGGGCTCTGGGTGCTGGACAGGCTTGTCATGTGAAGAAGTACTAAAGTACCATCCGGTTGCTATCATATGCTCATTACCAGGATTTACCATTTTCTTGAACTCCAGATCTCCCTACTAGTGAATTTTCAGTGACTGCTGGAAGTAGTGCCAGATGGGATTAAATGAGCTTCTCAAAGTCCCTGTGGGGGAAAAAGGAATATAAAGCTAGGACGCTCTGATGGTTTGGGACAGTTGAGCTTTGACCATTTTGGACTTACAAAACTGTTGTCATCCACAAGTTGTCTTAAAATCACCGCAATGATATGGATTCCTATCCCTCAGCTAACCAATGTTTGTTAGCTAAATTATTATTCCTGTGAAGAAGTGGGGAATCAGCAACTTTATTTTGATGCAGTGAGAAGGGCCATTGCAGAGTGGGTGAATGAGGCATGTGGGCTACATTAAGGATATATAAACTGATAATTCAAGTGGGAAGGCAATCCTTGTGCACAGCATAGGAGTTTGATTCTTAGAATTGTTCTGAAAGATGTGTTAAGGCTTCACCGAGGGTTTAATTGTGTGGGACAAGACTGCTTCCAGCCTCAAATGGGAACGACTCTGATGGTATCAACAGGGAGATGCTTTTGGAGAAGGGAAATAACATGACTTCCAAATGTGAAAACACATGATAGATGAGGGAAAAGTAGGTAGATCTCAACTCAGCTCTTTTTATAGGATCTTACTCAGAAACAGACCTTCAAGTTTTCATTTAGGGAAGTGAATTGAACACTTGTTGCATCTGCAGGTGGTTGTAACAAGTTCCTGTTTGTGAAAATGATAAAAATGGCTGGGATTTTCCTTGACTTATTTTGCTGAGTGAATTGCTTTGCAGCAGGAGGAAGTTCTGCAGTGTGTACTCAGAAAAGACCATATGTGTCTCCTTACTTCTTCAAAATAATTCTCATAAGGTAGAAGACCCACCCAGAAGCCTGATCAAGAGCTGGGAGATGTTTATGAAAAGTGGAAACAAAGCAGATGAAGATCAGGATTTGATTTTATGTGTCTGTGGAGATGACCTGTGTATCTGCTGTAATTTATTTTCATCCCAAGTTTAATTTTGCATATTTGCATGTACCTGGCAAGCAGAGGCTCTAAAAAGAAGTTTATAGTTTAATTCACGGTGGTAACTGAACTGCAGGGTGGTGTCAGTGTTTTACTTACACAGACACTTCTTTCCTGCAGTGTTCTACCTTTCTTCTGCAATCTCTGGGCTGGCCTAACAAGTTTGAATCACTGTGGTCTTCAGTGTTGAAATAGAAGTGTCTGTTGACCAGAAGCAATGCATTAAACTTTTTTGCGTAGGTTTGTAAAGATGAAGTTGCTAGGTCCCACATGTTAGCCTTAGAAACCTCTGTCTTATTCCTGAGGACTATCTGTCTCTGTTTTTTGGGAAAGGTGGTGGTCAGTGGAACTACCTTGAGTCCCTAGACTTCAGTGTCTGTTGGCTCAGTGGGTTAAAGGATAAGGCTAACCAGGATGTGTATATTTTGGAAGTAGTTTGCTGTTGAAGTGATTTGGGGAGTGTTCCAAGTGTGTTGGCACTTGTGGCCCTTTCCCAGTGGGAGGAGTGCAGATGTACTGCATTGCTCTGCAGTCCAGGTGACACTCAGCTGCGGGAGTATCTTCAAGAAATTGCCAAGAACAGAGTCCCTGCACGCACTGGGCTTAATCCTTCACACTTTACTAAGGAAACTGCTTTTATGTCTCCCTGTATCTTGTGTTGCAGTAATTTGTCACAGTTTCTATGTGTGAGAGAACTGACTTTGTTTAAGTGTTACCATTGAAGATCAGCTGCAATACTCTGTCTTGGCTTTCGTTGTCACAGCTGGTGTGGATTTTATAGTGTGAACTCCTCTGTCACTCCAAGGAATTGCTCTCACACCTGAAAAGAAAAAAATCCAAGCAAGCAATTATTTTCTTTAATTCTTTTATGGATGCTGGATTAGCACATTTATTGTGTGTAAGGACTCATCATCAATTTTTATGGTGAATGGCTGTTTCTGTGGGCTTCTACCATGTCCCTTTCCAAAAGAGTATTGAAGACACACTTCATTTGGAGGCATGTAGATCTCTGAATAGGAGTAGAAATGTCTGTCGTGAGTAAGGAGAGGTAATAAGAAGGCTCTTTAGATTAGTTGTTCTTGAGTATTTAAGTGACATTAACTTTCAATTACCCCCAGCCCCATACTGTTTTAAGGCATGTGTAATACGAAGAGAAGGCTGCCCTTTTACTCAAGCTAAGACTTAGCTAATTTTTCAAAATATGTTTGAATCAGAGTAGAAGCCTGAATTCATGTTAAGATCCAAAAGTAGAAATAGGGGCAGGATCACTTGATCCTGTGGATTTCAACTGTTCTATGTGCAAGGTGTCCTATGGTGCAATGCCTAAAGAAAGGAAGCGGGACGGTGAGGGAAGAGAAAAGTGAGTAGGCACTGTAATATTAAACTTTTTTCATCTAAGCAGTGTAACTTGATAAAGATTGGCTAGTCCTGAGGGCAGGTATTCTAAGTCTTTTTCAATAGTAAGCAACGTGCTTACGTGTTAAACGTGCTTTGTCAAGGTCATGGATGACAAATTCTGGGACAAGTCAGGTCTTTCTGTTGTACTGACTTCTATTGTAGGCCTTGATGATGGAGTAGCTTTTTATGAGATGGTCAGGATGACAGTGACCAGAGAATGCTTTTAATCACTTCTATTTAGTAGTTGAGAGTGTTTCATAATAATCTCATAGTGTTGCTCCTTTAGGTCTTGGGTGGCAGCAACTGAGCATCTTCTAAATGACAACAACAAAAATCTGCAGATTTGATTGATTTTCTGTGTTTTGATTTCATCTATGTCTTTGATTTCCCAGCCTCACTCTTAAACCCTTTATCTTCTGTGCATGCCTTACATTGGCTTGTCACACCAGTGAGGAATTCTGTGAAGTCTCCAGGAAAATGCTCAGTAGGTGTGGTCCGTCCATGCTTCCGTGTCTCTGCCATGTGAAGGATCCACTGAAGTTCTTAAAAGTAGATGACACCATAACTTTGAAGGGCATAAAGCATTTTGAAGACTACTCATTTTCTCAGCTTCTTGCTGGATTGAGAAATTGGTAGCCAAAGAGGAGAATTTCCTGCTCTCACAGTTCCCACTTCTGAAGAAATGGTAGTATAGTGGAGGCACACTGCTTCTAGTATTTTTCTACTGCTGCTCAAGGTTCTTGAGACCACTTTGCTCTTCCTGCCCTGCTTATCTTCCCCCAGTGCTGGGTGTCCATGACAAGTTGTTGGCTGCAGGGCTAGCCTCCTTGAGAAGAGACCAGATCCTGCTCTATGCCAGACACAGCCAGCTCCATGGTGGATCTGCTGCAATACCCAGCTGAGCCCATCCACCACCTTTGTGGCATCTCAAGTAAAACAAACCTACGAAAAAGCAGAAAATACTGGACAGACAGAGGGAGTGGGAAAAGGAAATGACAGAGGAAACACCAAGGTTAGAGGTGGAGCAGGAGGTACAGGATGCAGTCCATGGTGCTGGAGCAGATATCCTCTGAAACGTGTGGAAGAGACCCCTGTTCTCAGAAGTCACAGTGCAGCATTTCCCAATGTTACCAAAACATTGCCATGTGCATTGAGTTCACTCCCTGCCACCAAAGAAAATAAAGGGATCGACCTTCCTCAGTCAGCTGTGGACATACAGTATTGCTGAAGGAGCTGCTCTGGTATTTCTGAGGATGGGGAAAAATTGGGGGTGGAGTAATGACATTATATCCCTTCCCTTAGCCTTACTATAGCCTAAAAGTGAGTCTAAACAGTACCAAACAGTATCCTTAAGTTACCATGCCCTATTCCTTTCTTGGAGCACAGATCAGGATGCTGGTAAGGGTGGAAAAGCACAATTTCTGTTGTGTGTCTAGGGTAAGTACAGGAGTTTCACCAGTGAGTGATAAACCTTGAATCTCCAAGCTTCAACACATGGCATGCAGATTAGGAATAGTATTCTGGCTGGTTTGGAGAGAAGGGTTTCAAACACCATGAAAGCTAAAAAGCAAGGAGTAAAGCAAGTCAGGAAATCAGGGTCTGAATCTCAGAGCAGGACGTATAAAGAAAAGGATGGATCATCTGGCACAGGACTGAACCCTGAACTCAGACTAAATGAGATGGTAGAAGAAGCCTTCCTAGTAGCCTTGCAGGCAGTGGTCTGTAGCACAGGGTTTGCAGCAGTACTTTTGTTCCTCTGAGTCAGCAGTATCAGCAAGATTGCAGTGTGAAGCCTCACTGGTAAGCTGATATTGGAGTATCCCACCCCATCAGATTCAGCACGGCTCCTGGATTTTCCTTCTGTCCAAAATTTTGCTTGGATGAGAGCTGGTGGCTTAAATTAACCTGAATAAACCAGATGTTGGCAATTGCTGGAAGGCAATTGGAATAGTTGGCACAGGCTATCTTGTCACTTTGCAGAGTATAGTAAGGTCTGCTTTTTCTGGGATCTTGCAAACCATGTGCTAGACCCTTGAAACAGGTTTTAATGCTTTTAATATTGCTATTTTGATCATGTTTGCTTTAGAGCTGGCTGAAAATACTCAAAATCAATACAAAACGTGTTTTGCTTGTGCTCATAAAGTCTTCTCTTTAGATTGTGAAACACATGTACTGAAGCAGTTGAGAGTTGCGGTTCACAAAGAGAGGGAATATACTCTACTATCCATCTGCGCCAGCATCACAAGTGATATTGGACATCAGCCTTGAAATGAATGCAGGTGGAATACTAGAACAGTATTTTCTAGGCTGCTGGCAAATGGGGCATACACTGGGCATCTGAGGCTCACGGCTTAGTTGTAGGCACAGGAAATGACAGTGCATAATATTACCACTTACTTCTGGACCAGCCATGTCTAAATACCCTTCTGTTTCTCTTTTCTGCCCAGGATAATGTGATCTCATGGTTTGCTGTAGATTATATCTGTATCTTAACTTAGTTTAATGAAAGGGATTGGATGCTAAAAGGTCGTGATGTTATGCTAATGTTGTGTGTTTATGTAATTTTTACTCTGGCCATCTGAGCTGCGGCAGCATGTCAGTCAGTTGCCTTTCCTAGAGTCTATTTTTTCTAGCTATTGATAAAAGTCAAATGTGTTACAGTGGTTTTCATCAAGGGGATTTTGTGAGTAGATAGACATGATCATGCTTGAAGACCACCAAACCCTGCCTCTCATGTGTACTGGGAACTGCAGGTTGCTGACAGGACGTGTCTGCGGCTTGGGTCTGACTTGTGGCAATCAACTCCTTTCGGTCGTAAGCCAATATGCAAAATTACCACAGCTAAAAAGCAAATTGGCAGGAACTCCTGTATTGCAATTGGACCGCAGAGCTCTAAGAAAACAGTTGAGCCATATGCTTTGACAAGGTTGCTTTACTGACTCAAAGAAGGAATGAAAAAGAAAACAGTGTTCTTTGCTCATTGTTTCTAAGTGTTTAGGAGACTAGGTTATGGCTGAGATTCAAAATACTGGTTAGGGTAGATGGGACAGTTTGGTGTCTACTTGAGCTAAGATTGTTCTACCGTACAATTAAAGGACCAAAGGACATGTCTTTTCAAGAAGGTGTCTTAAACCTTTCTGTCCTAAGAAGTGATACAAGGCTGTGGCTTGACTGCTGGCAGTAGAGTGCATCACTTCAAACTGGCTCTTGGCTTGGCATGGCCGCTGATGACACGATGGCAGCAGGTGCTTCCATAGCAGATGGTCAGGGGTTAGCCTGCAGAGCCTGCCAGGCTCCTGGTGCCTCTGCCATAGTTTTGTTATATATCTTAAATCACACTGATAGTTTACAGAATGTTCTAAAATGGTCCTGCACAGAAGTGAGAGAAAGACATGACTGCTCAAAGCATGAATAAAAACACGCTGACTTGTCTCCCACATTGTTTAAATGTATGCAAGTTTACAAGTGTAGAGGAAGGTCCTCAGAAGAAGGCAGTGATCTGTGATCCTGCCACAGTGCAGGACGGCACTGGGAGGGTGCACATCTTTAACATTATTGAAGAGCCAACATAGATGCACTTCAGTGGGAGTTCAGACTGTTTTTAACAGGACTCTTTATTTCACTTCTTCCTTCAGGGAGTGTAGGACTTGTAAGAAAGGGACAAGCCAACTAGCCTGTTTCCTGCCTCTGAAGGCTGCTGTTTCTCCTTACATATAGGTCGAATATAGATGAAAACTTTAACCTATCATTGCATCAGTCCTTAAGCAACCCTAAAGTTTTCAAATTAAACCTTTTCAAATGGAGACTTGGGTTTGGAACCTGTTGCATGACTCTGGAATCCAAAGTATGCTTATTGTGCCTGTAGCTCTTAATTTAAGTTTTAAAGCTTCATCTAAATGTATTTATAGGAAAATGTACATTCTATTAAGGGACAACAAGCAGGAAGGAACTCAGCATATTTAGTGTGCCAATGTTTTGAAAATATGTACGTTTTATCATGAGTGATGTTTTGTTGTGGGCAAGTGAAACAATGGTATTTTCGTATGTGAGCCTTGCCTATGACTTTCTGGTCTGATCTTTCATTCTATGAAATTACTATGAAAGACTCTAATCTAGAGTTTTTCTGGTTTTGTTAAGTTGATTTAAACTTTAGATTGCTTTTTTGTTTGTGAATGGCAAGAGTGTTAACAGGCAAGGTTTGCTATGTTTGTAACAGGTGAGTTTAAAGAGCTGCTTCTTGTTCATCTGAAAGCTGGAAATTGCTTAGACAGTATTAAGAGAAACTACCTGTCAAATATCATGCTCTGTATCATGCTTAGGAATTAAATTTACACTTCTGGGTGTTCCAGTCTAGAGATCTGACTCTGCAAAAAGCTTCACTGCCTGGATGTGAGCCTGTGTGATGGATTCCCACTTCCTCACTCATCAATATTGAT
Source organism: Daphoenositta chrysoptera (assembly GCA_013397915.1). Taxonomy (NCBI): domain Eukaryota; kingdom Metazoa; phylum Chordata; class Aves; order Passeriformes; genus Daphoenositta; species Daphoenositta chrysoptera. Next base: position 342,775 of record VZRO01001093.1, on the reverse strand, counting down.
ATTGCCAGTGGCAAATGCATTATCCAGAGGCATTGGTGACTTCAAACTGTTGATAGCAACTTAGTACTGTCAGGTTTTTTTTAAATGTTAGTAGTCCTCACTGTATCCTTTATCTCTCAGGTGAATGTTCCCTTGAAATTAAAAGGGGTTTTTTTTGCAACATCAGGAAATCTGCAGTATGTGAAAGAGTGCCAGCTCACATTGAAGAGTCAAGTCTATTTGAAGTAGAATTTAGTGTGTTCAAAGTTTTTGAGACTTAAACTCAGCTCTCCATGTGGCAGAAGCAAAGGATTATTGTTTAACTAATGTAGTACAAGGGAATGGACATGAAGGAATTGCACAGTTTCATATTTTACCTTTATTTTTTTAACTGTGAAGGATATCAGTCCTTTTGTTAAAAATACTTTTAAGGCGCAACATTCACATATAAGGCAGCCATCTGGTTTTAGGAGCTCTTCTGCTTTATGGTAGATACCATGGATACAAGACAATGGATTGAAATTATAGCAACCATGTTAGAAAGTACTTGCTTCGTAGTTGGAGCTGCTTCAGTGTGCTTCCAGGAGGTCATACTGTTCCACTGGCTTGTGCAGAGGTTTGCATTACACTTGGGGTTTTTTTCTACAGATATGTTCATGTTTTCAACAGGGCTGCCTGCACGGTTGTGGGCATCTCATTCCTGGCTAAGAATTTCAGGTTGTGTCATTATGTGGCACCAGCTGATGAACAAACTGGACTCTGAGAATAATCCTGCTAAAGGAGTAGGAAAAGCATGGACCACGGTCTGGATATTGAGTCAGGTGTGTCATCTTCTGAGGCTGCCTACTCAACTGATCTCTTTCCAGCTTAAAGGCTGTAGCTAATTACCATGTCACTGAAGTTGCTTGCACGTTGTCTCATCCCCACCCAATTTTTTTTTGTTTGGTTAAAGTATTCCCAACATGTAACAGCTAAGTATTGGAGCTCAAACATCAGGCTTCTTGCAATATATTTTCAGTCTCGTTCAGTTTTGTAGTGGATTAAAAATTGCTGTTCTGGGCAGAGTTGATAGGCTAGTGATAGTTTCATTGCTACAAGTTTATTAAAACCAAATGGTCTTCTGAGGAAAGGAGATAATTTGGGTGTAGAATTCTTCTCAGATTGCAGCATGGCAACTGAAAGAGCTCGGGTGCCATGCCTCAGTTGATTACCACATTCTGCCAGATGTGTTTGGAGTGTAAGATCAGCCCAGCATGTAAGGGCTGATTAGAAAATGCCGTAGTGCAGAGATTACAGTAAATGACCCAGTGCTACTATGGCAAACATGAAATCCTTCTGTTTCTAGTGTAGCCGTACTCCCTGGCTAAAAGCTGACGTTCATCCTGTTACTGATATTCCAGCAAGCACCCAAGTGATAAGAGTTATGAATTGATACAACCAACAGATAGTGTTAGGGGTTGGTCACTTTCATGGAAGGATAATCTTAGGCCACAGCTGGAATCCTGGTGTCAGGTTGTGGATGTGCCTGATGTCAATAGGCAATTGACAGTAGTCACTTCAGTAGGTTTTATTGACTGTTATCCTTCTAAGCAATAATCTTGCAACTCTATAAAGCCTTTAAAATTGCTTTGTTGTTTGCAGCAAGAGCTAGGATGCAAGAGAACTGTCACTTTAGTGCTTGCATGGATGGAGAGAACAATTCCCTTAGAGGAAATTGAATAAATGCTTTGAAGGCTTGGCAGAAGATTGGCTGGTGGTTGCACTTTCGTCTCTAAATTAATGTGTATTTTGGTTAAGGCTTCCAAGTTTGAAGTGCTGAAGGAAATGTCTTGTAGAATGAGGTCTGAGATTTGCCATGCAGGATAAATGCTCCTTTTCATGCAAAGTTATTGGTCAAAAGTTATTTGTAATGTTAGCAGGGTTTTTTCCATATCCCTTCTTCCCCTAGAGTTTGGCATCTAAGATGCCATATTACAATAGGATGGGAAATAGCATTTCTACAAGACAATTGCTATTATACTTTAACCTTATAACCATTGGTTGGTGTCCACCAAAGGCAAACGGAATTTTGCATATCTTAAATTATTAAGGGCTATGCAAAAAAGGTAGTGCAATGATGATTTGTGGCTCAGCTCTTACTTCCAGTAAATCAATAAAATAGAGAAGTGGCACATTTAGCTCCAGAATTACTTGGTGTTTCATATCAACTTAAGCAGAAATGTTTAATTTTTGTATTTGAGCAGAAAAATGCATGTTTCTGTTCAGCTAGTTGTGGAGCAGGATTTGTGTGGAAGAGGGGTTGGAAGTGGGTTCTGTGGCTGAGAGGAAAAGATCATGAAAGCTGTGATTTCTCGTCTTTCCTCTACTTTGCTGAACTTGTATTATTGCCTGAGACAATTTCTTTGGTATTCAAAGTGAGTGAATTATGTACAAATGAGCTTCAAGACTGAGCTTCTTATGACTTTGGACAGGGAAAAGATTCCATGCTTTATAACTAATACTATATAAATACTATATAAATAACTAATACTTTTCCTATAGTGAAGATGCTTTAAAAAGCTGTGGTAGCTGTAGTTGGGAAGAAAGCAGGCAGAATTCTTGGACCATGGGGTCTTTTCCCCTTTGTTTAATGTTCTGGCTTCATATGTGTGAGGCTAAAAAGGTGCTTTCCATAGTATGTTTGTAGTAGAAAGTTTGTGTAGCCTATCTGCTGTTATTCCAGATATGTAATTCCTGAGTAAAAGTGAAACTTATTCTTCTGACTGGGTGGGTCATGAGTGTCAGCAAGGTCTCAGACTTTGTTCATAAAATATATTAATCGCTAATTAATTAGCAGTCTTAAAGACTATGCTTAAAACTTCAATGACTGCTCCTTAAACTGAGTTTCTGCAGCTGGCCCGAATGTCTCCTTTCAACTGTACTACTCTCCTTGAGAGAATTCCAATGTAAACATTATAGGTAGTGCACACTGTTCTTCCCCAGAGGCAGTGGAGCTCTTAAGTTCTGGGAATTTTTCTTTTACGTAAAAAAATACTCATAATTCATGGAACTTGAAGGAATTGCTTAAAGCAAGATCTATTTTTTTTTTTTTAACGCAGTATTATCACACTTCCCCCCCTATTATTAAGTACTTAGAGAGACAGCTGCTGTGGTTGCACCCTTTTAGATCCAGTAGAAGACCATCTGATGGTTGGCTTTTATTTCCTGTTTCCAAGAGAGCTGAACCTGAACCTCTCAGGAGGAAGAGCCATACATATAAATAATTAAGGATCAAAAGGAAAGCAAGTGCAGCATAACTGATGTAACACTGCTAATGAGCTAGGGTGATTTTTGCAGATGACTTAAAGCCAAATATCTTGCCTTAATATGTTGGTTAAGGAGGAGTGCAAACCGTGTGGAATTATGTTGGAATAAAATCCAGCAACGTGTATGGGCAGTAGATTTTTCACTTGGTTTCAAAATAGGTATTTGATAATAGAGGAGGTGGTGCACTGTTGTATTTAAAAAGGAGTAGTGAGATAATAAGATGATTCTAAGGCTAATTAAACTTTTAGGCTGAGAAATTGGAGGATGCTTCAAGAGAAATTTGCTAGTACTTAGTCATTTACCCTGTCTGTCTGCAGACCCTTCGTCTGATTGATAGGGTCTGCAAAATACTTCATACTATGGGTAGTACAGTATGCCTGGGAGTAGGCAGAGAGGAAGAAATTGTATCTAAAAGCTTGTCTTGGTGTGGGGTGCTGTTGTGTGGTTCAAAGACTGGTTGTTGTGACCTCTCAAACTTGAGGATCTGCAGCAAGTATGTGTCCTCACAAGAGTCTGAGATATATTTATGAAGGAGGAGGTCTTTGAAGTAAGGCTGGAGAGAGGAGGTGGCAGTCCCCCGAGGGCTACAGCTGTGTTTTTGGGAGTCTATGGTACCTGGAGAGCACGTGCTCAGTGGAAGATGGTGTTTAGGTTTGTTGAGTTGGCGTAGGCATGGAAGTTCCAAGGCAATATCTGAAAGATGCTGGACTTTGAGAAGGGGTAGGCTTGCTGGCATCAAGGTGGGGAGGAAGAAGGAGACAGCATGAACTGCTGTTCTGCTTGGGATGATTGTTAAAAGCCAGATCAAGATGTGTGTTTGTGTAGACAGGGCAAGCTGGAAGTGAAAAGAATAAATGATTAATTACAATCTCAGAAATTATTTCCAAACTCTTTTCAGTGGAATTGCCTCATAGTCAAAGCCAACAACATTCAAATTATCTGATGTTCTTATGAGCAATTGTTGTAGAAGCAGAAACTGATAACTTTGTTCTGCTTTCCAGTACTGTTTTGTGGTCAGATTTCTGTAGACATGGAAATTCAGCTCTCGCATTGGTTAGCACAATGCTCCAGTAGCTTCCTAATACAGTTCTGTCTTGCAGGGGAGGGACTCTACTCTTACTTGCCTATTCAACACTCTTGGTGGAGGCTTGTAAAGTCTTACTCTGATCTGCTTCTTTCTGTTCTTGGCTAGCCTGGATTTGGAAAAATCCTGCATTTCCTTTTCAATAGGTTCAAGGCATTATTTAAATGATTATAAGCAAGAAAAAAAATCTCCTGAAGACTACTGTAGCATTTGAGTAATAGTGAGGAAGGTCTATAAGGGAGTTACTGCTGGAGAGATTTGGCAAAGTTTGGGAACTGAATGTATGACACAGCTCAGATGCTGAGGCAGCTTGTGTGTTAATTCAGTCTGGAATGACAGCTGCTCTTAAGTTGGCACTGATATTCCTCTAAACAGAGAGGTCTTATTCTCTGCCGCTGTTTCTCTGCATACTGAAATGTAAATTGTGAATAATTAATTATGAACTGGGAAATCCCAGGTCTGTTTATTAAAGAACAAAACAGGAAAAAAACCTGCTCAGATCCAGAATACAATCTGGAAAGATAGAGGACAAAAGAAGATTCTTTAAAGTATTGTATAATCTCTCTCACTAAGAAAAAATAAACTGAAAACTAGAAACTAGTTTTTAATGAGACCGAAAGAATCTGAAATTCTGAAACCTTTGAAACATTCTTACTGTTTCCCTTTTTTTACCTTATGAGCTTAACAAACAGTACAGTTAGTACCATCTTTTGGTGGCTCTTCAAAATGTCATGAAGAGAGAGCTAAGGTCTCTTAACTTACTTTAGTCTGTCTCACTGAACCCTCTACCATTCTTCTTCTATTTGGCAGGTTTGTCTTATTATTAATGGAGGCATTATTTAGGGAAGAGAAGTAAAGCTAGAGTATGATTAAGTTGCAGTGTTCTCAAGTCTGAGTGAAAAAATTGGCCTATCCAAGAGCTTAAAGACTGTTGTTTAGATTTAAATTATGTTGTCAGAGAATTGACATTTATTTCTTCTATGTGCATTGATTTTCCATCTCAAAGCTTAACTAGAAAAATTATATTGAAATAAAATTATAATTTTAAAAGGTGTCTTTAGTTGAGGAAGTTTTAAAAATAGCAGCTATGAAAATGTGAAGAGAGGAAATAGGAGAAATCATGCATTGTGACTTGGTAATTGTAATTTAGTCCCACAGTAAACAAATGGATTAAAGTAAAGCATATATAGGTCTTCATTCTCCAATTAATCCACTTCTGTGAAAGCTGTGGTGAAAGCACTTACTTCTACTGCAGTATGATTCCTGATTGCTTACCCTGCTTGGAATTTGTATTTGAGCTCAGTGTCTGGGTTTGGGGATTAGCTGTCAGTGTGCTGGATGCCTGCAGTAGCAGAAACTTCTTCAGGAAGTTACCTTTAATCCTTGTTTGCCCTACTTGTGTGTGCCCCAAATGGAAACAACTTTGCAAGACTGCTTCATATGGCTTCTGTTGGGTTGTTCTTCATCTGTTACTTCTTAATAGTACCTATTTTGTATGAACAAATGTACCTGTGACTTCATTGGAAGACTAAGCTTTGTTATCTCTTTGTAAACTGTCCAACCAGTAGGTGTCTGAATAAGTATATTTTGAAAACGTAGTTTCTAGATTTTTTTCCTGTATAGGGTTTCTTTTTCCTTGCAGCTGTTCTTCCTTACCACATTAAAGTCAAATTTATTTTTCCAACTCTTATTTTAAAATTTAGCTTAGCCACAGATCTCTGCTGCTCAGTTTAAGTTAGCTGTGCTGGTGCTTCACTCCAGATGCTGATGGTTTCTGGTTAAGCTGAGACTGTTTGGTATTGGGGAAAGAAGTCCAGGAAACTTGAATACCTTATCTTTGTGGTGTGACTAAATGGGAAACAGCTCTGCAAGAATTATCCCCCCACCCCCAATCTTCTTTTTCTGCCCTCAGATGACAAGTGACATCTTCATGCATGGTTTAGTTCTTTTCTGTGCACTGAAAGTAGTAGACTTAATTTTAATCATGCCTCTCTATTTTGCACAATATAATTACTCATGTCCTAAAACATTCAGAGCTGCAGACTGAGATGCTGTACCCTCCAGCAGTTTGGAGAGGAGACAGAAATGACTGAGTGACTTCAGAAGCAGTGCTGTGGCATCATATAGCAGTGCCTTGTTGCCTCCATTGCCAGCATTTCTGTGGGTGGACTCCTCTGAGGTTTCATTTACCTAAAGTGCACTGATGGAATACACAATTTATAGTGTCCCTCTTTCACAGAAATCTACGTACTGAAGCCCAAGACAGAAAGCTTACAAATTTGATGTGTTTCCTTATATTAATAAGACAAATGCTGTCACCTGCAGTAAAATCTCTGAGCGGGGTAAACAGTGAGCAAGCCACTTGTGACTTGCTTCTAGGCTTTTACAAACCACTGTCTTCTGTAATGCATTAATCAGCAGTACAGAATAAAAGATCATTGGCCTGTTTGTACAACAAGATCAAGGAGAATTCTCAGAGCTCTGTGATCTTGAACTGCTGTCATTCAATAGCATGGCTTTACTACTATAATACTTTGCAGAACTGCCTCCCTCAAGGGTAGTGTTGCTGAGGTTATAAACACATTTCAGAAGGTGTTCTGCAAAAAAACTCAAACCCAACTTCCATAACCAAGAAAACAAAATGTCATGACAACAAACATTTTCAATTCAAACTTGGCAAACAGATCACATATTTTTTGTCTCCTATCTCATCCCAGAAAATCATTCCCCTGGCCTGAAACTAAAGTAAACTTGCAGCTTTTATGCCCATACAATAGACAATTTCATGTGCAAGCAAGCACTGTGGTTTTCCCAAGCTTGTGACTCTGAGCTAGAGATTTCTTGGATCTTAAATAAGTCTGTTTAATAGAAAGAAAAAAACCCATAAATATTACATGCCAGGAATTTAAAGAAGACCCAAACCAACCAAACAAAACCTGACCTTCTAAATGCTTCTGGTACAGCGCTGTGGGTTTCTGTACACACCAGGTGGGTCTCCATATCTGATGTGACTCATCGATCTGTTTAGACAGGCTTGTCCTCTGGATTTCTCCTGTCCTGCAAAGGCAGAATCAGTAGTTTAATGTTGAGCCTTGACTTTCCACTCCTGGCAGCATTAATGCTCTCCATTGGAGGGGATTATGTAGGGGAGGGAAAGGAAGTCTGCAAAGTGGTGACCCTACTGTCCCAGTGAATTGAACTCTTCCTGTTGACTCCTACAGTTTAAGTGTGCAGGGATCAGTCACAAAATACCCTGTCTGCTTTTGAGGTAGAATATCTGTCATCACTGAATACTTGAATAGTTGGAAGAAAATTTCTAGTCTGGGGGTGGGGAAGAAATCATTAACAATGATTCCTCTGAGGGAAAGTAAAAGACGAGTATTTTCATTTCAGATAATGCTTAGTCAAGTAGTTAAACTTTTAAATTTTTTCTGCTTAGATCTTCAAACTTTAAGCCTCAGCCTTACACTTAGATCTGTGTTTGGTGCTCTTCGTGTTGCATAAAGTTGTCTCCTTGAGTCTTGCTAGGGCTGTGTCTGGCATCACATGGGTTTTGGTCATGCAGTTACAGTATGCAGTTTTCCAGCTGTGTCTCAAAAATAGGTGATAGCTTGTAGAAGGTAATTGCTGCTGCCTAACTGGAGTTGGTAGGTAACAGGGGATGTAGTAAATCACAGATCCTATCAGTAGACGTAGAACATAAAGGATAGTGGAAAGCTTGCTGCCCTACTGTTTATGATTTAACTGCTTACCTTAATTTCATGCACTCTTCTGTGCAAGTCTACATCTTCTTAATGTACAGGACACCAGGCTGTATGGTACTGTTGTTCCCTAAGACAGCCTTATTTCTTCTATGTAAAGTGCAGTTGCTTCAGTATAAATTAATGTCATTCCTGATGTTCTTTCTTGCTGTTTAGTGAGGTCTTAATTCATGCCTGAATGCACTCTTCTGCTTTCTGGGTCTGTAGAAACTCTGGGAGGTGTGCTGGAGCTTGCTGATTAAAGCAGCCTCTGGGTTGACTAGAGTATCTGGTTTTGGTGATACCTCTTTTTGCTGACGTGACTCTGGGTTCAGTGTGCTTGACATGTAACCTGTAAGTGAAGAATTCAGTAGTACTTATTCCTGTAACCCAGAGGTAATGAACTGTGACAATTAACTTAAAAACCTGCAAGAAAAAAGTCATATGATGTTGTGCACCCTAACTTCATCTGGGATAAAGACGTTGAAATGTTTGGTCGTAGCTCAGGAAAACATTGTTGGAAAACTGTTACTGTTGGATGAAAGAGTTAGATCACTGTTGCTGTCAGCATGTACTAATATAATCTCAGTTTGGGTTTTTTGTTGTTGTTATGTTTTTGTTCCTTTTTTTTTAACTGTGGAGTGTAAGCACTGAACTTCCTGTTTGTCACAACCATGGCCTGCAGCCTGGTGGGCTGAGAACTTGGCCATGCTGCAAACTTTTTGCCATATTTGTAGCACCTAACGCCTTCCTTTTCTGTCTCCTACAGACTTGATCCAAGCAACTAATGAAACAAACGTGAATATCCCTCAGATGGCTGATACGCTTTTTGAGCGAGCAACGAACAGTAGCTGGGTGGTCGTATTCAAAGCCTTAGTCACCACACATCATCTAATGGTCCATGGCAATGAGGTACGTGTTAACAGCTCTCTCAAGGCCACATTGGCACTGAACACACTCCAAACCAAAAGTGTTAGTAGTGCAGAGGCATCTTGTCTGAACCAGTAAGGAGCTGAGAACAAAGGGCAAGAATGATTCTTGATGAAGAGAAAACTTACCTTTAACAACAGAGTTGGACTGTTTATCTGTCTCTCCATTTATAAAACCATAACATAAGACCAAGACAGAGTCTGTGTCAGGATGCTGACAATTTATGCACTGAATGTGAAAACAGAGCCACACAGGATTAAACACTACCTGGGATTTTTTGACTAAGGTCAAAGTAGGCGTTCTGGCGCCTGTATACTGCCATCCAAATTGTTGCTTTCTCTGCATGAATGTTAAAATCTTTCTAGAGCTGTAAATTCAACCTGATAGCATTTTGGATCAAGTTCTACTTATCCTTGTTTTAATTGACCTGAATAGGCACATATGTTTGCATAAAAAGAGACAGCATATTTAAAGAATTTCAGTATGACTGTGAAACAACTTCAGTATGACTGTGGAACAGTTCTTCCCTGCTGTTTATAAAGTGTTTTCATGCAATGAACTTCCCACAATGTAAATTTTTACTCCTATTTTTCCATTCCCAGTTTTGGTCAACATTCTTATCTGATTTCTCTAACTGTTTCAGGCTGTTAGTCCCTGTATTTGATGGAATGCCTTGCTTGTTATTAAAACAGGCCCTTAGCTTGGCTGAAACAGAGGGCTGCTGGATTGAGAAGTCTGGGACTAGCCTGGATATGTGCTTTGTAAGCAGATAGATTTGTGCTCCCTCAAATCCCTGAGCATTAAACATTTTTATTGCTCGTTTCACAATAAATTTTGTATTTTGCACATAATCTACTTTTAATATATACAGTAGAATATGTACTAGAGATTCTGACTAAAAGTGGTTAGTCTGAATGGACAAAAAAGTTTTGAGGAAGCTATTGCAAGCTAAGAAAAAAATCTGTGTTTTCATGTTTTATGGTGAAAGAGGACTGGTAATGGTGCTGCTAGAAGGTACAAAGCCTTCAGATACAGCCTGTGATAAGCAAAATGACTTTGTGTTGCAGAGATTTATTCAGTACCTGGCATCCAGAAACACATTGTTCAATCTCAGCAATTTTCTGGACAAAAGTGGATCTCATGGTAAGTCTACTTATGTCTCTAATCATAACAAGATTTTAAATAAGATACTAGGGTTAATTTGCTCCTTCATTCATTCGATGTAAATAGTATAAAAATGTGCTACTGAAGCCTTTTTATAAGTACCTAAGTACAGGAGCACAAGTGAAGTGCTGAACAAATTCAGAACAGTATTTCTCATCTCCTGCAATATTTTTACTCAAAAGGTGAAACTGTACAAATCCTTCAAGTGCTGGTTGAAATCTGGGCTGGGTCAGCTATCTCTTTGACCCTTATGGGTGTTAAAAGTTGAAATGGACAATTTTACGTTTAGTTTTTGGGGTTTATTCAGTCTTAAATAGTGATTCAGTTGCTTGGGAACACTGTGCTTTTTGGGCATTATCTATAACCACTTAGTGGTAGGTCTGTTGGTACCAAAAGAACTGGTTCGTTTTGATTTGAGTTGAGTAATGAATTTAGAAAGGTCTAGGCAGAAATTAAGGACTTGTTCCCTCTGAATCTTACAAAGCCTGCTTTTCTACTTTTCACTCTGGATTTATTAGTTAATTTTCCTGTGCCCTCAATTAACAGAGGAAAAGCTTGTTTCATGGTAGGTCTGCCAGAAAAGAGGGAAAATATAATTCTTCAGCTGTCAGAGAATATTTGAAGATTGTATGCAGACTACAGGAATGCTACAATAATGGGAAAATTTAAAGCAATGCCACGTTACTTCATCTCTTAATGTAGACATGTGGCACCAAAAAACTTAAGCATCTTTAGATATGGTAACAGGGCAGGAACAAAGCTAAACAAATACTAAGAGTGTGTTCATCTAAGCAAAACATAATATATGTGTCTATATATATATATGCTCAAAGACACTGGTGTTTGGCAGCAATTAATTCTGTTAAATGCATGCATTTGTGTTCTTCACTACTTTCTTTAAACTTGAGTTGCCATTTAATAGGTAATATACAGTGTATCACAGATAATGTGGCGTCAGATTTGGTAATGTTTTGCTTGAGTTGGCAGGAATACTTAATGATGAGAGATATTAAGGGAAAATATAGCCAATGACTAAATTGAGGGGTGTGGATTTTTAGAAAGGTAACAAAAAGGGACCTGAATCGAAGAAGAAGATGAGTTGCTTTCTGGACACATTTCTGTGGCTTAGAGGAAGAAACTTTGGAGGATAGGCTGCAATACTAGCTGCTCAGATATCATAGGCTTAAAGGTCACTGAAGTTTGAGGTGCCTTGTACAGTATTATGTGCCTTGAGGACTTCTGGTGTAACAGTTCAAGGAAGGCACTATCTCTGTGGGTGCCATCATAATTTCTTTGTTCTGGTAAACCTAGGTAGGGGAATTTTGAAGGTTCATGTAAGAGTCAGAGTGACTAACATACATAAAATATAAAGAGTGTTTAAGTTGAACTTGAGCTTTATCTTGGGAGTCATGTACCAGTTCAGTAAAAACTTTTTGCTAAATGGGTATTTTTCCCTGTTAATAGAGGGGTAACTTTTTGCCATCAAGTAATGTTACCCCATAACTGTGTAGGAACCTCTGTCAGGTTTCCCCAGGAGCCATGCCACTGCTGCATTGCACGAAATCTGTTGGAAGCAGAGGACAGTGGTAGATTGTTTTGGTGTACCACTACTGGTTTTTCTTCAGAAGCTGAAAGCTGTCTTGTGATGCCTGTTCTGTATGTGAAGCTGCACAGTGTAACAGAAATCTTGGGGTCTGCTGGCTGTATATTGTCATTTACCAAAGCACTTCCAAACCAGCATGAAAACTAAAGGTAAAATGCGTAACTGTTTTTTGCAGGTTATGACATGTCCACCTTTATAAGGCGTTATAGTCGATACTTGAATGAAAAAGCATTTTCCTACAGACAAATGGCATTTGACTTTGCAAGAGTGAAGAAAGGGTAAGCAAAGCTTAGATACGTGAATTAATAAGGTTGCCTGACCCATGAAAATCTTATTTGTGGCATTACACTTTATTTTAGTTTCTCCATGACTTTGTTGTTATATGCTTTGTGTAACTACAATGAAAAACCTGATTTTTAAAGAACTTGTAATTGGTTAAAAATTGCCCAAAGAGGAGAGGAAGTACTGGGTAGTAAGGCAAATACTGAAGACTAAAGTAAGGTGCCTTGCAGAACTAGGAGCTTTTAGTGCTAGATTTAAATCTGACCCTAATTAAATTTTGCTGCAATAAGACTGTGTTTAGGATTTGGAGAAAGAAACACTGAAAGAAACTGAAACTATGTTTAGGATGTTTCATTACTCTGTAGACACTTTCCCTAAGAAAGATGGTTGATTGCAAACAAAGCCTGAAGTGAACACTTGAAGTTCTTAGCAGGCAACAGAGCAAACAGTAATAAACAGAACAGAACAACATTGCAAACTGCTGGTTTTATTTCCCACAAGAACTGTGTTAAAAAAAAAAAGTTAACCCAGCCCAGAGTAGTATGTTGGTATTTATGAGAACATTTTTCTGGTCTCTGGCTCCTCTAACTGGAACTTTAAGGGGTCTAGATTCTCTCTTGAAGCACAGATGACACAGCAAGTGGCTTAACACCCACTGAAGGTGCAGCTTAATTGACTGCATACTAAAGATGCTCCTGCTAATCATGAGTTGCATACAGGATCCTTCTGGCAGTTCTGGTGTGTTCTGCAGCTTGGGATTCTGACCTGTTAATGCAGACATCTTTACCAGGCTGCTCTCTCCTGCTTCTCAAACAGCCAGAAAGTGTAAGGCCTCCTGTGGCAGCTTTGCTGTGTAGCTGGATGCCGTTCCCTTAGTGGGGACAATACGAGTTCACTCTTGAACACTTGATGTTAAATAAAGTTAAGTTTGGACTGCTGGGGATCCTACAGTTCCTGCCTTGCTGTAAATTCCTGGAAAGGCTTTCTGTGCCTGTTATTTCTTGTGCTCAGAACAAGGTGCTGCCTCAGAGTATAGCGAAAAATAATTAAGGGGATGCATTTCCAGTCTGCATATGTATACCTGTCTGCAGCCAGAACAGGGCAATACATAATGATGGTTGTGCAGGTTTGTCATAATCAGAGATAAAAATGACCATGCTTGAAGACTGCTATGATCCTATGAATGACTCTTAAGAAATGCTGCACATCCATGGACATGTCAGCAATGAGTTGTCATTAGTTACTCATAAAAAACTTTGCGCACAAAGTATATCAGTTCTCTAAGTACTTCTGTGGCAGTATTTCTAGTTAGTAATTTAAGCTCCCAGTGTCATCTTTCCATAAAGAGATCAATCTCTTGTGTTCATCACTCTAACACAAAACCTTTCCTCACCTGCTGTCAGGAAGGGTGGTTGGATGAAGTATTTTTCATGCCAGCTCTCATGATGACATGAGAAGAAGGAAAATCAGACTGTGCTTTTGAAATGGTTTAAACATGAGTTATAGGTGCTTCAAGCATAAATTTTAGACAACAGATCAGTTTCAGGGAAAGTAAAGAGGAAACTGCATGGCTTCTAATCTGTATTCCCTCTTGCAGAGCTGAAGGTGTAATGAGAACAATGGCTCCTGAAAAGCTGCTGAAGAGTATGCCAATATTACAGGAACAAATTGATGCACTACTTGAATTTGATGTATGTATTGAAGCTGACCTAGCATTAACACTGGGCAGTGACTTATAAATGATTCATGATAATGAACACATTTCCCCTTGTAGGTAATGCTTTACTCATCATCCCTTATTGAGGGCCAAAATATCCCCTTTTCAGTGTCCCACTGAGGTATTGTGGCCAAGAATGGCCTTTACCCATGTGTATGAAATGTAAAGATTGCACTTTTGGTTTTGTAGAGAGGGAACTTGGAGTTTCATCTTCTGCATCAGTGAGGGGGAAGAAATGGACAAAACAAGGAGACTGAACACTCTATTTTCTGTCTCTTGGCAACCAGCTTCTTTTGGAGGGGAGGGAAAAGCCTGTTAAAATACCACATGTACATTGTTTGACTTCCTCAAAATCTGCATCTGGTTTTCAGCTGTGAACTAAATTGGCTAAACTTAAATCTAGACTGTTCATAGAAATAAGTGTGTGCAATATATTTATCATGTCATGAATGCTGATGGGATTGTTTCTGTGACCTAAGGATAAAAAGAGAAATCATTTGTTGTAGGAGGCACAGTGTAACATTTCAAAGAGGTTTTTGAGGGAATTGCTTCTTCTCTTGGTGGGCAGCAAGGTGAAAGGCAGGTCTCAGAGGAAAGACTTAGAAGTGCATGTCTCACAATATGCTTTCCATTCCTTAAATGGCATAGGAATTGTGGTAGTGCTTTCAGAAGAGGAGATGTTTTTAAGAAAAGAAAGACCTTTTAATAAATGAGTACATATTTTCTTCCCAAGCTGATGTGTGAAAGGATCTTGACATCATTAATCCAAATACATTATCTCATAGGCTATTAAATTTTTGTTAAGCTCTGCTGTAAACTGACATCTTTTGTCCATTTCATTAAAACTGTTAATAGCATCTCTGCCTTCCTCTTCTTTGTGATAAGTGAAGGAGACAAGACTAAGATGTTGATATGGGCACTCCTCTGCTGTAGTGGATTGTTTTGGAGTGGTGAAGAAAGCAGTCCTTGATCTGCTAACGAAAGCTTTTGTTTAGTGTCTTAGCATGAAACCTTCAGTGCTTGATTCTGTCTATAACAGCACCAAATACCTGGTGTAAGCCAAAATATTTGATTGCATTTGATGCCTGTTTTGCAAATAACTGATACTTTATTTGTAGGTTCATCCAAATGAACTGACAAATGGTGTCATAAATGCTGCATTCATGCTTCTGTTTAAAGATCTCATCAAGCTTTTTGCTTGCTACAATGATGGGGTTATTAACTTACTAGGTAAGTAACCTGGCTTTTATCTCACGTACCATACGTGAATGAAGAATCAGTTTCAGATCTGCTTCAAGATTTTACTTAACTTTCATTAAAGCTGCATTTATCTTGACTGTTCTAGTGTGAAATGAGAGAAAATTTTAAGCTGTACCCTCTTACATTAGTGTTCATCTGACCCTGGATCATCACATGTCCTTAAAAGTGTGTGGATGCATACCTTAAAGACACTGACCATCTCTGTTCTTAAAGAGGTGTACAGTGCTGTGTGAGCATGCATAGTATGTCCTGCAAGGTTAGAAGCTTTTGCATTTTTGAGATGCGCACATTCTTCTGTTATATATCACAGAATCTCTTAGGTTTGGAAAGACCTTTGAGATCAAGTCCAACCTGTGACCAAACACCACCTTATCACCTAGACCATGGCACTGAGTGCCACATCCAGTTTTTCCTTAAACACCTCCAGGGACTGTGACTTCACCACCTCCTTGGGCAGCCCATTCCAATGTCTAATTGCTCTTTCTGTGAAGAATTTCTTCCTAATGCCCAACCTAAACCTTCCCTGGCACAGCTTGTGACTGTGTCCTCTTGTCCTGTCGCTGGTTGCCTGGGAGAAGACACCAACCCTCACCCAGCTACAACTTCCTTTAAGGTAGTTGTAGAGAGTGATAATGTTATGTGGTAGCCTTGTATGAAGTAATAAACTCCTGAATAACATTCCTGATCTGCCTGAAAGCATGACTGCCAAAACTGGATCCCCTCCAGAAGCCTCCCTACCATCACCCTATAAAGTGTAAAGGAGGCTATGAGCATGTTCTGAAGCTCAGGCAGCCTGGTGTGATCACCCATATGACACAATGGCTTGGCCATAAAAATTAAATTGAAATTTCACTGTCTACTGCTACTTAAAGTGTAAGTTCAGGTTGAAATATGTGGCAGCTGTGCTTAATAATGGACACAAATGGACCTTAGAGAGCTACTTAAGTGAAAAAAATACGGTTCTTTGGAGTGAAGACAATTTGGAGAGAAGATATATGAATATATGTTTAATTTTCCCTAATTACTTTGAACTTTAAGTTGGGTAGCTGCTTCATCTGCTTACTTTTTAGTCTTTAAAAAAGTGGTCAACATCACACACAATGCTGTGGCTAGTTGGGGTTCAATTTGATGGTCTATATAATTCTTCAGCAGCTCAGCAAGCCCAGCTTCTAAATTACACTAGGCAAGAGGGATGCCACTAGATTAATGTCCAAGTAGTAAATGTTAATGTAGTGTCATATTCTTGAAATGTGATTTTTCTGAAGACTAGAGTTGCTGATGTAAGACCTAAGGTAAGACATCTTAACTGAAATTTACCACATTATTTCTTTAGAGAAATTTTTTGAAATGAAAAAGGGACAATGTAAAGATGCTCTTGAAATCTACAAACGATTTCTAACTCGAATGACCAGAGTATCAGAGTTTCTTAAAGTTGCAGAGGTAAGTGCCTTTCAATCTTCTGGAGTCTGGCATTTAAGTATTTTGTGATTTTATTTTTTTTTAGCACCAATGTAAAATACTAATTTCTCTTGTTAAGCATCCGTCTTAACATGTATAAATGGATCTGGATCTTGGATCTGCTTATTCAGGTCTTGTAGTTAAGCCCTGCTTAGGACTTCCACATGTCTCTATGGTGCAGCCAAACTCAACTTTCATGGTTAAATTAACAGATTACGTGACTTCAAATGTTCCCATATTTTTGAGAAATGCTGTAATAAATGCGTACGTCTAGGACAGGGTTGAACATTAGAGGAAGATACAGCAATTGGGAATAAAAGGATGCAGATTTTTTAAGTCTGTTTTTTTAGTCTTTGCAGCCAACGTTAGGTTAACTGTAATGTGAGATTTTCCTGGTTTTGTTCCTTGTTATCATCCTCTTATGAGGATAATAGGAATATTACATGGTTAATTAACTCCTTTGCTGGATTCTCATTTGTGGTAGTTGGCTCTTTGGTACAGGGCGCACGTTTTCCATGTTTCATACTTCTTTATAATGGACAGCAGTAATGAGCTGAATAAAAAGTTTGTTTCTTTGCTAATTCACTTATAAATGGAGAAGCCTGATAGACTCCCTAGTGACTTGGAATGTCAGATATGAATATTGAACTTGAGGGAGTAAAGTACTTCAGCGACATAAGTCAGCTTTTCTGGATGGGGGTTATAGTGACTCTAGTTCAGGATTACAAGGTGCAGTGGAGCTTGCTGCTATTCTGCAAAAGCTGAACTAGCAGTCTCTCTGAAGAACCATAGTGAAACAACAGGGCAATTAATAGAAGATTGCAGACTTAGACTTTATCTTGCTGTCCTCTGAGACAATGGTATATGACCACTGTATTTCAGTATAAGTATGAATTTCACATGTGTGAAATCCAGCTCCATTATTTTTATCCTTTTATTTTAAATGGATATTTAATTTGTAGGGGAAAAGCCCAAAAAACTGCTGCAGGTTGTTGAAGGTAGCTGCTGGAAAGATGGACATCTGTTTTCTAATTTTGTAGTATTTTTCTAAAGACAGAGTGCATTATAGCTTGAAGAGCAGTTATACTCAAAAATAATGCCTGCTGCAGTGGAATAGTGCATTTAGATTTTACCTTTACTCTTTTATCTCCACAGCAAGTTGGGATTGACAAAGGTGATATCCCTGATCTTACACAGGTAAGCTTCTCCTGTAGTCTTTTTGGATTTGTGTAATAAATAAAAGTTCTGTCATTAGGAAAACACTGGGAATGCAAATGCTGGTGAAGTTATACCACCTAACACGCTGTACCTGCTGGTCTATTTTAAGTATCACTTGTAAATTGGCCTCTGTGCCTGGCTTTGTGTTTGATGTGAAGAGGATATTTACTTAGAGGAAGAGATCCACCCTGAAGACTTCACCTGTGGCAGTTTTGATGCCAGTAAAACTGGAACAGAAGAACAAACTACTTAGCTGCAAACCCCAACTCTTCATATAGTTTTTGTTCATGCAGTTTTTGATAGCCTCTTGAAAGCCTGGTTTAAATGAGCATCAGAATAGTGTTTCTCTCAGTTAAATGCCACTTAAAAATTCTGAAAGTGAAACATTATGAGAAGGTGGAGAGTTTTAATCTTTGTGGATTTCAGATACAATGGGGCTATAAAGTCTGGCCACTCTTACAGCAGAGAAAAGCAGCCTCTTGCAATACCAGACCTAATCTCAAAATAGCTGACATAGTATCTTCCCCTAACTCTGTACCTCTGTACCTCAGGGGCTCTTTTTTAATACAGTCCAGTCAGTGATGAACTGAATCCTTAAAGAGGAAGAAAACACCTTAAACCCAGTTAATGAGATACACTTTATAAATTTCTGTGGCACTTTTATCTGCTTCTGCTTGTGTTGCGCCAGTCTGTTCTGCATCATCAGTCAGTGCTGCACTTGCTCAGCAGCACCTTAGTTACTGCTACTGGATGGTCCCTTCCACCCCCTGAGCCAACACTTCAAAATAGAATAGTTGCTTTGGAAGGAGAGGATCTACAATAATCATCTCATCCAACTTCCTGACCACTTCAGTCTCTGCTCAGGTAGTCTCTCACAGCTGTGTTCTTCCAAAGGCTGCTTAGGACTCACTTGCTAAGGGTAGCCTGAAACATGCTGTATAGCTTATGTATAAGGCCTCAGCAGCATATTTCAAAGAGAAATAAATAAAAGATGACTAATAAAACTGAATTTCAGCTAATAGTTAGTACATGATTCTATGTAGTATCAATGGTATGCCTAAATTTCTATAGCACACCCTGGCAATAGTTGGTATTCTGCAAGGAGTTGGTTGTGTTGACACTCTGTGTGTACATACTCTGTAAATCCAGACAAGTGGTCCCAGTAGTGTAATCCAAGTTGATAGTTTTCATCTTTGGACTTTATAGTTTGACTGCAAATTTTTGGAGGCTGAGAAGGCATCTTAGCAGCTAAAAATCTTGGCTCATTTTATTTACTAGCATTTCTTAAAGAATGATAGTTTTGCCCCTAGTAGCTAGTGGGGAACCCGTATCTAAGGTTCCAGCACAAGGCTATATGATAGATTATCTAATGTTGAAGCAGTAATTAGAAGAAATTAAGCAATGTTCAGTGTTGCAAATTGGGTACCAGATAGTATTTCCTTTCTAAATTTTTGCATCTGTGTAGAAATTTTCTGAAGCTTCTTCTCTGAGTTCTGTTTGATAGATAAGTTTTGTATTACCTTGCTGGTTTTTAAGAAACCTTTGACCAATAAATTGGAAAGCTGTCTAAAGTGTCTAGAAGTAACTGGTAACGCTAAATCATGCAATCTTTTTTTTTTAATTTTTTTTTTAAACATAGCTTTTACTTACAGGTTAAAGTCGCACAACTTGTATCTTACAATATAGCCTTTTTGAATATGTAAAAGTCTGAATCTCTGTGGACTTTTTTAGGTTGTTTTACCTTTCTTCATTTATTTTCTGCTGGAGAATTCTTATAACTAGGTCACCTGTGTTTAACCAATTCTTATTATGCCCAAATGAATTGAAAATTAATAAATATGCCTGTAAAAGCAGCAAGGTCAAGATATCTCTTCATTGCTTATGTACGTAGGACGTATTTAAACTCAATATGTAATTTAAGATTATTTTGAGCGTTTTAAATTTCTGGATGTGTTAAGTTACTGGTTTTAATGCTAAAATCAATAATGCAGACACTGCAAGTACACAGAGCTGTGCATTGGTACTAGCAGGTGCTATGCATTCTGAAATGTCTGGTGCAGCCAGCCAACTGGATTTTCAGTATAGGAGCAGTGGATAGTCTGTTTTCAGGCATCCCAAACTGACTTGTTTGATAACAATGTCTGCCCTGAAATTAAAGATGTTATTTATGAAAAACATCATCAGTATTGCTGTCAGGAATTGTGGCTGATCTGAAAGAGACTGACAAAGAGAATTCCCTGTTTAGAGACCGACAAACTGATGAACTTGTAACCCTGATGAAATATTCAATTATTATATGCTACTGTATCTCTCAAGGGTTTCTTCTCTGTTTGTAGATCTTCTAGGAGTCTACTTATCCAGACTCTATTTTTATACTGGAATAACTAAGCCCAGTGTGCCTTTAGAACTACTCTTTCTATCTACCATTGTAACAGCAAGTGCCTGTGGGTATTGGCTGCTGACCACAAAAAGGTTGCTTAAAATAAAACCTAAGATCAGGGAGGCCTGAAAAGGCTTAGTTTTTTATAGATGTCTAAATTAGTAATCTTTCTGCATTTTGAGCTAGCTGCACAGTAACCTGTGCCAGGGTAAGATTTTGAGAAGCACAGCTATAAGTTTTTGGGATTTTGGGAGTCTTGAGCCAAAAGTAGCTCCTTCTGGGGGCATTGGAAAGGACTTTGTTTCGTTTAGGCTGCAAATGCTTTCTAACCCTCTGGTCATGAAAGAGGTGCTGGGGGTCTGACTACAAGCAAAACTGAAAGTGTGACCTTGAACCTGTGAATCTAAAAAATTAACCCTGTGGATGTGCTGTTGTCAATGTTTAACACTGATTTACTGCATGGTGAGCAGCACATCCTGGATTTTGGCCTCAGGTGCTGTGTAGTGGAGGTAGACATTTTCTCTCTTCAAATTTAGATGCAGTAAAATCTTTTTAAAAACTGGCTTTGTCTGAATGCTTCTAGCATGGAAATCCACTATTCCCACACTGATGTAAGTAAAGTAACAGCATGAGCATGTTGTTCCCAACTTCAGGGAAGTTAGTGCTGGATTTCAAAGTACAACTAGATCACTGCAATACATTGAGATGTGTATCTTTCTCTTTGCTTTCAAGGCTCCCAGCAGTCTCATGGAGACCCTTGAGCAACATCTAAACTCACTGGAAGGAAAAAAACCTGGCAACAAGTAGGTATATATGTTGTACCATGTATCTAGGCACAATAGCCACAGTGTGAGATTAGTTCGTGCTTACGTTTGCCTCCACCAACCTCCTTCTGTCACTTAGCTAGAAAATAAGTAAGACAAGGCTTTTCCTTTCTTTAAAAAAGTCATCTTAATGGCAACCTTTTCTTTAATTACTGGTGGTGGGGGAACACACAGAACAACTAGACACTTTACAAAACACAGTAAAATTACTTGAGGAAAACTAGAAGTAACTGGGGGTTTGCATGCTGCTAAGGCTTTTATCATCAAAATCTATTTATTTTCTAATGGTTTTGCATCTTCTTACTAGATACTTGCCATGGCAAAGTCTAGGAAGGATTAAGCTAAACCTCTGTTTTCTCTTTTACTGTTGCTTTCCTTGCAATTTAGCGAAGGGTAAGTATATACCTTTACATATCACTTGCTTGCAGGCATGGTTATGTGTATTTTTTAAAGATTTTCTTGAACACTTAGAAATAGATATTTTCTTTGAATTGAGCTAAACTGTTCTTTGCTTTTATATATAATCATTAGGTTATTTTTTTGTCATTTCTGTGATTAGAAGATCTGGAAATCTTCTAATCTGTTCTACAGCTCCTAGGACTTACCCAATTCAAGTAAATTTTGGGATGGATGCTAGTTCAGTGCTGGTGTAGCTTTATCTTCAATTCCTTCTTTCATCTCTTAGATCAAAGCAGCTCTAAAAATATGTAGCAGTATTTTCATACCTCATAATGAAAGCAAACAAATGCACTGACGTGCATTTTAAGTTATGATTAAGGCTCTGTCAGTTGCTGTTAGTGTGATTTTTGTGCATGTGGGAGAACTTTCAGCTTGAACTTTCCAACTCACTGTTTTCATACTTCTAAATGCAGTTATTTTCAAGTAACTCTGACTTTCTTTAAAAGAAAGTAGACTTTGAAAATTTGCTGACACATCCTCAGAAGACTTACGTTAGATAACTGCTTCAGTATTGGTGGTGTTCTGCTGCTGTTGCATGGTTTTCTCATATGGTGACATCTTGCCCCAGTAACTCTTTCCTACTGGTTCTGTAGGCCCTGAAGCAAGACATTTGCATGCATCTCTGCCTTTCCTCCATTTAGTAGAACTTAGTTAAAAGGTAGAATAATCCTGTGATGCCAGTTAGCTTTAAAGATTGATTTAAGATTTGAAGTAAAATTTGCATTCCTTGTCTAAAGTGGCACGTGGGAGTTTGAGAAATGTAGAGGGCATGAAATTACAGAGGTCTTCAGAAAGCTTTCATGGTTAGGTTTTGGTCTTTTTGCAGGAGTTTCGATGACCAGAAACATAGTTTCAAAACTGTACTTACCTGAAAATCCCCTTTTTTTTCTAGATCTGGGGCTCCTTCTCCTCTGAGCAAGGTAAATACTGCCAGTTGCTGTACTAGATAATTCTTGTTCAGGTGATACGGTTTAGAACATTGTAAGGGCATAAAGAGTTAAATTTCCATCTCTTAATCTACTTTATAGACTTTGCCACCTAATTGACAAAATTGCATCTTTAAATGGCTTTATAAGTAACAGGCCCATAAGAGCATGTCACTGATCTGAAGGCCTGCAGTGCTTGTACAAGACAGGATGTTAAGGAACCTTACCTGGGTGTTATGATTGCTCCTTGTGAAAGCATAAAAGATACACATATTTTTATCTCAATTTCTTTTTTTTTTCTTTTTTCTCTTAATCCACTTTAATTCTCATGTCACTGAGAAACTTGCTCCAGGGTATTTCTCCTCCAAATCCTTCACTCCTTCACTCCCTCTGCAGCTTTTTAGGAGGAAGTTCTGACTCTTTTAAAACCATCTTCATTTGAAAAGCCAGGAAGAAAGGAAGAAAAATTTCATCCAATATATCTAGTTTCAGAAATGACCTTTATTAGTGAGACTGCTAACCTTAATTTAAAGCAAGAGTTGCCAGTGAAAATGCCTTGGTTTGAGTGTCAGTTAAACTAATGAGCTTTATGGTGTTAGTAATATTAGCTCCTGGTATCCCTGGAGCATTGCCAGGTGCTATAGCTATGTCTCATAATGGGTGTTGTGTAGGAAAAACTCAATGAAATCTTCTGAATCTAAGGCAGGAGGTTCAATGCCTCTTAAATTTCTTTCTGAAAAGCCTTTTACAAAAAACCACAACAAAACCAAACGAAAACAAAACCAAGCAAAAAAAAAAACACCCCCAACTCTCCTGTTTAATACGAGAGCAGTTGGTGAGAACTACATGATGGCTCAGAAAGTGTTCTTACAACTTTAACCACATCTTCCTTGATGCACATGAGGGATTGGGACCATTACAATCTCAAACCTTACTAAAGCTTTGAGGAGAGCCTAGAAAGCTTACACCCATCTGCTAGAGTTATGATGATGGGATGGCAGTAGAAGAACTCAGGAGAAAATCTCTTCACCTTTGCTGTTCATTTTCCTTCTTGGAAGTGGTCAGAATGGCAAACAGTACTAAAATTAGGACTTGTTTTCAGTTGTTAGGAAAAGGATCTCTCTAGCATGTGAGATGCTGTACCAAAGCTTATAGTGTCTTTTAGAATTGAATTGACACTCTACAAGGTAACTTGAGTCTTCAAGTTCACAGAGGAGTTGCAATATACTCTCCTGGGTGTCTGTCCTTGCCATACTTAAAGTATCTTTATCCAGAATTGGAGTAGCTAATGAAGCAAATTCATAGGCTGAGATGTTTTTTGTATCTTCCCAAGGATTTAACCTTGAGTGCTCTCGATGGCTCTTTAAACTCCCTTCTGAAGGTTTGCAAACACACTTTTAACCCGTTTCTAACCGTTTCTCTTCTCTCAGCATTTCTGTGGTTAGAGTACTGAAGTCCTGTTGAGGACAAACAACTTTTTCATTCCATAGACAGCATGAAGAGTCTGACAGTTATACTAACGACCCCTTTGGAATAAACGTTGTAGAAACGTTTTTTCTTCTTTGGAGTCACCTTGGGGTTTCTCAGCTCTACTACCATCTGAAAACTTAGCCCAGTCTTCCTTAAATTCTTTCAGAGGAGAAAACAGCTCACAATAGAGGGAACTGATGTCAAAATTGGGTTTTTTAAGTATGTGCATCTGTGCATGAGTTGGTTGTGGAGAAATACTGGTGTATTGAATGTATATTTAAAATATTTCTCCAGTCTTCTCCAGCCACAACTGTTACATCTCCTAGCTCTACTCCAGCAAAAACTATTGATACATCTCCTCCAGTTGATCTTTTTGCAACTTCATCTACAGCTGCTCCAGTCAGGTAAGTGAAGAAGTGTATTTGAGTTACTGAGCTTGATGTAGGTTCCAAAGTCATACTTGCAACAGGAGGCTTGCTGAAAGGCTTTGCTTCTACAAGTGGTGTACGTCAGTTTTCAATAGGCTACGTTATTCTACCAGTATGGATCACAAATAAACTCTAACACTAAAAAAATCCCCAAAACCAAAAATACTGTACAGAACAGAATAGTGGATAATGTGCAAATCCAGAGTAGTCTTTGCTGACCTTCAGGGTTCTCTTTCTAAAATTTCTAAAACTGTTGAATTAATATTCCCTTTTCTCACTTTTCAAATCAGTTAATGAAGCACAAAGATAATGAACTTCTGAAGGTTAAAATAAAAAATAAACATTTTACTTATGAGAAAATCTAAACCTTGCTTTCAAGTCAAAACCAGAAAAAAGCTCTGTTGCTCATTGTAAAGAGCAAAAGCGACTGAACTCTAGAAGTGTAAAAACTCTGAGCTTGAACAAAAGTCTGTAAGATGTAACTAATTTAAGTGTCAGGTGAAGAACTTCACTGAAGAAAGAGCTTCTATTGTTTGTTATTTAAATGTTCTAGATGAACAACATGTGGTTTCCTAATACCTGACTGGCTTAACCCATAGAAGTTTTGTCAATTCTCTTCTACCTAATGCCTGGAAATGCAGGTTTTTTGCTTTCTGATACAGCACGATGAAATACGGAAGTAGAATGGTGCTGGTGTCAGTCATAGCAGTTATTTTATCTGTTTTTAGGGACCACCTAGGATTTTGCGTTTTCTGGTTTGGGTGTTGTGGTGGGGTTTCTTTTGGTTTGCTTAGCTGATTTATGGTTGGGGGATTTTTTTTTTTGTTATTTGGGGGTTTCTAAGTCTTGTAGATCTGTTTCAACGTCATTATCAGGAAATGGACGTAAGTTAAGGTTCCCATCCTGGGTTGTAACATATTGTTGGGACTCACTACACTAGAGGTGCTTATAGCCACTTCTCTGATCCTAAGGTCTGAAAAAAATGTCTCTATTTCATCCAAACTGAGGTTGACTCCTATAATCCAGTCATGACTTTTTTTAAAAAATTGATTGAAATGGCAAATTTCTCCGGTATTTAATGTCTCTCTTCCTTTTCTTGGCAGCTCTTCCAAACCATCCAGTGATCTTTTGGATCTTCAGCCAGATTTTGCTGGTACTGGGCAGGCAGCTCCAGCACCTGCTCCTGCGGGTGCTGCTGCTGCTGCTGGAGGCACTTCATGGGGAGGTAGAGAAAACTCACTATCAGCATCTCTTTTTGCAGTCTCCATCTTCTTGCCTGGCTCAGCTCAAATGTGCCTCTTTCTCTGCTAGCACAGGATGTTCCCAACTCACTCCCAGGCTTCTGCTGACCTGACAGTCAGGCATCCCTTTGCAGCACAAGGCTACTTCTTCTTTCCAAGGATATGCATAATAGTATAAGCTGCTTATAAGGGCCTGACTGCAAAGCGGGGGGAGCCAGGATTATGTGACTAAAAGTGAGCAGGAAGGGGATGGATGAAGGTGAGCAGGTAGGGTAGGCACTTCAAAACAGAAGAACCAGAACAGCTTGTGTGCTTATTGGCAAGGTGGGGGCAGAAACCAGCTCTTCTGTTCATAGAGCAAAGCCCACAGATCAATAGGAGGAAGAAGAAAAATAGCTTTTAAGACAAAAATGCATGTAAAGGAAATGGTTTCAACTTAGTTCTGCTGCAAGTGTGATTACCTCTGACAAGCCTTAACGTATTTTAATAAACTATCTTCCTTGTGTGCTTAGAATAATAATATGGAAACAGAAGTAAAGAGCTAACTGCTTTCAAAGAGGAATAACTAACGAGATCTCTGAAATCTGATCCTGTTGTTCCAGGCAGAACTAGCAGCTGGTGATCTGGAAGACCACAGTAAATGTAGGCAGTTTTCACTCCTATCCTGTTAAAACAAGGAATTAGGCCAGTATATGTGATTTAGTTTACACAGTTGTAAACCCATTGTGGTGTAATCTTAAGAGATCCTGTGTGGCAGTTTAATGAACTCACCGGCCCTCTCCCGGCAGGAATGCAACACTGAGTTATGCTGACTGCTGTCAGTGCTCACACGGGGTACTGGTGGCTTCTGCAGTCCCTGTTTCTGTTCTTAGTTGTAGTTCATTAAAGATGGCGTTGTATTTTAGCCACTGCATTATGAAAGGATAGCTAGGGTTGTCATGTAGACATTGTATTGCATATTCCAGTTTAATCTGTAGAATTAATTTCTTTTTTTTTCCCCCGCAAATGTCAATTTTATTAGCAGAAAGGTAGTCTTACCCAGAAAGCAAGACCAAAGAGTCATCTATTCTAGAATGCCTAGGACTAATTATTTTGCAGTATTTTGATTGTGTCGTATTTGTCTTACTTTGTCATTGCCAAACACTGAAATACAAGCTTTTAAAATGTTTGAAAGAGCATGAAAGAGCTAACTTTTTTAAGCAGTTCTCATTCCTGCAATAATAGAAGTATAAATAAATAGCCAGTAATGTTGTAAAATATTGCTGTGTGTGGAAATTGAAAGCTGATTTGGTCTGCTTTTTTTCTTTTTGGACAAAACACCCATAATTTGGAACTTAGGTGTTTTTATTCTCCTGAATTTCTAAAACTTAAAAATTGACTAGTAATTCACCTAGTCTTACTCTGTGACAGAAAAGGACAGCTAACTATTTTCCTGTGGCCAGAATTGCCTCTACCCCTATCAAGAATGCTTATCTTTCAGAACAGCATTTTGGTAACTTAATAAGCTTCAGCTTTGTCTGCTGCTTTACTGCTGGCAGCAGTCCAGGTATGATGACCTGTTACTGCACTGGAACCTTTCTTGCCTTTTTTTTTTTTTTTTTTTTTTTTTTTAAACTCTCTGAAAGAATAAAAATATTTCACTCGGAGGGTAGGGCAGTACTGAGGCAGAGCCCTGATGTGAGGTAGTGATCTCTCCACTCCTGGAGATTTTTCAAGACCTGACTAGTCAGAGCCGTGACTGACCTGATGTGGTGTTGGGAGCACTGTTATTCTGAGCAGGAGGCTGGACAAGATGACCTTGCTTCCACCCAGGACTTTTGGGAGGATGTGTAACCATGCCTCCCTGCTACTTGAGCTGCTTATTCTTCTGGGCTACAGCAAGTTAATGTGGAAGCTCATGAGAAAATAGTAGTAGAGGGAGGAAGCTGGAAGAAGTGCTGCAGTTCAGAACAGCTAGAAAACGTGAACATCAAATACTTCATGGTGCAGCATCAATACACGTCAACAATAAACAATCCTGCTTTTCTCAGTCTTGCTGGCAGTGTAGATTTTATGTGTTTTGGCTGTATATTATGTATAGTGGACGATATTTAGGGGTATATACAGTACACTATGTATTTTGTTGTATACCTACTGTATTTCTGAACACACAACATGTCATCTAGCAAATGAACATGTGAAAATCTACACTTCTGTGCTATCAAGATAGGGTAATATGCTGCCTGCAGCATACTGCGAGGAGAATAGATAGGTATTTGGCAAGCAGAGTAGACTATAGTATTACAAAAAATACACTAGGTCAAAGTCTGCATCTTTGTGAGGTTTGACTCTTGGATATAAAAGCAAATTGACTTGAATTTCTGCTCTGAACTATCTTACAGTGTGCCTTAGAACATGGATTTGCTAACAGTATTGTTACTTTAACATTACTATACAAAAACCCACTGGTTTTAATCATTCCCATATTAAGACTAAGTGTAGATTGTGGTGCTGGATAATTGTAATTTCACTGTATTAAGTTCTATAGCATAACTGAATACCAAAAAGGCATTGAAGATTAAGCTAATAGAACTTAAAAGTTTACCAGCAGTTGTTTATTTCAAGTGTAGCTGTGAGACATTCACCTGGTGTGCAGTAATGGGATACCAGAGTGCTGCATTTTTAATGTACTGTTCTGCTCTTTCAGAATGGTATTTTGACTTAGTTCAGCTTGTGCAGTCAGTCTCAAGTAAAGCTTGCCTGAGGAGCTAATTATGAAAATTGTAAAAAACCTAAAATGTAGGTTTTTCCTGCAATTTTTAAAAGTATTGTAAAATAAAGACAAATTCGTGAAGATAGGATTGTGCCTGCTCAAATCATTTTGCTTCCAAATGCTGACCCACAGTAAAACATCAGGACTCTGCTTGTTGTTCAGTGTGGATCAGATGAACCCATGACCCTATTATGTGTGCAATGAATCTAGGAGCAACACTGAGCTACTGGTTAGTAAATAAATAGGTGTTGAGCTCAGACTATCCTAACTACAGAATAAAAACTTAATAGGAAAAGTTCATTAGTTTTCACATGTTTTTAAATCTCATAGTTGATTTTTATGTAGGCAGAACTTCTGTGTTTGAGCTCAATCTGACTGATCTCAGAGGACATCAGGTTGTAGGGAAGTCTGTCATTAAAGATGCTTCTTTGGCTTCCAGAAACAGTAGACTAAGAAACCAAAGTTGGAGCAGAGCCAGTCTGCTTATGCTTATGCTGTCAACATTCATACTCCTTATAGCAAGTGTTAACAGAGTTAGTTGTTTCTGCAGAGCATGTTTGCTCTATCATAAATGCAGAAAAAGCTTTTGAAGAGGAGCTGCTCTATTTATTTATTTATTTATTTATTTTGCACTTAACAGTTGTCCCAAGTCCAAGAACCACCACCTGTTTGTCTCTCAGAATATATTTGGGGACTAGAGATGCCACATATCATATCCTGAAGTAACTTAGTACTGTATTTGCAAGCTGCTCACTGCTAAAGTGCCCTTGCTTTAGTGCCTGTTCTGTGAAGGGTTCTAGGAATGTACTGGTTCTGTTTTGAAGAGTTATTAAACAGAATGAGCTTTGTCATGTCAGAATAACTTCTTGAATGTTATAAAATCAAGTGTAGAAATTATGTTTCTAGACATAACCTAGACATGTGATTTAGAATGAACATTTGGCTAATGAACATCTTCAGTCTGGCAGTTCTGCTAATTGCTCTGTTTTTTTATTCTGCTGTCATTTTAATGGACAATCACTAGACCTCTTGGGAGAGGGTGAGTAGTATTTTTGATTTCTAAGACCTTTGTATGTTAAGACTCCTTACTAAAAGCTCCAACTTTCTGGAGGTGAGTGATTGTGGTCTCTGCCTTTCCCCTTACCTTTCCTGTTTGATCTTCATTACATGGTTGCATATAGATAATCTGGCTGCCCTTTCCGGTGTTACCTCTGAGCCACAGATTTCAGATCCATTTGCCTCAGAGCCTACTGCAACTACTGCTCCAGCTACTGACACTACAACTACTACGGCTGCTGCCGCCACAACTACCACTGTCCCTGCTGCCACTGCTGAAGTGGATCTCTTTGGAGGTTAGTTTGGTTGCTGTAGTGCTCTGCACCAGTTCATGATGCTGTCGAAGCAATATTGAGCTCAGCTGTGTAGCAAGGCCTCTGGTTTAACCAGCTGTACCAGAAGTGCCTCTGTATTGGATGCTAGATGGAACAGGAAATATAAACTGCCCAACTACCTCTGTTTGCTGTGCTTTTAGCTAATAGACTCCTCTGCATATGTATGAAAAATGGAAAACTGTAAACCTTAAGATTGAGTTACCTTGTGATTGAACAGCTAAGAATAGTAGTCCTCAGGTCCACATGGGGGTAAGCAGGAATTGTTTCCACATTATTCAATAACTATGCACTGTACTACAATTTCTGGGAAAAGCAGCTGTGCTTTCATAGTTGAAGAGAATGGATGTAACAGTGTCCTGCTCCTTTGTTACTCGTCACGCTTGGGCTGTGTTGAGTTTCTTTTGGATATTTCCTGCAAATAGAGCATCGAGCCAGCTGAAATTACTGTATTTCAGCAAACTTGAATCTGGGTTTTATTTCACAAATATTTGCAGTAAATTGAAGTGGAGATGAACTTGTACTAAATGCCAGCTATGCAAATAATAATATATAAAGGAAAAAAAGGAAGTATATTCTTAGAGTTTAGTCCTGCTCATTCAGTTTCTAATGTTATCTGCTATCCATTTGAGTAATAATACATTTCCCACTATATGTTGTCTATTTTCTTGTTACTCCTGTGAAGCAGGAGGCTTCCCAACAGCATGCCAGAAATTACATTTCTTTTGAACAATATACCAGCCCAGTAATGAAGAAATCTTCTCGCTTACAAACTATTAATATGTTTAAGATCACCTGACCACTGTGTTTTTCTAGTTTTCTCTCATCCATATTTCCAGCATGACAGGGGATGTCAGGAATATGTAATAACTTACTTGCTATCAAGACTGAATTCCAGTATCTTCTCTGTGGGGTGTGTTTATCTATCACTTCTACTGACAGGAGTGCTGGAGAGGTCTCATACATAAACAGTTTGACGAAAAAGATGTTTCCTAAAGACTGAAAGTTCCCAGTTAGAAGGGTTTTTTTGGACTGGCTGCAACAGACATCCCCCGTTAAAGTGCTGAAAAGCTGTAGAAAAAGGAATACAACTGCTACTTGCTACCCACCTCTCCTTTTACAAAGATTGATAATAATCTGAGTGCCACAAGATCGGCCAGTTGAGAAGTAGCTTCAAAATCGTCATGAGCAAAGTTCTGGATGCCACTAGGAGGGAGAGAGAGTCTGATGTTGGTTGCTCTCAGGAGCCTGTTGCAGAAACCAGGGCCTGTGCTCATTAACAACCCTGCAGATGCATGGAGCGTGAAACTTACAGTGTGTAAGCACTGACGTCAAGCCAGTCTTGGATACCACACCTTCAAATTTCTTTATTAATTTAGTAATTCAGTAATTAATTTAGTAAAAGGTATAGGACATTTTGAAAAATGAAACAATAGCAAAATGGATAGAAATCACTGTAAACTTGAAACAGGATTAGAAAAACACCTATCTGTGCTTTTTTTTCCAGTACTACAGCAGCAAGATGCAATCTTTTTTTTCTACCTTTTCCACTACTTTGTGCCTGGAAAAACACCTACTGCCAATTTATGTTCCTGCCTCCAGGCTTGTCAGGCAAAGACCTGGATGTGTTTAGTTTCTAGAGATTTAACTGATCATTAGATAACTTAGTGACACATGTTAAGAAGTGGAGCTTCACCCTTCAGTGCAAAGAAAGAATTTCACTTTTGCGGTATGCAGACTTCTGTGATTTGATCTCTTCCTTTAAAGAGAAAGTATTTTGTCACTCAAATGCTATAAATCTCCAGTGGATTATATATTAGGTGCATGCTGATTTTTTTTCCACTGGAACACTTCAGAATGAAGCAAGGTTCTATTATTTATGAAAGCAGAAAAGCTCTAGTTCTCAAGAAGAAAAATCTCTAAACACACTGAGCAGTAAAGATACTTTTGCAGTGCCATCAAGACACCCAATGGACAGACCCTCTTAAGATCCCCGGGTCTTTATTGAACTCCCATCTCTCTGCTCATGGCTTGCGTTTTTTTGTTTGTTTTTTCCTGAAGGCTGTGCTGTAAGTATATTCTAGCATCATATACTAACATTCCTTGTTACCTTAAGACTGTGTACAGTGCAAGAAGAGGTAGTTTTGGGGCAGACACTGCTACTCTCTAGTTTTTGTGATGCTAGAGATGCTTACACTTAATCCTATTAAGTAGCTATTTCACCTCTGAGGTCTGCTGGAGATAGAGTCTTCAAGATCACCTTAACTTCTTGCAGCTTGCCGGTGCTTTGTTGCTTCACACGATTTCATGTGGTAAGGTATGGTAGGAGAAGGTACAGGAGCAGTGATCTCAAGAGAAAGAATGTAAAGAGTCTTCAGGGAGTGTCTGTGTAGAGAAAGAAGCTGCCAGCTGTTGGGAAAAGGTAGCCAAGCTGAAGGAAGAAGCAGTAGAGGAGGCTTTGGAATAACTGTTGACTGCCCTGTATGGCTGATACTTCAGCTGATAGGAGCCTGCATGCTGCCTAGGACTGGGCTTTGTCTTGGAGAGATAAGCTCTGCATTATGTGTTCATTGCTAATATGGTATTGGAAAGGTGATGAGAAATGCAGGATTGGTCTTGATGCCTTATCCCTGTTCTTAAAATCAGAGCCGAACACGGTTAGAAGGGAAAAAGGGCTTTTTTACCTTGGTATTTATGTTAAGGATCCCTGGTTCACTTCATCCAGGTGGAACACTCCGAACATGCACATTGAAATGCCCACCCCAGAATGTCCACCCAAAATGGACACAGAAGATAGCTGGGCTATAGAATTATAGCCCCAGTCTACCCCTTCCCTCCCCCTGGAACCCTCCCCTGGTCAGACCTATCTTTTAGTTTACAAAATGTGTTCCAGAGAGGACCTTGGTGTCTGAAGCCTCCAAGATGTTTAGTCTCCTAACTCAACAAAACATTAAGTCTAGGAATGTAGGCTAAAAGAAACACCAAGAATACAAAAGGCCACAAAGGCATACAAAAGAGGCATAAAAGAAAAGGCAAAAAAATCATTATGGCATCAGTCTAGCGTAGCTTTTTTTAAAGAACTTGATCTGATTAATAGGCAAGCTTTCAGTTACCTGGGCCAACCTGAGGAACTCCTTATTGTGTTTCAAAGATAAGCAAGAGGAGGCTGCTTTTAAAGTGCAGCTGAAATAATTCCTGAGAGGGAGAAATGCAGAGGTAGAAGAAAGGCAAAATACCTTGATATGTCACTCAGGTAATAGAATTTGGGCACAGTATTTTTGGACATGTGTAATGTGCTCTTGAGTTACATTTTGTTGTGGGTTTACTCTGTAATCAGTGCAAGTAACAAGTCATGGCAGACACTGTGCAAATGCCAGTTATTAGGCATTAAGATGACTTGAGTTGTAAGTGGGCAGAACTGTGGTCTTCCCTATAAAGAACTATAGGCAAAGTGATGAAGACTTTTGGCACTAAAGGGTTAATGAATGTCCTTCATGCTTTATGAATGGTACATGCTGGTATAGCAAGCTAGCACGTAGTTAAAAAAACCCAAAGAAACAACAAACACTTTGCATAATTATTGTTATTTCCTAGCTTTGAGTGTAGGGAAATATTTCTTTTTAACTCAGCTCAGGTTTTCTGTATCAAAAAGTAATGAAGGGTGACTGAAGAGGGAAAAAACTCTGGAAACAGTTTCTTGTGTACACTTTAGCTCAATGATCTTTCTTCTACTTGTGAATTCCGTAGGATTTTTTCACCTGTTACATAATACATTGATGATTATAAGTCAGTTGTATCACCTGTGTGAGTAAATTTGTCATGTATTGATGCTATGGCATCAAATAAAGCCTGAAATTATGAGATGAAAGATCACTCTGCAAGAACACTTATTTTGCTGCAGATGAGATGTATGGAAGCACTACTTCAGTATTTAACAACTTTGAAAAGCCCTTGTTTGCACATTATTTCAGTAAGAACTATATTTATGAATTCAAATGTAATGCAGTACATAATACATACCTGTCACTCCTGGTAGATGTTCCATGCAGTGTGAACATGCAAAGGTTTCAGCAACATCCCTTTAAGTTTTCAGGATGTCAAGCAATTCAAGTGAGGACCGTATGTTACTTGATTCTAGAAGTCAAAAGCTAAATTCACTTTTGAAACAGGAGATGCAAAAATGTAATGAATACAGTAACAGCTTCAAAGGAAGAAAATCTCTTTCACTGCTGAATGTGTAAATGTAGGATTACTGCCCCAATATGGAGGAACAAAAAAGAAAATAAACTGTCCTCTTTTTTATTAATAAAATATGCAGATTTAATTGTATCCATTTTTGCATGTTATGCTGGATTTTAGCAGAGGGCAACTGTGCAGGAGCAGCAGAGCTTTTTGAAAAGAACTTAATAAGCGCTAACTTAAGAAAAACCCAGTGGCAAACCCTGGATTTAAACTGTGAGTTGTAGGGTCACCTGTTCAGGTTTTTTTGTCTCTACATTTGTGTAGGCTTCTTGACCTTCTCAGAGTAACCAGTATTAGGAGTTCTTACTATGACATTTTTCATTTAGATTCCAGTATGAGCTTAGGTATTTATCCCACCTTCCATTTAACCCAAGTCTGATGCTATAAAAAATTACAATGCTTGGCAAGAACCTTACTCAGAAGTGTCAGTAAATAACAAAGCTGATGCCAGACTGTTTCCTTGCGTCTGTGGGCTGGAAGGAACTTGTGCCCACCTGAATATCTATGACTGCTACATGTGGAACTTCAGTAGCCTACATCTGGACAGGAATAGGTGTCACTCTGAGGCTGAAGTGATCCCAACACAGAAGTAGTGACTAGCTCTATGCATTCTGATTTTCTGCCTTAGATGTCATCTGGAGTCTATCCTTTCTTTCTGGGAAATGATTATAAGTGGGGTGGACCAATGTCTGTGCTGTTGGCCTACAAGCTTGTGTGGGCACAAATAAATTTTTTCAGAAGAGCCCAGGGTGCCCCTTCATCTGAAAGCTGCCCCTGCAGAACAAAACTGAACACACATGATGTTACAAAAAACGTCTTCTCAAGCAGGATGATGCAAAACTCTTCAGTTCAGTTCTGTGCTGAATTCTTCCACGCAATGCACACCAGTGTCTGGTGTACATACAATCCTGGGATGTTTGACTCATTCTGATGTTTTTACTTGGACAACTGCCATCCAGTTTTGTTGTTGAACAACCCTGTTACTTGGAAAATAGAATTATATTTGAAATGGCTTATTAGCAGGCCTTTTTTGCTACTAACTCATTTTAATTCTATTGTACAAGACTAGTGGGCTTTCTTCTCTTCTGTTGAAGTTTTGATGCATGTTCCTTTGAGCTTTTTAGATTACCTGGCACGAATTTGTTTTTAAAATTGTTGTTTTCATTTTAAAATTGACATTCAAGTTAAAGCATGTTAAGCTTTTTCCTGTGCTAATTTGACAGTGCAATTGCAGTATTCCCTAACAGATTTTTTTCAGCTTGCTAACTTTTGTAGCAGTAGAAAAATGCCCTTTACAAGCATCTTGAAGTATTTAATCCTCATTGTGCAGGTTTTTTTTGTGAAGAAAATGCTTGCCTATGAGGATAGTCCAAATGGCCCTGTCCATTAGTACTACTTCATAGAATTAAGAGCACAAATGCTGGTTTAAGCCTAGAATAATGCTGTTCATAGCTTGGAATTTAAACTTGCCACTTGGGAACTGGCAAACAAAAAGAAAAAAACAGGCAAAGAACAAGTGGCAAACAAAAAAAAAAAAATTCAAAAAAACCTCATGAGCAAGTCATTCCAAAACCCTAAACCAGTTGTTTTCCCTAACTTGAATGGTTGGCGAAGAAGTGATCCTAAAAGGACAGGCAGGCTATGGCTGGCCAGCCATCAGTTAAGATGAACCATTTTCATCTCTTTGAAGCAAGCTGAGTAAATATAACCTATGCATCAGGTTATGGCTTCAGAAAGATCCAGCTGGAATACTGTTAAGAAACAAGTAAGTTCAGTTTTTCAGATGTTGCATGACTGACTTGGCTCAAAGACTAGAAATGGTAGATGCAGATATCTGCCAGAGTAATTGGATTGTTATTCATAACAGTGCAAAGCACTATGCAAGTAAACTCACAGTTGCAGATTAATCACATGTAATACAGGCTTTGAGCATGCAAGTTGTTAATATCTGCTCTTAAGTTAATTTTGTTAGTTAGTTAATTTTGGGTAGTACATGAGCATGCTGCTCTGAACCCTTATACAATGAGAATAATGCCTTCTTTTACACTCACTGTGCTTATTGTGGGCAACCCAAGAAGCTCCATCTGCAAACCCTGTCTAGAACCTGCTTGTGTGGGGTTGGGGGAGAGACAAAGCGTGCTGCGCTGCATGACTTGTCTTGCTGTTGGAGTAATTACATTCATGTTGTATAAGGGGATCTACCTATGCAATTTAACTTGGTCCTTTTATTATATTTTTCTTCTCTTTATTCTTTTTTTTTTTTTTAATTTCTGTTCTTAAACTGCACCCAAGATGCCTTTGCAGCTTCTCCTGGG
This sequence comes from Daphoenositta chrysoptera, assembly GCA_013397915.1. Classification (NCBI taxonomy): domain Eukaryota; kingdom Metazoa; phylum Chordata; class Aves; order Passeriformes; genus Daphoenositta; species Daphoenositta chrysoptera. Next base: position 306,609 of record VZRO01001093.1, on the reverse strand, counting down.
GAAGCCCCTGCAGCAGCTGAAGGGGCAGCAGCACCAGCTACCCCAACCCCTGTAGCAGCAGCTCTTGATGCATGTTCAGGAAATGGTGGGTTTTATGTCATTAGATAGTCTCTTGTTTTGCTGTTTGGTTTTGGTGGGCTTTTTTTTGTTTGTTTTTTTTTGTTTAAACTACATGGCAGTGTGTTTTTCTGAAAATTTCATAGTGTTTGCAATTGGTTAAAACAAACCTTAGACTGAAGAGCATGCTTAACAAAACTGCCTGTTTCTGAGTCCCAGTTTCTTCGTGTTTATTTGGTAGTGCTAATGAACGGTTCTGTCAGCGCTGAGTTGTAAGCAGGGGCCTGGATAGTCTTTTGCCATATTTGGTTTTTTGGCCTCATTGAACAGCCTTTGAAAGTTCTCCCCTCTAGTAACTAGAACTGCTCAGCTTTTCAGACAGTCTTTATTTTAGAAAACCTTAAGTAACATGTCTGGATAAGTAAGCTAGATGTTAGAGTGACCTCCTCTGTGTGCGTGCGTGTATTTGCAGAATGTGCATTGCCTATAGATGCTTTGTTCTTGACTTCCTCCCTCACTGATCCTAAGTATGCATACACATATATTTCCCCTCTCCTTTTTACAAGACCCCTTTGCCCCATCCGAAGGTAGTGCAGAGGCTGCTCCTGAGCTGGACCTCTTTGCTATGAAGCCAACAGAGACTGCTGTTCCTGTAGTTACCCCTACAACTAGTGCAGCCACTCCAGTTCCTGCAACAACTCCTTCTCCAGCTGCTGCTGTTGCTGCTGCTGCTACTGCTACTACAGCTACTGCCACTACCACTACTGCCACCACTTCTGCTACCGCCACCACCTCCGCTCCTCCTGCTCTAGATATATTTGGTGGTAATTTTGTTTTTAACTCTTTGATTCTGGTGGATTGATCTGTCAGGAGTACCAAATGAACAATTCATTGTTGCATGCGTGTTGTGTGCTAGGCTTTCAAACCAGAGAGCCTATTTATTTCTAATATGATGTGCAAAATTGGAAACTTCTATTTTCAGTCCTGCCTTTCAAAAATGAGTTAAAGATGTGTTGTGTTCTTGGCCTTAGATTTATTTGAGTCTGCTCCTGATGCACCTGCAGCACCTAAACCAGATGCTACTCCTAGCATAGATCTCTTTGGTACAGGTAAAGAGAGAATTCTTCCGATACTCTGCTGCTTTGAGGCTGTGCAATGGTGTAAACTGAGTTGAGTGATACTTACTTCTCATTTTTTCTTTCATTTCTGGAAGATACATTTTCATCTCCACAACCCGGAGCTTCTCCTGTGCCTGAGAGTTCTCTCACTGGTGATCTCTTATCTGGTGAGTGCTTGTTTTCACAGGCCATTCCACAGACTTCCTGGGCTTGGATTTTTTTCCAAAAGTAAAAAAAAAATCAACTTACTGCCAATTTACGTCTTTAAACTGAAATACTAAGAAATATTAAGTTTTGGTTTGCTGTTTTGGTCACAAGATATGTACTTGCCGAAGATGTAAATCATGAAGTGGCTGACACTGAAGTTCAGTAAGTAAGTGGTGTGGTTGTTGAGAGAGGAAATCCTCCTCTAAGCATAAGAAAATGCTTCATAAGCAATGTTTTCTTTAAAGTACTGTGGTTTTCAGTTGCTGTGTGAGAAATGTAACATTTTCTGTTTGCAGTTCTGGAGAGTATTACCCAAATTTACCAAATCTGTGGTTCTAACTGTTGGAGCCCATGTGGCTTTGGAATATTTAGCTATCATTGTTGCCTTGCTGATACTAAATATTATTTATCCTATGCTTACTGCAGTGGATGCATTTGCAGCCCCCTCTCCTCTACCTGCTGCCTCTCCAGCAAAGGTGGATTCTTCAGGTGTGATTGACCTATTTGGTGGTGGGTATTTTTGTTTCCTCACCACTGCAGAGTTGAGTCACTTCATTTCTATGACCTTTGCGCTTTGCTAAAGCTGCGGGTTTCCCCTTCTCACAACTTTTCTGTTTTCTGTTTCTTCTGGCCTTAGGGCTCAGTCTGGCATGTCCCGTTCTTAAAATTGCACCGTAACGAACTGCAAATAAGCTGTTGGTGTGGTGGTTCTGTTGTCATGACACTTGCCATTGTCTCCTCAGTCAGTGCATGTGTGGCTCTTCCTCAGCTCTCCAGTGGAAGTCTGCTCTGTCCTTTTCTTCTTTGCTAATCTCCATGGTCACGCTGTTTTCTCTCAGTTTCGTTTCTCAAAGCAGCTGAAGTTTTGAGGGTTACTTGTCTCAAAGTGGGTATATCTGAATCACAGGATCTTTGCTGGATTTGACAAGGTGGAAATTAGGATGGACACAACTAACTCTAGGCATGTTGAAAAACAGAAGTGGTGCTTAGAAGCAGTGAATTTCAAATATTAGCGAGATACTCCTCTAAACAGATTTCATGTGAGCCGCTGGCTTCTCACTGGAATTACTTCAAACTTTTAACCAATGCATTCATCTCCAAAATACTTAATCCAGTTGTCTGGAATGCTGGGATTTGTATCTGACAAGAAGCCCAAATAAAAGAGAAGAGATATCTTTCAAGTGCTGATTTGTTTAACGTCCTTTTTTCCACCTGAACTTTGCATTCATGGTACTGCTCTGCAATAAGGATGGCCAAGCAGTTTCATTTTCTTCTTCTGATGTATGAAGTGGTTCTTCTTTTGTCATCCTTTGTTTACAATAAGTGATGAATTGATGTACTTAATATTGAACTCACTTTTTCTTGATGCTTTCTGGAATTCCCTTTAGATGCTTTTGGAAGTAGTGCTTCTGAACCCCAGCCCACAACCCAGGCTGCTTCTAGTTCCTCAGCTTCTGCAGACCTACTTTCTGGTAATAAAGAACTTCAAAAAACTTGTTACTTTAGAGCAATACCGAGAAATGTGTTTTAAATCTTTTATGTTCCTTGGGTGTAGGTAGCGGAATAAAATTACTTGTTCACAAGATTTCTTAGTACTTGAGATGTTTTAAATAAAACTAGAATGATTTGTAATGGAGGCAATATACTGAAGTACAAGCTAACTTCCTAGATGATCCTCTTTCAATGTTCTTTGTTTTCCTACCTCCCAGACAGCCTTATTTTTCTCTACTGTTCACTGAGTGTAAGTGTCTGCATAAAGTTTCTTTGGCTATCTTTAGCAGTACTAAAGTTAAGCATTATTTCAGGCTATGCTTCTTGTTCCTTACTGCTAATTAAACTTCGAGTTCATTCGATTTGGTTGCTTTAATTGAGGCAGGTTGAACATTTAAATGTTAGTATCTTGAATGACTGACTTGGCAGCAGTCTTGCATTTAGCCAAGGACAGTGGGATGATGAGAGCATGCTTTTCTGAGCACAAGGGAAGAGAAATGATAGAGACCCTCTCCTTATACTGGGTGAGATGAGGTCTCTGCTACTGCTGAATGTGGCATCACTGTCACACCCTATATCAAATGTTGGATAACAATATTATTTTAGTCTGCATCCTACAGATAAGCAGCTTCAGCTGAATTCTGTGTGTACTATTCTCCAAAATTCGTGCTATGCCGTGTTTTGGAGTGGCTACAGTGATTGTGCTGAACAGCTGTGACTCGTCCCTATCCCAGTTTGAAGTTTGTAGAGAGCAAAATCCCAACACATGCACTTCTGTTTGTAGAAGACCTGTCTTAAATTCTCCCATGTTTCTGAAAGGGGAATTTGTGTCATGATTTAAATTAATGCTACCTCAGCCAAAACCAGCACAATCTGTAGAACTGGTGGGTAGGTTATCACTACATTTTCAAATACCTGCTGAAAGTGTGGACATTGTCTAGCTGTGCCACAGGAAGGAAGAAGTTGTCTAGATAATAATAAGGCATACATCCATTCTCAATCAGCAAGCCAGATTCTTAAACTGGGACATAATGTGTAAGTGTATGCTAAAGCTTTAGGACAGATTGCTTCTGATTTTAAGGTAGAAGACTACTTTTTTTTTCTTCATATGGCTTCAGAAGGTCTTTGTATTAGCTTATGGATTCTGAATCACGAGAGTCTTTTGCAGTTACATGTGTTATCAAGAGACTGAGTGCAATGAGGTTGTTGGACAGAAGCTAATTCTGCTTATGCAAATATTACAATACAAAATATTTTATGTCATTATCCATAACTAAGCTTAAATGCAAGTAGGAATTGTGTTCCAGATGGCTGAAACTTCAGCAATGTGTTCTCTGAATGTGATGAGTTGCATTAAATCAAAACCTAAATTATAAAAGGAATGTTCTAAATCTAAATACTCAAGCAGACCTGAAGGGGTAAATAGATAATTTAAAAAAATTTATTGTATTTATGCTTTGAATATACATCCAAAAGTGCTCTAAGTAGATTTGGTTTTTTGTTTTTTTTTTTTGGCGGACAGTGAGAGTCTATAAACATTGCAGCATATTGCTAAGCATTTGTTCACTCTAGATAATGGCAGATGTATAGCCTGCAGTGTAATCCAGTTTTAAATTTAAGAGTGTCTGGAGTTCATATGGTGGCTGAAGGCTTGTCCTTCATGGTTTATGAGTGTTTGGTTGTATTAAGTGTTATTATGCATAATGTTATGAGTATACTTACTATTCATAATTGTCTTAAGTGTTCTGCTATGAAATAAGTTCCTGCTCTTTCTTGGCTTGCTTAGGAAATTTGGAAGAAATGTTTTCCTGCTCTAAGCCTTTCATCAGACAAAACTAGAACTACACTGATAAATACAACAGTCTAGCCATTTTCCCCTCTAGATCTTTCTATCCAGTTAAACTGTGTGCATGTGTGTCCTGGTATGTACTCTAATAATGTGTTCTTATATGAAATCATACTTGACTGTGTAAAAGCAACCTCAAAATCAGGCAGTTGGGGGTGTCCAGACAACACATCTGACTCAGTTACTGCTGTTTCTGCAGACTTTCTTGGGGTCTTCTGCAATCTCTAAGACAACCAGGAACTTGGTTTATTAAAGAATTTTAATGGTTTCTGTGCCTGGTATTCCTCTTAAATTGTGCAAGGCTAAAAGCTGTGGAATTAAGACCAGTCATCATACAAATTTTCAAGAGAAGGTGGGGAGTCCTCTCTTCTGTAGCTGGAAAAAGAGACACTTTATGGGGCTTTGCAAAAGTTTACAGAACTTTCTAAACACAATCTTATTAATGAATATTGGATCATACCTTTCTGCCAGGCTCCTTGTTCTGACTCAGGAAGTGGAAAGACAGTCTCTTTAGATGGCTCCTGTGCTTTAGGAATTACTGCAGTGAAGTGCCTTTGTCATCCCTGCATCTGGTCATCCCTGGATCTGGTCTGATTCTTTGGAGATGAGTACGTTTGTGCAGATAGTTGAATGCATGGAGCTTTGCCTTGGGACACGTGGTGATCTAGTGTAAGTCATGTTTTCGCAGGTATCTGCTGCAGACCACCTGCTCAAGAAGAGGCAAGTAGAGGAACCTTTTTTTAGGCAGCTGGAGAAAGCATCACTGTCACAAGCTTTGTCACTTGGGCATCTGGAACCACCACAGTATGTGCTGGAAGGGAGATAGGGAATGTGGCTGGGCACGGGTAATCCGGAATGTATTAGAGAATCTCTTGATGTGGGTGATCAAGGCATGCCAGAGTTCAGTGGAGAGCCACAGAGATGGTGACTTGAGCATATGACATATGCAGAGAGGCTGAACTGGGCTCATTCAGCCTTGAGAAGGCAAAAGGGAATCCTTATAGATGTCTAAACTCATGGGAGTATACAAAGAAGACTAGCCAGGTTCTTCTTGGAGGTGCACAAAGATAGTAAAAAAAGGCAATGTGCATGGGAAACTCATTAAATCCTATAGTGGTCTGATATGACAACAGGCCACCCAGAGAGTCAGTAAGATGTCTTGGAGGTGCCAAGGCAAATCTCTGGGCAACCTGATTTGATTAGACTGACTTTAAACAGGGTGTGTGGCTGGCTGACCTCCAGAGATCCCTTCCAACCCACATTATTCCATGACAAACTCATGTCAAGAGCAGACCGTGGAGAGATGAAGGGCAAGTCTCTGAACCCAGTGCATTTTTCCATATCCAGGGTTAGCAGCTGTGAGTATGAGACTTGCTGTGGGCTAGGATTTGGGTTATAAGGGCTTCTTGGTTCCATTTTACTGAAGTGAGCCTAATAAACACAGGGAAGCTCACATAGGCTGCTGACATGTTCTGTATTTCAGACTGCAGAAAGCAGGCTGCTCTGCTTTTCCTGCTCCTGCTACCCTGGCTCCAGCTGGTGCCCTTGGTTGGTGGCATCTGAAGGGACCAGTTTAGGTTATGATCTGAGTGTTTTCGGTCATTACCTGCAATCTGGAAAGCTTCAGCTGAGAGGTGTTATTTATGAGGTGTTTCTAATCAGGCTGCATTCTCCGGGACCTGTAGTGCATAGTCAGGTTTGCAGTCCCGCTCCCAGCTGTGTCTGGGGCAGTGTGTTTGTTCGTATGGGCCAGGCATTCCGCACCCAAATCCTGTCTGTGATGGTACAGCAAGTTGCTGGGCTGCTGCCCAGGACCCAGTGATGGCCCACCACTCTCATTTCCCCATGGAGGGTTTTCGTTTGAACACAGTTGATTCTGCTTTGGCATGGGGGCAGATGTACAGTTGAAGACAACTTGACCAGGAAAACCAGGATATTTTAAGATGTTGAGAAAGGCTAAACTGGATTAATAAAACACTGCCTTATGAATTGAGATTCGAAAGTAGTTGATATGTGAACATATGCATTTCTCAAATTACTCTTCTGTTTATTTTTTTTTCTGAACTAATAGTTTGTTGCACTCTGCCTGTAATATTTTTTCCTTAGAACAATAGCTTGTAGAGCCAGAAGAATTGAGTTCTCTACTCTGTTGGTCTCCCTCTACAAAAATACAAATTAAAATCACTAATGTTTTTATTTGTGACTTTCAGAAAATCTTTCAATTCCCATGGTCATACCTGGCACGCCAAGGATGCTTGTGTAGTACTGAGTTATTTAAAATGGTCTGATAAGAATAGTCTTTGTTATTCTACCCTCTATAGATTGAGATTTTGGTAAACACAGTCTAATAAGGCTGACTCTAATGTGCTCATCTCTCTTAATGTGTTTTTTTAAAGGCTTTGGAGGTTCTTTCATTGCTCCCTCTCCATCACCATCCCCAGTCACTCCAGCTCAAACTGGATTACTACAGCCTAACTTTGATGCAGCTTTTGGGACAACAGCTCCAACAACTGGTGGTTCATTTGATGCATCAGGTGAGCCATAGAATTTCTTCCTGTGAATTTTCTAATGTATTTTATGTGGTAGATGAGTTAGTGGCACCATATTTAGGCTCTGAGTACAAGTAATATCAGTGACCTCCTTTTTCTTTCTCTGCTGGAGGAACCTCAGGGTGGTGATAAGGCTGGTGTGTGCCCAAGAGCTCTCTATACTCATTTTTTACTCTACCATATCAGTAGAAAACAAACTAGTGTATACATCATCCTTGCATGTGCTTGATAGCATGAATCAGGCGTTACACAAGGAAAACACTATTCTGTAAATCAAGTATACAGGCAAGTCATCTTGCCACTGCTGCTGAAGTGCTCTGGAGCTTGCATGGCACCTGAGGGTACACACAACAGAAACTGGCCTAGAGTTCTTCGCCTGACTATAAGCTTAAACTTTTATCACTGCTATCATTTTGTTTGCATCTCTTCCATTCTATATTTTTCATGCTGGGTCCTTGCTACAAACTTAAAATTGGTGAGTTCTACAACTGTACAAGAAAACAGATGGAAATAGTACTGCTGCTTGGTTATTTGGTTGCTTGCCAGTGCACATGCTACCCCTCTCTGTTGACTTAACATTAGCATGTACCTCAAATACAGATCAGAAGATAGAACTCAGGCATGAGATGTACCAAGCAGTTTGACTTCAAGGGATCTAAAAAATGAACTTCTGAGTTAGATACTAGACTAAGGAAAATAGCACTGTCAGTGTGGATGGTTCTGGTTCCTTCTGATCTCATAAGATGTTAGTAGGTTCTCCCGATTCCCTGCTGCTTGCAAGTGAATAGTAACATCTTGAGACTGCCAATCCTGTTGCTGTGAGATGTCAAGGTATAAGACTGCCTTTGCCACAGTAATTCTGACTGGTGTTTGCAGCAAGATGTTCATTTTAAAAACCTTTAAATGAATATCTCCTGACAAATGTGTGTGTATCTGACATCTCTGTAAGGATGGTTGTGAGAAAAATAGTGTCATGTGGAAGTGGTGCTGTATCTATGTAGATTCAATGCTACAATTAAATTCCTTTTAGGCATGTCTTCTCATATGAGTTTTCATTGGTATAGCTTTTTCAGGATTACTGTACATTCAGTGTCTAGTAAAATGACATGCATGCCCTTGTTGGCATTACTTTTAATGTCAAATGGTGTTTCGGAAAGACTTGTGATGTGGTTGTCTGTGCTGTATTCGTTGAGCAACAGCAGAATAGCAGGCAGTGCTTTTTTGATCACAGCTGCTGTTCTAACTCACTTTCCTTTCACTTCCAGTGTTTGATGGCTTAGGTGATCTTCTTATGCCAACTATGGTTCCTTCTGGTCAACCTGTAGCACCTACAGCCACTGCAACAGTCCCTGCTGCAGCAGCAAGCAAAGGCCTTGGGAGCGATCTCGATTCGTCTCTTGCAAACTTAGTAGGCAGTAAGTGACAAATTTTGGGTTTAAGTGGTGTGGCATGCATGTTGCTTTTCCGTAGAGCCAAATACCTGTCTATTTTAGCTTGCTTCAGTCTCCTCCTGTTCCACTGGGGAAAGTGGGGAAGTTATTGGCAAGAATAAGGTTTGGTTCGGGTAGCTGATTCATGTCGTCTGGGTTTGTCCTTGTTTGAGCCCAGGATCTGAGTCAAATAATGGCATTTGTTTGGTAGGTATGATTTGTAATGTGCAACCATCCCAGGTACATCCCAGAGGCACATCAGACTCTTAATGGATGTGCCCCTCTGTAATGGAAAAGTTAAAATTGTCCAAAGTGTCTGATGACATTCTGGAGTTTAAGCAGCAAAGCTGGTGGACACAAATAGCTGACTTCATGTTTAATGAGAGAAAGAGTAGAAGTGGGGCGATGAGTGCACTCAAGATCAGGCCTTCTCTCAGGCAGAGAACTTACTAAACATGTTCTTGAAATGCTAAACTAAAATATGTTCTTTCCTGTAGTAGGAAAAAGGCTAGAGCCTTTGTAATTAGAGATCAGTAGCTGCAACCCACCCCCAAAAACCTAGCAGAAACCCACCTAGGCTAAGGTGTAATCCTGCTGAAGTTACATTTTGGAGGGCTGTATAAAAGGAATACTTCCTTAGTATATGTAAACATACCACAGCAAAGGTATAACTGATCTTATGATGCAGACATGGCTTTAGGTGTGGGGGAAAATACTGTGCTTGGAAGTTAGCAAGACTTTTAATCCCTTGAAACGTCTTCTGCAAGTCATTTGGTATGTCCAAGTTTGGAGGAGAAAATCAAACAGCAATTTATGACTTACAGGACTTATACTGGTCCTGTGAGAAGAGTAATCTTTAAAATTTAACTTAAGACTTCTTCCAAAGGTAATTAAGGAAACTGTTTTGAGTTTCCATGTATGACAGAGAAGATAAAACAGTGCAAAACTTATAGGCAGTATCCACATTTATGTGTGGGTGGAATATGGGTTTTTATTTCCATATGCATAATGAGGAACAGAAACTGGTGTTGTTATTCATGGTAAATAGTTTAGTGCTCTTAAATAACTTACCATTTTGTAGACCTAAATATAGTTACTTTGGTTTGCTTATGAAGAAAAAATGACTTTTTCAAGTGCAAGATATCTGCAGGGTTTCTCAGATGTTTGTACTGAAGAATTGGTAGATGTGGCCAGTCTTCGGATGCTGTCTAAATGAAGACAGCCAAAGTTTTTTTTGCTCTTGATAAGCCCAGGTGCAATGAAATGTAAACTGTTACTTTGACATGTTTCAATTTACTAAACATACGGCTTCTTTGTTATTTCCTTTTTTTTCTTACAATTTTCAGATCTTGGAATTTCTGGTACTACTTCTAAAAAGTAAGTTCAACTTTGCTTAAAGATAAAAGGAAGTTTTCTACTCTGCTGTATAGCCCTACATCTACTTCAGTGTTTAATAAGAAACAATGAATTGGTTATATGCCCTGACCTTCCAATCCAGAAAAATTCTGAAGGAGGCATTCTATTCTATACAGGTTAACTGAATAATTAAGGTTCAATGTTCCTGATACAGGTTATAAACTTGCCATCTTTAATCTGAGTCTTAAAAATAATTTTTCCTGTAATTACTGTCTTCATGTTGGATTGTTGATTTTTAAACAACTTATAACGAACAAACAGTCCAGATAATAAATTGAATAGCTCCTCTCAGTAATCTATGCTAATATGTAATAGTTCTATTTTTACAGATGCTGGAGGTACTTGTTGTGTAGGCATTGAAATACTTCCAAAATAGAAAAGAGGTTCATTCCATGTAGTGATAAGCTTATTTTTGCAAAAAGAAACACTAGAAACATTGCATTTATTTTTGTATCTTCTTAATCTGACTGCTTGCTTCTGCCCCAAGTCTTCCATTGTATGCAAGACTTCAAAATGTTTTGTGCCTGTGTGGAGACGATTGGAGGGATATGTACAAACATCATGAGGCTTAGCCCCAAAATGTAGCTTCCTTCAGTCTACTTTGTTCAAATGGTGTATTTTATTCTGGGTAGAGCAGCCCCTAACAAAACCTGGTTTTGCAACAGCCCTGTTATTCTATGAATGATTTGTTTCTCTTGTATCTATCAACTTTTTGCAGAACTGAATACTTTCCTTCTTCAGCTGTCTGAGCAAGATTTCCAGCACTGAAATGGCCTTTCAAAGACATCTAGCAGGCAGCTCTCCTGCCTGGCCCCAGTAGAATAGTCAGTAGCAGTCCCTCTTCCTACTTTGCAAGGGTATATGCCATGTGTTACCTTCAGTCAATACTAAGTAAAACTGCTCTTTAATTCTCACCACAAAGGCCATAACCATGTAACTGACTTCAGCATAGAGTGTTCTGGTGTCTGCTGCTAACACCCCTTGAAACTGAGTGTCACTAAAAGTATATCTTTCTGTTAATAACTGCATCCACCATAAGCTAATGTAGCTGCACGTCTGATGCTAATGTGTGCTGCAACTGGTTTTGATTTTCACTGTGGAAGTATGCAAATAATAGCCTGCCTCTCTCCCTCTCTGTTAGGGGAGACCTTCAGTGGAATGCTGGAGAGAAAAAGTTAACAGGAGGAGCGAACTGGCAGCCAAAAGTAGCACCTGCAACATGGTCAACTGGTGGTGTCCCAGGTGGCCCAATGGTAGGTGGTTAATCCATAGACAACACTGGTACTGGATTTCCAATATTTGATCAGACCGTGCAAACATACGGGTAGGCCCTGCTTCAGTCTACTGAGGCTAAACAGTTTGCTTCTGTGTAAATTATATGGGTGTTTCAAGTCACCTTTTTTTAAGAACAGATTTACAGCTGGTATAAATAAACCAGTGAGTAGTAAATGAAAAATACACTAGCGTACATATCAATATATTGCTTTCCATGTACATTTAATACCTGTGGGCATTTCCAAGTGTGTGATTAGCCATGTAGGTCTTGCCAGGATCAGGCCCAGGTCAAGTGTCCAAAATAAAACACTGTTGATCCAAAGGAGATATATTTTAAGGAGAGGAAATATATAAGTTTTTCTCAAGTTTTACTGAATGAAGTAGATCAAAAGACTGCACAGTATTCATACTGATCAGGTAACTGTTGTTAGATCAAGAGTGGGTAGCTTATTTAGCAGAGCAAAGCAGTTGGGAAAGGTGAGATTACCCTGTAAAAAGTATCAGAAGGCACAAATTTTGAGAGAAGAGGGTAGAATTGAGCTAAAAATCTAAACATGGCACACGAGCAATTTGGTCATGACTAACCTACAAAAGTAATCTGAAGAGGGGTCATAACTCATCTCATCAAATGTCTCACAAGGCTTAAAACAGCCTCCATTTGAACAAGGTTGGATTGGCAAAGGAAAGAAAGAACTCTGAAGGAGGACCATGACTGATTCAGTTCCTTGCTGCCACACCTAGGTATTAACAGAACACTGAGCATGTTCCAAAACCTTATGGAAGATACAAGAATTCCCTGTACTTCACTTAATGTGTTAGTTGTAACATCAACTTTTTTTCTTGATAGAAAGGCTGGGCAATACTGTACAGTGTAAGTGAAGTTTTTTTGATCTCTTACTGCACTTACTAAACATGAAGATACTAACAGCACCTCACCTGCACTACAGTAACTACTGCTGGCTTAAAACTATCTGGAAGCTTCTAACATGGCTCCTCTTGGACTGTCTGTCCAACAGGCAATTCTCAGCCAATGGGTTGAATATGGTAGTGGTGATAAACCATTTCTGTGCTGCAAGCTTGAAAATCATGTCTTCACTGCTTTACTTGGATGTGAACTACCTGATGACTTGTACTGCCTGAAATGTCAAGCTTCTGTAGCATCAGCCTGATCTTGTAGTGGTTTTACCATCTGATAAGTAACTGGTCTTTCTGGGAAGCTGGGTAGTTTTGATAGCATTTCATGAAACATATGTGTTGTATATATTTCTTAAAAATCATGCACTTAGGTAGTTTTTGAATCCAAAGAAACCCAGGTCTACAGGCAAAGTAAATATGAAGACAAAAATGAAGGTTTTCTTTCTGTCACTGTTGAACCACTTAAGTTTTGGTCTCTTCTTCCCTTCTTTGTGACCTTTCAATTCGAGGATTAAAATCAGCAGAATCACAACAAAGCCCATTCCCTCGAGTGGCCTAGTGCATAGAGGCAAAAGCAGATTCAGTTTGTGGCCATTTTCTTGGCATCTGTCTAACTAGGTGTTGAGCTACAATATGTTCCTGTAAAAGCAGTCAGATCACTGCATCTGATATCCTTAACCTGTGTGGTTTAATTTCTCACTTTACACACCAGAGTGTCCACATCTTGGTTTTAGTTTGGGGACTCTGTTAGCACAGTACAGTTGTTAACTGAAATGCTCCCCAGAAAACTTTCAGATTGGAATAGAGTTGATAAACTAACAGTTCTCTCTTCCTGAATTCTAGTGGAAGATAAAATTTTTTTTGCCTCATATTATTTGAATGAAAAATCATAACAAGTCAATCATATGAATGAAAAGCATAGCAAGATAAACTAAACTGTCCTTAGTAAAGTATGCAGTGGTTCTGATTGTGGTTTAGGTTTAACTTCAATGAATCTCAGTGCATACTTATTTTTTTTTCACTGTAAACTAATTATAGCAGCTATTTCCCTTAGCTTCACAGTCTGCTTAAGCTTTTACTAAAATACAGTGCTACAGTAAGTGCCATAGTGTGTTAGCTGAATTTGGCATGCTTTCTTACACTCTTTAGAAGGAGGAGCAAAGTGTGTATTTCCTTGGGCCTATTTTGAGTTGTAGTCAGCAAATGGACTCTGTTCATGAAGAGAATGGAGTGTGTCACCCTTGCTTTCTTATGAAGAAACAAGCTGTGCATAAGGACTCATTCAGCTCCCTCATTCTTTGAAGCATTGTGGTTTTGAGGCTGCATATGTGCTGCATAACAGTCCTACTTTCCAAAACAGCTTTGAGAATGCTGGAGACTCCGTGTGGTTTCCAGATGGTTGGTGCTAGATTTTTGCTCTTTTTTTTTGCGGGTTTTTTGTTGTTGTTGTTGTTGTTGTTAATTTATTTTTTTAGGCGGGAGCTGTGCCTCCAGCAAGTGCTGTTCCTGCCGCAGGAGGTACTCCACCTGTCCCACAGCCAGGAGCAGCGTTTGGGATGGTGAGTCTCTTTTGCTACACTGCTCTCCTTCCCTCTCCCAGACCCCTGCTGACTCGATGTTGGTTTCCAGCCCCCGGCAGGTGCAGGGGTGCCCATGATGCCCCAACAGCCGGTCATGTATGGACAGCCCATGATGCGGCCCCCGTTTGGAGCCGCCACTGGCCCTGGTGTACAGGTGAGCCTGACTGCTGCATGAATGTTTAACTGCTCTCCACATCTCCAGAAAGTAGCTTGTGTGCGGGCATTGTCTCAGCTCAACTCCAGCTCTAGGTCTGTAAATGAGATGTCGTAAAGGATCAGCTGCCTGCCTTGAAGCAGATCACATGAACCACCTTCATTTTTTAGTTCAGTTGCCTTGTATGGGACCAATGGAACAGGTTTGAAAAGTCTCCTACAGCTAACTACATCCAGGATCTGGTTTTGGGGGGTGTTTGAGTAAAGCTCAAGGTAGAACTCACGGGCATTGCTATTCTATTCACAGCCTACCAAAATTTACTATAGCTACACTCAGCAGGTGATGCAGCGTAAGCTATAATGCTTGTTCCAGGCTATTATTTCAAAGTAGAGTTTGGTTTGTAATAACACTGAAAATGAAAGGCCCTTCCAGAGAAGAGGCAGGAAATTACTTAGCTGAAGTATTTTGCTTTTTGTAAGTCAGAAGTCCATCTCGCCTTTAAAGTAAGGAGGCAGATGGAAGTTGATGCTGCAGCTGTAAAATCTCACTGGTAACCCTGGAAACCAGGCTACCTCCATTGTTTTGCAAATATTAAGCAATCAACATATAGCAAACCACACTTCTGAAGTAGGGAACGACATTCCCAAGGAATCTTGTCAAGGTTTTCTGTGTAGAAATAGAAAGAACTTGAAACTGCTCTAAGTAAGAATATACTTAGTCTTGCTTTTCCTTCCACCTTAAACTATCTCTGCACTTACTAAGAATAATATTATGGGACACAGAAAATCTTTTCTACAAGAGTGGTCATCGAGGTGCCAGGGCTACGTATAAAATACCTCTTGTGCCCTGAGTTGAGGTAGCAGTGGGGAGGAGTAAGGACAGAATGGGAGAATCATTTGACCACCACAGTCAGAAGTGTTGTATGGAACTTGAAAACTGACATTTTCTATAGAATAACAGATGATTTTTATGCCTATCAAAGGAGGAACCTAGTACAATCCAGTTATGTTTCCAGTTTGTTTTGGACTCTTATTTACATTACTAATGTCAAATAATTTGTACTTAACTGCCAGTCACAGGGATTTTCAGTCGTACCCTGCAGGATGCACTCTGCTTGCTCTGCACCTTGGTTTTTAACATCTAACAGTTGTCTGTCTCGTGTCTGGGTTGAAGATCCTAACACCATTCTGTCTCACAGGGAGAGAGTGATCTAACTATGCTAGTTAGGATCTGCAGCGTCTATAGCCTTTATCCATTAAACATGCCAAACATTGTTAACCCTGTAGTAAGGATGGAATCCACACAATGCTTGAGCAAAACAGCACCAAGCTGAACTTGCAGACAAATGAGAACTTTGTATGCTTGCAATGTGCTTGTGTGAGAACTGCTTATGTCTATCTAATGCTTGTGTATTCTTGTCTGCTTTGTTTTTTTCCTGCCTTCCTGGCTGGCGTCTGTTAGCTTTCTCCAAGCCCAACTCCTGCTACTCAGAGCCCCAAGAAACCTCCAACAAAGGACCCATTAGCGGATCTTAACATCAAGGATTTCTTGTAAACGATAAGGTATTCTGTGGCTGCCTGCTGGAGAGTGTCACACTGTGGTACATGTCTGGCACACAGATGTTGTTTAGGGTGGATATGGCTGATAAAACCGCAGCTGCAGAGATAGAAACATGCACTGTAATGAAAACCAAATTCTCTGTCCACACTCAGAGCTTTAGCCTGAAAGCTTGACTCATAGATAACTTTTCCTGACAGTTGATTTTGGCAAAAAGAAAAGTATCTTCAATGTATAACTTCCATTTTTACCTTGTTTCCATTCAGTCCAAGGATTCATGTTTGGTTTTTTTTCCTGAAATTAATACTGAAACGTGCAGAATGATAAGACGATACAAATACGGGGGGTGGAAATGGTGCTGAAGAGGCTTTTTCAGTCTTGTGGGTGTTGAAACAGATTTGGTATCATAGGTGTGAAGGTATCAAAAGGGGAAAACGTATGTATTCTTATCATCAAGGGAATGTTGTTTGCATCTTTTTACTGCTGCTAGCTAATGTTCTTCCCTGCCACACAGTTTATCAAGGCACTGCTTTTCTGAATGCTGAGGCCATGAGGTCCTGAGCAGTGCTGTGTAGAACAACAATGGGGAAGAACAGAGGAGTAAATGTAAAGAGAAATGGAGGAGAAGCAGAAAACCAGTACCGCATAGTAGAAGGAAATAAAGGCCAAAATATTATTCTGATGGTTTTGGAGGGTCAGGTAGGAATATCAAATTGAATTAAACACTAATTGCCAATTAAAAGATAGTAATGCAGAAGTAAGGTATGCATTTTATAGCAAAGACTAGAATAATGTGGCTAGAATAAAATGAGGAGAGGACAATCATTACATAACTTTAAAGCCTTCTTCATGAGTCACTTTTCTTCCTTCCTAGAGCTTAACTGTAAAATTTGTTCTGAGCCCGCTCTGCAATGGAGCTGGCAGCAGTGATT
Source organism: Daphoenositta chrysoptera (assembly GCA_013397915.1). Classification (NCBI taxonomy): domain Eukaryota; kingdom Metazoa; phylum Chordata; class Aves; order Passeriformes; genus Daphoenositta; species Daphoenositta chrysoptera. The sequence continues at coordinate 290,082 of VZRO01001093.1, read as the reverse complement.
CAGGCTGCTCTTAGCAGTCCCACTTTAGCCTTCTCCGAATTCCAGCCCCAAGGAGGTGTACCTGGCACTTGACAGAGATGGCCAGGAGTGGAGATACACCTTCACTGCTGGGACTCACTGCTTTCAACTTGTATTTATAATAGAGAGATTGATAACTTGCTATCTGAAGACTGCTGCTTCACTAAGGTCTCATAGCAAATCCCTTGAGCTGTGAAGAGATGAGCAGATTTGGTGCCCTTTCTAGAACATGCTTTACTAACTCATTGTATCAGTTTCCGTCTAATACTTTTCTATATTCACAGCTGCGGTTTTTCTGACTGGATGCTAAAAACATGAGTTTGGAGTCTACAAATGGATGCTCAGAGTTTCAAAGTGAGCCACCAGTACCAAACCCAGTGCTTACTCAGACTTTCTCTTCCTCCTGAAACGTGTAGCACAGCTGTGAAAGTGAACATTAGGAATGTGTACTACCTTAGCTGTTATCCCTACTCTCTCGAAATTTGTGTACTTGGGTTATTTGTGTTTTACAATTTAAACAATGGATGTATGTTTCTGATGCCTTCTAGTGCTTTTCTGAACCTATCCCATGGGGGCAGATTATGCAGCTGTTGTTTGGTGAGCCATTTGGAGCAATGTCTGTGGTTTTTGAAGGTTTCAATGTACATAACTTTTTGAGGACACCCAAAGTTTCCCTAGGACTCAATTTCTCCTTTATCTGTTACAAAACATAGTGTGATAATACCAGATAGTAAAGAAAATACTTACGAAATTGTGCGGAATACTTTTTTTTCCAGTCACAGGAATCTCAGTTGTCGTGAAAAAAAATGTTTTATTTTTGTGGCACTGTATATGTTAAAATAATTTAAAGTAATATAAAAGAAAACTTCCATGACAAATACTTTTTCAATGGTTTACCAAGAATGAAAAATCATATCTGAAAGAATACCATATTTATTGCTGTTTTTATTTTTCAATCTATTTTAATTATTTAAGGTTTTGCATTTATAATTGGCATATTTATCAGTTCTTGCTAAATGCACTGAAAATAGGTAAAGGGTCAGTTTCTCTCCCTGTAGTTTGGAAAAAGCAACCATAGTTGTGCTGGCATTAAGGGATTTCAAATACGAGAGCACTTTTTTGGTATATCTGTAGTCAAAACATTACAAGTGATGTTACCCATCTCTGTTCAGTTCTTCCGTACATCTCTTAATTTAGTGCTTACCTGTGTATGCCTTAGGATAGTGTTTTCTCATTGCCCCGAATGCGCTGTGAGTAGCTTTTGTACTATTGGTGATTAGATTTAATTCTGATCCAGAGATCCATGCCCTTTACTGTACATACTGTGTTTCTTTAATTTTTATTTGTTCTCATACTGTTTCTGCTGATGGCTTGGTGTAAGATCTTGACTCTTCAATGAGGTCACTGTTGATCAGTGTTACAAGTGGCTTGGCAGTTCTCTGTAAAAGCATATTGGGTTGGAAAGATATTCACCTAAAGTCTTTCAAATGAACTATTTAATCAATGTATGGTACCATTAAAAGTGGTTGTATCTGAATTTGCTGTGGGGATAACATACACTGTAATGGGAAAGTTCTATAAAAAGCTAATTTCAAAATGGCTTTTCTTTGTATTTCAGTTTAAAAAAATCCCAAACAAAAAAAACCCCAAAAAACAAAAAACCCCAGTGCATGTGTGCCCTCTGAGATGCAATAAACACCTTGATCAAAGTAAACATCTTGTTGCCAGTTTCATAATCGTTAAGATGTTGAACACAATCATATACTTTAAGAGGAAAAATATGTGTTTAGGTCCTGACACTGATGAGTCTGCTGCATATGGGAATGACTTTTATAGAATCATAGACTCATTTAGATTGGAAAAGACATCTAAGATCATAGAGTCCAACTGTTAACCTAACACTGCCACCTCCACCACTCATCCATGTCCTTAAGTGCCACACCTACAGCTTTCTGCACTCATTGCACCAGTTTTGCGACCAGTGAATTACCAAGTGTGTGCTAGAGGATTCTTTTTTATAGTTTCTTTTATTCTTTCTGAATAACCCCATCAGTGGTTTCATCTCACTACCATTCCCAGCTGTTTTCAGCTGTGCCCAGTGTATGGCAACCAAGAGTAGGAACAGCCCCCGGGCCTTCTTTGGAAAGGTGCTGGGTGTAAGGGTATGTGGGGGACAGGGCTGCACCTGGAGGACACCCCCGTGTCACAGTGCCACCTGGCACTGCTGCATCCACAGTGCCCCAGGGCAGGAGAAAAGGGGCATTGGTTTTATATCTCAGCCTTATGATGAGCTCACACTTGCATCCCAATTTTCTGGATTAAAAATGTGTAATGCTCAGCAAATCTCTGTGTTTCCTCACTACTTGAGCATGAAGACCTGAACAAGGTCAGTAACTGCAGCCCTGGAAAGGCTCACCATGTTTTTTCCTACTCTGCCTGTGTGCTGTGTCTTGCCAAATGCAGGGAACACTCAACTTCTTACCGCTGTGTTGTGCATGTCTTCTCAAAGCAAGGACAGCATTTTCAGAGGAGAATCATAACCAAACAAGTAAATATATTTAGACCAGTTCATTAGTGTCTTACTCAGATGAGATGATGAGCTACTACTCACTAAGTTGCAAATAAATACTTGCAATGTCGCACGTTTCAAGGGGCCAGACCTCAGGGTGAGGGTTTTCTCCTTCCCAGGTACATGCCCCTGCCACAGAGTAATTGACTTTCTGCACCATCTTCATCCATGTCCATAACCCTTGGCCCTGATTTTGGTTAGTTTTCTCTAGATCTCATGGCCAACAGCTCTGAGTGTGTGTGTATGTGGTGAGTGTGTGATTTGTTATCCTGTAAACAAATGGAAGTCTGGACAAAAAGGAAACTTGGTGGAAGAGCATCTAGGAGCTTGTTCACTGTGGGAAGTAAAACCTGTGTTTTTCCCCAAATGCTGACTAAGGCTAAGTGAAAGTGACTTGCTCTCCCTGGCACAAAGGCATTATAAAATCTGGCTTGCAAGGGAGCCACGTGGTTGTCTCCTGGCCTGTAGACAAGAACATGTTCTTGTTATCATCTGAGTTTCATCATCCAGGCACGAATGTGTCTGTGTCCTGCTATGACTAACCACTTTTCAATATGAGCTGCAGGGAAGAGTGGGTGGGAAGGAGTGCTCCCATCTGTGGAAAGAAGAAACTGTCTCCTTCGCCTGCATTTTTCATGAGGGGAGGACAGATTTCAGACAGCTGATATGTCCCTTATCCAAGTTCTTGCTGTCCTGTGTGCTGGCTTCTTTAAAAGCTGGCACCTCTGGCCACATGAGCCTTTTGTAGCTCCCCCTTAAGCCATGAGTGCTTTAAGGAGTGGGAAACACCTGGAGAACCTGAATTCAGCTTACTGCAGAGGTTTGGGGAAAAAATCCACCTCATTCTGCAGAACTGACTCATTTTTTTCAATGTTTGGTGTTAGAATTACCTCCTACTCCTCTTCTTTGTTCATTTGTTCGTTAATTTTAATTGGCTTTATTTGAAAACTTTAGCTCCAAATGTACTGTAGCTTCAGTTGATGGCTTCTGAATTGAAGCTGGTTTTTCCAGAGATGAAAGCTTGGATGGTGAGAACTAAATTGTTGTCTTCTAAGATCCTGGGGACCACCTTAGCCTTTCAGGCTGGTTGCACAAGCAGGTTGCTACCTGAACTTCCATTCTTAAGATTTAGTAAGGCAGCTGCAAAGGCTAGCGACTTGCCCTAAAAACAAGCAGGAAAGGCAAGAGCAAAAACTGTTCTGGGATGGAGGGAAAAGAGAGAGAAAGAAAAGAAGATTTGCTTCGTAAATGTACTTGAGACTTCAGTATTATGAGGTATTACCTACTGGGGGCAGACAACATCTAGTTCATGAAATGTCCAGTAGCCACAGCTGGCATTGTTTTGCCTTCGTGACATGAACATTTGCACCTGCCCCCCTTCCCCATCTCATATCTCAGAATAAGAGCTGCATGCTCAGGTAACTTACTCTGCATGGGGGAGAAAAAAAAATCCCAGTAATTCTTAATGCCTAGAAAAGCCAACTGAAACTTGCTGTGGTAGGAGTAGTGGCAGTGACACAAAGATAATACACTGATTTAGTGATTCAGATCTTCCAGGACCTGAAATAGATCAGAAATTTTATTAAAATAGAAAATCTTTTTTCCGTGTGTTATATACTGCTAGTGCTGTGAGCAGTGTGGGAAGTGGCAGACTCTGAGTGGTAATGAGGGGTTGAAATCAGAATTTCAGAGATGGTACTACAGAAGGAGAGAGGCTATATATATTTTAAAGCAGACAGCACTGCTATTTTTTCTGCATCAGATCTTGGCTCCTAAAGCTTCACCACCCCTTCCATTTCCCTTAATTAAACTCTGCAAGTGGTGTGGGCAGCAGAAGCCCAGTGCTTTTTCATTGCCCAAGACATCTCTGCATGCAATTAGGGGTGTAAGAATAGTAGCCTTTGGGAGTTAGGAAACGTGGTAGACAAGAAACAGAAACTGAAACAAGTGAAGAAATGTGTTTATGGGTGTGACATCCACTGCAAGGACTAAAGAGAGCAAATCTCTTCTCTGATGGTGTTGGAGAACCTTTGAAAGTGCTGGTGAGTGTCCACCTTACACAGCACTGTAAAGCACCCACATTCAAATGCTCATTCAAAAATGGCAAAGTTTGAGCTGTATTTTCAAAATATAGTTTATTATGATGGAAGAGATTTCTCCATTTACCTCAATATCCTGAAACCCTAAAGTAGCTATCTTTTTAAGAGGTCCTGCAGGTCCTGCCAAAGCACTGTCCCACTCTGTTGAAGCAGAGATTTCATACCTCTAAGTGCACCAGTGAAGACACGTCCTGCAAAATCCAAGACTATTTTTCAGACTTAAACTGGTAGTTGGAGACAGGTTAGTTGTTGTCCATGAAAGTCTGCAGGGACTGGTGGGATCTCAGTGACACAGGGTAGGAGGGACCCTCCCCTGCCCTCTCAACAACATCACCTTTCCGTAGTCCTTGTCTGTACTTTTGCCTATCCAGACCTGGAAAGAGGCCGACTGTGTGGGAGAGGGGATAGCATTGCATTAAGGGGGGGAAGGAGAAGAGGGCCAGGAGGGATGCACTGGGGAGTGGTGTGGGGGATAGATGGTGTGCTCTTGCTCTTGGGGCTGCAGGTTGTCTGTAATCGAGGAAGACGGTGGGCACTGGAACATTGTGGGTACAGAGTGACCCCAGGGAGGGGGCAACTCTGTGCCCTCAGCCTTGTAAACTGCTGCAGGCCTGCAGTGTGGGTACTAAATGTCAGCAAAAAGATTGTGTGTACAAGAATAATTTACAGCTCCAAGCAGACACCAAGCTTTAAAAGAAATAGCCTTTCATACTCTGAGTGTGTCTGCATATAAATAAAAGGGATTTTTTAAAATGCTACTGAGATGCAAGAGTAGGACCAGTTAAATTCTGAAGTTAATTTTAAGATTATGCCTTATGTGTCTACGATGAGTCTGTAATTACACCCTGTCAGTCTGGGTTGATCAATCTGGAATAATCCCACACTGTCTCCAGCCAACTGAAAGAGCAGTATTGAATTTGTTTTGAAAAACATCAAGACAGAAAATAGATCACTTCTCTTTTGAAACATGAAAAAATAAGTTTTTAACAAAGGAAGAAGGAGAGGGGAAAATAGCAACACTGAGACCAGCATACTGCATAAATAAGTTGTCTTACTATACAAATTCTGGCGTAGGTAATAGAGCATCTTTGAATCCGCCTTTGCACAAAATTCACAGGGCTGTAGCCACTTTGAGATTTTGGGTTAGGATCTGTTTCTGGGGACATGCCTTTGGGAGATAGAGCACATCATCCCCTTTGTGCTTGAAAAGAGAGGTTTCCAGCAGTGTATTGAAATCCCCGTTTCCCAGCTCACCTCCATCCCATTGTGACAGTCTCCAGCACCTGTCTAGGATCCCTGCTGCTTGGGGCTGTACAGACACAACAGAGCTTTCCCAGCTCTGTGTCTTGCGGGACATGAGCTGTCCTGATTTTGAATATATATTTAAATATACAAAGAAATACAGGTAATTAAATACATTTAAGATTGCAGGCAGCTGGTGACTCTTCCTTGCTGCCTGGGTCCCAAGTATTGCAGTTCTCTTTGTGAACGTTTGCAGTGTTGCACCCGAATTACTTACCTGTCACTCTCATTTCAGAAATGGTATTGATGTAAATCCAGCTGCTTGCCTCTTTTTGTTTTCTTCAAGATCTGATTGTGTAGAATTTGCTTAAAGAACCTTTGGCTCCAAGGCAAATTGTGCTGGAAGTGCGCTTCTCTCTCAAAATATTTGACTGCCTGTGATTCCTGTAGGATGGCTGAAATGTTTTACTCTTTAAGGCATGGTCGAGGCCCAGACAGGGAGAGAGGCAAGGCAGCATTCAACACACTGAACCTAATTTTTAATTGACATAAAACTCCATTAACTCCAGTTGTAAACACATCACTCAGCTGGGCTGGTGCATGGACAGTTTCTAAGCATCTTCCTAGACTTTTGTGAAATTAAGTTAGGCTACTTATTTGGATAATTTTTTTTTTCTCTTTTGGACTTTATATTTTAAAATCCAAAATATGCAGATGAAAAAACCTTGTTACCATAATCCTTGTACAGACAAGTGAGTTCATTTCCATTGATTAACTGAGACCATACAAAAAAATACTGTTTTTTTTCAAAGTAACATAAAAAGATTACATGGTGATAGTAAGCAGATTTTTCTCTTTAAATGCTCAGCTGTTTTTTAGGATTTTAAGTCGTATTTATAAACTAACATGTGTGTGTGTATAATTCTCTAATGCTCCACACACTTTTTAGTCTGAGATACTAAATAAACCTCTTTCTCATGACTAGTTCTTTAATCATGTTACTGGAGGACAGATAATACTTGTGTCCATGTACACTTAAGCCTACCTGGTTTTTCCAGTATTTTCAGTTATCTCAAAAAAAGTGCACCTTGTGGTTCCTAAGAGGAGAGTTGTTTTCTGGAGGTTTTAAAACACAGCCTGACAGATTACATTCTTGATGATTACTAAGATGTAATATTAGGTCTTAATATATATGTCTTGCGCATAGACATTCAGTGAAGGAAAATGTAATTTAGAGAAGCGTTACACTGTTCTGTCCACCCAAAATATAATATTTTGTATCTAAGATTGATTTCCCTTGGATTTTAGAATCCTGAAAATTATTTCTTGGAATAAAGTGGCTTATGTATCTGTTAAAGTATTTTGTTTCTTTAGACATTTGGCTTCATGACTGATCATCAAGACTGACTCTAATCTTACTCTGTCATTTACCCTGGCTTGTGGATTTTTCAGACAGCTTCCCCCCTCCTCCCCCCCCAACAGATGTTGAAGGCTGGATTTGGGTGGTTTGTTCTTTTAACAGGTTTTAGAAATACCTCCAAGAATTTGCAAACATATCACTAACAACCTCCATCTCTCTTTAGATGAGGAATGTGTACTGAGAAATGGGGAAATCATCTACATTCCATTCAACTACATATTTTAGAGAAACAGAGAACTGCAGAAGAGTTGCAAGCCCTGGAAACTGTGACACTTAAGCCAGGCTGTATCCCATGAACTGCTTCTGTCATTAACATGGAAAATCCCTCATCTCAAACCAGCAATGCTGTCTTTGCCCCTTTACCCCTTTGAGGAATAATCCTAACTTACATTTGAACAAATTTAACTTGACACCACTGAAGTATTGCAAGTGGTTGCTCTGGAAATCTTAAAATGAAGTAGCTGGTCCCATGTATGAAGTAATTATAACCCAGTTCAGCAGAGTTTGCATGAAGAGCCTGTCATGGATGTGCTTCTGTCATTTAATGACCTTTAAAATAGCTGGCAGGCTTTGATAATAGTATTTTTCTAGTAGCAGAGTTCAGCATGCCAGCTGTGCTTTTCCACTCTAAACTGAACTTACAGTGGCTGGAAACTTGAACTGGTAAATCCAGTATTTTGATAGATCTGTCAGAGATGGAGGAGAGATGCAACTGAAATGAAATAATTTTTCCCTAGCCAAGCTAAAGAGCTAAGCTGATCCAATCTATGCTTTCCTGGGACAGACTCTAGTGTGAAATACAATATTTTTCTCTTAGCCAAAGGATTTTATTGCCAATATAAAAGATCAGAATAACTATGCATACTGTTTCATTTAAAATTTGGCTTTCTGCTACAGATAAACAGGACCAACACAGCTTTCTGCATTCCACTGCAAAGGCAATGCCTTCAGAGCACGTGAAGTTTCCACTTTAAGATTGCTGGGCAGAATGATAAGATAGAAGTCACATATATCTACTCTATTCCCCTGCTGTAAAATCAAAATTGGCTAATGCAAAGCAGATTTTTTTAGAAGACCTCCATCATTCCACAGCCTTTCCAAACACCACTGAAGAACATCATCACCCTCATCCTGAGAGAGCTGCTGGGTTGTTTTTGTACTATTGCCTGACAACTCCTTGCTGCACGTTGTTTCTTCTGTCCACGGGGATACCCTCTTTGCTCTTTGCAGTAGCAGTGATGGTATTTGGACAGCTAGCTTTTGGCTTATGCCCTCTGTCTTTAAACTTTCCTTGCCAATCAAGTTTTCTAGATATCAGTTCAATCTTGGTATTCTCTGCACTCTGTTCAGCTGTGGCACCTCTGCCTTCCCCAGCAGGATTGCACTGTTGGGCCATGGTCAGCCTGTGCTTCTCTGTGCTTCCTGAAGGGCTGTGGTTTCAGCATGCATCGGTTCATAGTGTGTAGCCATTTTGGAAAAAAAAAAAAAAAAAAGAGAGAAAAGAAGAACAGAAATGAAAATTCTAAAATGAAGGAATTTTAAAAAGGTTTAAAATGGAGAAATTTGACTGTTTAAATAGTATCAGTATAGAGCATTACTGTTGGGCTCTTTGTGATATTAATAAGACTCAGCACACTGCTAAATCTTTATAGAAAAGGAAGAAACTTGGGAAGGAGGAGGGAAGCTGTGGCCAGAATGTCTCTCCACATCCTGCTTTTCATCTGGTGGTATTTCTTTGTGCATCAGGAATTGTCCTGGGAGAATTCAGCACACTGCAAAGATAGCAGGGCAGAGTAGCTCTGGAGGAGATGGGACTATCCATCTTCCTCAAATGTTCAAATGCAGGATCCTCAAACTCTGTTTCTCCTGCGTGTGGCTTGCTCATGCACCTGGCAGGAGAGAGAAACAAGAAGCAGCTGCAGGTCTCTGGAGGGTGATGGGAGAAGTGAGGAAGGAGAAAGTGCAGTGTGTGGGCACAAGATCATGGTCTCACATGCTGTGACAGCATCATCAGCTCCTTTTCAGATACTGTTTGAGTATCACACAACTGCTCTGCTATGGGTGTCTTGTTTCTCTGGATGGCAAGCTTGATGTCACCCCTGCTACAAAAGCATCTGGAGCTGTGTTTCTGGTGTGAGACACCCAGCTGGGTCAGCAGCAAGGTCCTCACTAGTGGAGTGATGAATGTGCCCATCTGGGGGTGTCTCCCAATAAAGGTAATGATGCAAGTAGCTGGAAATGGCAGAAGGAAGAGTTTTTGATGCCTCTCAGATAAGGATGGTGGTAGCATTAACAGATGGAGAGCACAGGTTTCTTTTCCTTGCTAGTTGCACTCATTCATGGCATGTGTATGTGACACAGGTAGCAAGGGAAAGAAACCTGTGCAAGGAAAAGAACCATGCTGTGAATATGGAAGGGGGAATGAGAGGCAGCACACAGGCCTGAACTGCTCTGCTGTCAAGTAAAGTTTTGTGGATATTTATGGCCAGAATATCTGGATTGGTTTTTGGTTCTTTTTTTTTTTTCCAAGACCAGTCTCATCAGTAGAAGGTTGATCATCATCACCATCACTACTGCCTCTGTATTGCCCCAGGGCATGTAACATTATCTGCTGAAATCCTAATACTGTAATTGGTGGAGCTGCCTAAAAATCCCTCTGCTAAGAGATGACATTGGAATCTCACTAAAACAGAAACAAAACAAAACAAATTTTTTTCCGTACACATAGTCAATTGGTAGTAGAAAGAAAAATCCTGTCAAATCTTTTTTAAGAATGGCAGTGAGTCTTCCAGTTATTGTAGCAATTATCTGCTTCATAGGTAACCTTGTTTCCCACCAGTCTTGTATCTCTGAGCTTTATCATGTTTCTGCCAGGAGCTGGTTCAACAGTGATGCTGCCAGACAAGCCTAAAAATTTACTAAAATGTTGCTTTCAAATTAGGAAGAGGGAGCTGGCTTCTGGATCTAGAAATGTGACTTACGTGTCTAAAAATACTTACATTGAAGCCTAGTCTTTACCAAATTAAAAAAATAAATCTGCATTGTGACCTTGAAAAGCAGGTGGCTGCACCCCTCTGTGCCAGGACTGTGTAATTTTGGCTCTGTCTGTGGCCTCTTGACAGCTGTGGCAAGAGGTGAGCACAAGGGCCAGCACAGGTTTGGCAAACTGGCTGTGCTTACAGCCCTGGCTCTACCTCGAGTGTTAAAAAAGGGCTGGAATAGGGATGTAATGAAGCATAACATTGCCTAAGTTCTTTCCAGTACTTACACTGTTTTAAATTTGTGCCGTTTAATCGCACTGGGGAGAAGGGGAGGGAAGGCAGGTGCATTGCACATACTGGGGTATGAAGACTCTGCCCTTTCTGTAGAGTTGTGGTGTTCTCTTTGGCAGATGGTATGTGAAGAAATGCTGCATGTAAGGCCTATCTGAAACATCTATAGCTCTCCTTTTCCAGGCTTTGTCCTTGGATTAGCCCTAGAAGACTGTGCTGCTGCAAAAAAACATTACCTTCCCAGTAGGCTTAAGTAACTGGTCTAGTAAACCTCACCCACAGCCAGCTACCGAAAAACTTTCTGCCAAATTTCTCCAGGTGTTGAGCAGATGTGGATCCCACATAGGCAGATATCCCTGTCAGGGATAATTTGCTTTTTATTTGATACTGTCATTACAGTGGATCTTGTGATAGGAGCCATTTACAGCCCAGTTATTATAATATGATTAATAGCATCAAATCATTGCTATTTTTGCAGTCATTTAAACCAGTGAAATTAAATCAGTTTTCTCTGGAGAGTAGGATGTGCCTAGGAGATTAAACCCTGTGCTTGCTGCTGGGGTCCAGAGCCTGTGACCTCTCCCTCAGTCAGCAGCCGTGGCAGGAGGAGCTGTTAGGGCAGCCCAGAGCTGTTTTGTAAGGACGTCACAAGATTGTTCCTTCAGCTGGCAGCCTGTGTTTACGTTGACTCAAAGCTTACGAAAGCATTTCCCAAGGCCAGCTCCAGATTTGATGTGTTGTCTTAGACCTATGAGCACTGGTTTGCTTTCAGTGATTTTGCCTTTCATTCTCGGTTTGCAGCCGTTACCTTAATAGCACTTTGAAGTGGCTTCTCTTAAACAGCAACACAAGTTTCTCATTATATAGCAATGGTTGGGCATTATTTTATTTAATTTAATTTAAGGTGTTTGGTGTTAGAGTAGAAAATGAGGTGGAATTCCAAAACGGGCACAATTTAAAAAAATTAAAAATGGAATTTTCTTTCACTTAGAGAGAATCCAAGATAGGCAGGAAAGAATGAAATTAAGTTGGAAACTGGTATGAAATAATGAAATACAATTAGTGGCAGCTGTTTTTGTGAGTTTTTTTAAGTTTATGAACACTGTCTTCACACAGGTGTCTGATTTTATCTAGTCTGAACTGGTAAGAAAAAAGCATTTTCAAGAAATGAAGGACTCAAGCACACCAGTTGAATGAGCAGCATTATTGGATCACAGATCACTGTTGTACCAGGTTAATTGGCAAGCAAGGAAGTAAATTGAGCGGGAAATTGAACACTGGCAAAGCTACCTTCCCTTTTGAGTACTGACTTCCTTTTTATTTCTTTCTGAAAGAAATTTACAGGTCACAAATGGCTAATGTATAATGTTCTATAACATGTAAATACTTACACTATGCGGTGGGTCAAATTTCCCTTCAAGACTGAGCATTGTAAGTGAGAGAAGAATGTGATGCAGCGTTTGGTTACAAGAGCTTACTGTTTCAACTCACTGTTATTAAGATTGGCTTCATACATCCTCCGTGTAGATGCAGAGCTAAGTGTATAAAACCTAAAATGTCAGTGGCCGCATCCTTGGGAGCCTCTGTTCACGTCCACCATTTATGAAGGCCAGGTTTGAGCCCAAATTCATAATAACCAGCAAGAGTTTGGTAGCACAGTAGGTCCCTGTTGCTGCAGGGTGGTGGTGGGATGGACAACCAGCAGGTGAATTTTCTTTCACCATGTATCTCACCACAACTCTGGAATGCATCGATGTCCTGCACAGACAACCATGGCACAAAAAGCCAATATGCCACATGTAGCTATAAAGTCTCCATTACCTTTATGCATGAACTTTTTCCCCAAATATCCCATTGGTGCTTTTCTTAGAGGTGACTTTTGTCCCCTCTTTGCATTATTAGTAATTCCCTTTGGCGTAATTCAGCATTCTCTTTTGTTATGTGTGTTTTGGGGAGGGTAAGTCCCTGCTGGAGTCCAAGGCCATGTTGTATCCCCACCACTGTTGGTTCATTCCTGTACAGAGCCAGAAATATTTAGCTGATGAATCATTCAAGAAAACACAAAAGATTTGTAAATACAAAAACTAGTGTTGCCTTTGACAGTAGGAAAAAATAGAAATCACATTTTCTTCCATTCAGTAAGGCACTGTGTTTTTTTGCTGTTTTTCATGGGCTTCACCTTTGCCTTCTCTTGTCCTCTTCTTCTGCCTGCTTCAAAATGTCCACAGAGAGATACAGAAAGGGTCCATTGCTGTGTGCTGACTCCTAGCTGCTTTTATCCTTGATTAGGCAAAGCTTTAAACAGCACTTAATCCATAAATTTGGGAATTAAACTGGAGGGGAGCAGTGGGAGAGTGCTGCAACTGCAGCCAAAGGCCAGCTGACTAATTTGTCTGAAAACCAGCCCAATTTGGTTTCATCCAAAGATTTCCAGCTATTTCACATGGAAAAGAAGTGGAGCCATAGCAACTGCAATAAGTATGGTGAGTACATAATTAGCAAGAAGCATAAGTAAATATTTGTGTGGCTTTTCCAGTATATATGATCTCTTTTCTTAGTGGTAACAACTGAAGGATTAGCCATTATCAAGCTCTAAAGACATATTTGAAGCAGAAGAAATTAATAATTCATCAGGAATACCTGCATAATAAACAGCATAAGGTGCCACTTCTTTGGAGTATTTGAGTGTCTGTTATTTGGGGAAGGCCTTTTGAGCATTTGTTAAAGACTATGGGAAATGGGAGTACGACTGGAAAATACCTGCACATGGATCTGGGTTGTATGGGAACATTTTAGGGCTGAATAGACATTTGGATAAGATTCCAGTTCAAGCCTTGCAGGGCCCCTGGGAGTGTGCTGGAATGTATGAGATGTGTTGGAACGTATCTTCCACCAAAGAAACCACATCCGTGCCAGGGGCTTGGGAATGGCCTGCAGAGGACACAGCTGTCACCCCTGGGTCTCTGTCTGTGTTCCCTGAATAGAGGCTGAGAAGCATTTCTCAGGCACCAAGACACTCTCCCAGATGATGGCAAAAAGGTAGATTTCAGCAATGAAAAGGTTTCAATCCTGTTACCAGCCCCAAATGGACCTTGTTCCAAGTCACAAAGCTTTCAAACCTGTTTATTTCCCTGTGGCACTTACTTCTCCCCCATGTGAGGACCCATATAAAAGCTGGTGGGTAAGCCCTGGTAAATATTGCTTGTATTAGACACACTGTTAATCACAGCTGTAATAATTTCTTAACTTTCCATTAAATATTTCCAGCAGCTCTTGGCCTTGCCAAAAATCTCTCCTTTTACTGTCAGAGATAAAATCAGCACCAGTTTCAAGGGCAAAGAGTTAAGATAATTCTAAGAACCAAGATTATAATATTTTACATACTTCTAATTTGGCCTGGTTCAACAGATCTCTAGGGCAGAAAGTGTAACTATAGCAAATAGCAGAAACAGAACTAATTACTTATTTTAGAATTAATAACTTGCGGCATAGACTATGAGTCATTTCCTTGCTGAACTAAATTTTTTTACTCATCAAATTTGCTCATGGAGTAATTATCTTGAAGAAAGGGAGGTTTTTTTCCCACAACAAATTTAAAGAGACATTAATATCTTGTAAGACCAAGTCCCAGATGATTCACTGATAAATCATTACAGGCACTTAGAGAATTAAGTTTGTGTAAAACAACCATAGCTAACAAACTGCATCATGACAGAGGAAAAGAAAAACAATAAAAAATATTTATTGACATAGTAAGTGCATCATACAATATCTTAACAGAGCAAAGGTTTGCATTTATTTTCTCAAATGGCTTGTCATTTTGCACAGTTAAAAATATTATAAAGTTTTCTGTCAGTCTTAAAAAAGCTAAGGATATGAAAGAATCCTCAAAGCTGCTTCTGGAGGTTTTTAACCTAAATGCTCTGACACTTGAAGCAAAAGGTTGGTGCATAGGGGACCCAAATATACTCCCAAATCCTTTGAGATTAAAGCGAAATTTTAAGCTTTCAATTTAATAACATTCTTTTTTTTTCCCACAGTCATTCTTTAATCCAGGAATTTGTAGATAGAAGTATCTGCAATAATCTGTTCTTTAAAATTAGAAGCAGTTGATTAAATTCATACAGATGCCAAACACAAACAGAAGACATTTGAAAAAAAATTTATTGCCTAGAAATTCTAGATACATGCAAAAAACGGAGCCAACATTTAAATGTCTTAAGTCTGAGATTTTTTTGTTTGATTTTTTTTTCCCAGTGGAGGACAGCCTTTACAGGAATCCCAACAAAAGGTCAGGTTTGAGAAACTCCCTTTACTCACTGCACTCTTGGTGATCCAGTGTACTGGCAGGTTTGTGCAGCCAACTCTTTTGGTCAGAACACACATCTGCTGCTTTCCCAGGGCCCTAAATGAACAGAAGCATAATCCCTGCGAATTCAGGCATGGATTGTAGATCAGGGTCAAAAACGCCTGGCTGCTAGTGGTCCCTGTCACAACCTGAGTCCTGTCACAGCCCTGTCCTTGTTGCTGTTGGCTGGGAAGAAAAGCCTTATCTTTAACAGTGAAAAATTGTTCATGAAACTTGTGAATTTCACATCTTAGTTCATACTATGAAGTCTCAAACAACTGCCTACTCCTTCTCACAATAGGTCCCTCTGCTAAACTTCAGCCATTCCATCTGTTACTTTGCACACTTTCTTTATTCCTTGCATACCATCCCCATCTTCCCGGCCTTCCATACCATCTACTTGTTCTTTCTCTCTGTTTTATTTGCTGTTTGCTGCCGAGTCATTCCTTATCAGCAGAACAGAAAGAACTCCCCAGCTGCTTCTCTCCTCCACATGTGGATGAGTCATTTTTTTACTTAAGCCATAATCGTGGTGATTCATACTCCATACACACAAATAAATCTGCAAAATTAAGATGGTAAATTGTAAACTGAGTCCAGGAGTTTCTTTAAGCAATTATTAAAGCATTGGGTACTCTATATCTCATAAAACAAATAATTTTCCTACGTAATGCTGTGCTTTTCTTTTGTCAAGTTAACACAAACTTAGACCTAATTTTTCACATTGCAGATAATCCCCTTGATTTCCACTGTGTGTCTCAGAGCCTCAGATTAAATGCATGCACAAATACCTTGCAGAACCTGGTCTGGGTGTGTTAATGGCTTGCATAAGAGGTTCATCATTGGCCCCAAAAAAAACCTTAGTTGTTCACTTCAAAAATTCCAGTAGCCCTCTAGCAGAAAAGAGATTTGACTGAGGTTTTTTTTTTTTTTTTTCCTAAGTCCAGGAATACAGTTAAATAGAAAGATCTACTGTACCAACTCTTATGGAGAAGCATTAGTACTGATGAAAACAAATTATGCAGAGCCTGGTACCTGAGAGAGCAAAAATCCTTTAGGGAAACATCACAAGGGCTGGAAACCCAGCCTTGATGCTAGTGTCCTACACAACAACAAGATCTGACCTACTGAGATCATGTTTTCCTCCTCATGTTTTCTCATTGATAACTAGATAGTAACTGTAGGTTTTTGAGAACATCTGAGATGGTCATGGCTCAGAAATTCTTGTCCCTTTTGCAGTGGTGGGTACCAAGAGCTCTGTGAAGGACATTGAATTCCTGGGATGTGTGTAAGTACTTGATTTATGAACTATTCCAGAAGTCCCTATAGTAGGTAGTGACAGTGCCTACATAAAGCTTTTCCTTCCCTATTAGGCCAAGTATAAGACTGTAATGTTGCCTCACATGCAGAGACGACAGGAAAAACATTTTGTCTGTGTCTTCTTGTACCTGCCTTCCCCGGCCTGAAGGTGCTGACTCAATCAAAACAACACCAAGCCTGTATATTTGCATGTGTTTGTGCATGTGCACTCAGACACAGAGGTTTGTTTGTTTGTTTTTTTAATTAATTTTTCTGTTGCTCTGGCAAACCTCTTTGATCTCTTAGTACCACAAAATGAAGCACTGAATCTAGTATTTATTCTCTGAAAACAAAGAGTTTTTATCAACCTGGTATGAGAACCTCAGGTTGTGGCTGAGATATTTACTACAGATGATTATTATAAAAAGATAATTTGAAAGCTGACATCAACATTTTTCATTCTTACCTTTCTTCCAATTCCCAAACTGATAAAGAAATAAGTTTTATTTCTTTTCTAAGGAGCACACCTAAATAAGACTCAACAAAACAAGGAATTTACTAAGCCCCTTTATCTTGATCAGTTTTGGACCCAAATCAACAATGACAATAATTGTAAAAAAATCCACGGACCTGGGTTGTCTTGTATTAGATTAATGATGTGGTACCTTATTTTTAACAGTAACTAGGAAAAAGGCACTTAAGAAAAACATTACAGAGCTGACTAAAGATTATAGGTCTGTTGCATAGAATAAGGTATTAAATACTGAACTGAGGTGATTTAAAATTACTGCAAGCCACATGTGTTAATAGAGATGTTAACAACAATAAAAAATAATTAACCTTAAAATCTTCGAGATTTATTTCTAAACATTAAAAATAATTATTAGTTTTCTGCAAACAATCACACAAAATAAAATTTAAAAACAATAAAAGAAGAAAAGTTGAGTGTTCCCTGGAAAGGTTGACATTAAAAGAAATCGTTGCCTTTAAAGTAAGATGTCTTCCAATTAATGAAATATTGTTAGGGCTATGATATGGAATCAAGTCTTAAATTTTTATACTTTGGCAATAATAGGACAAAGTTGCCTGCACATTCAGTGTGTCAGGTTATATACTTTCAATTGTCTACAAAAAGAGTGGGTTATTTAAAATCATCTTATTCCATCAAAAGATATTACAAGCATATTTTAAAGATACCAATAAACAAATAATATTTTTAAGTCTTGTTGTATCTTTTTGTCCTGCACAGGAAGAAAATGTATTTTGGTCAGCATAAGTCTATGATAAAAAAAATTAAATATTATGGTGGTGAATATTCTAAAAGTATTGAAACACAAAGGATATGATCAGAAAGGCACAGTATCTTTTTATGTTATTAGATTAATGTAGCACCATAACAATTCTGTGTACTTCAAAATCTTGACATGAAATAAAAGATATAGACTTGTATAGCAATCAACAATAATTTTTAAGAAGGTGGTTTGTGTTTAAAGATGTATAAAAGTCAAGCTCAATTTGTGTCTTCATTAAATACCTGGTTCTGCAAACATATTGAACCTAATTATTTACTAACTACTGCTGCTATCTAAGATACCTTTTATAATGCACAGGGTAGTTCTGCCATTCAGAAGATGCTATAATTTATTTGGGAGAAATTTTTAGTTAACCTTGTAAATCATGTTGAGGTGGAGTCTGAATATAATGTGATTAAAACCACCCACTTTGCAGAAGTGTATAAAGCCCAACTAAAATACTGATTTCCAACTCCCAGTCTAATACATACTATCCTATCTATGAAGCTGAACTTGTATAAAAGTAATTTATAAAAACTGAAGAAATGTTTAGCACCCAAAAAATATGTCATCTGTGAAGCTCCAAATGATTGTCAAGTAGCCACTTCAGGAGTCAGCGACTTCTCCCAATGGTAAAGCTAAACATTTGACTAGAAACTAAACCTACAGCTCTCCAAATCCTAATTGGAAGGCAAATGCATGTCTTTAGGTTTTCTATAGCTTCTCAAAGAACATTTAAAGGCATTAAACTATGTCCAGATGTATCTTCTTCTTCCAAACATGGAAACTTCTGTTTGTTAATTTCTTTTTTGCTGTTTTTACTGAGCAATGAAGTGAATTTGTCTTTAAGGTGTAACCCTCAGCTACATAAATTTGTAATTTCCATGGGAGTGTTCCTACAGCAACCAGAAGAGGAAGTTTTCCAAACTTTCCAAACTTTCCAAATCATTAACTATAATGCTGCTTCTCAACATGGACCTGTGGTCTTTAGAGAATGCCAGAGTAATGTCTTGTTCTCATACAGTTCTCTGGATCATTCTGCACATACAGTAACATGCTATATGCACAACTTGCATTTGAAGAATTGGAACAGAACCCTGAGAAAAGTAAATCCATTGGAAAAAAATAGATATTGTTTAATAACACCAGTTTGAGATATTTCAACCCTTCCCCTGGGGAAAAAAAAAATGACAAACAGGTGCAGCCATTTTTTTTTCTCCTCATGAATGACTTACATTTATCACAATTGCAAACATAAATATAGTTTGGGATTTTAAGTGCGTATCTAGGTTGATTACAATTAGAAATATTTTGTCAGACAATTCTGCCCCTCCCCCAGCAATTCAGCATTCCTCAAGTCACCACAGCACTACTTGTGAGCTTTCAGTTCAAAAACATTCTGACATGGAGTGATGTTCTTCCAGTAACCTTTGTGGCCACCTTTCACTCTATGGCAGTGTGTGTGCTAAGCAAGGGAGGTTCAGCTCTCTTCAGCCTTGTGTGCAATTCTCATCATTCCCATGTATCCAGAAGCAAATCTGGGCATATTTGAGAGGAGTAATTCGTACTGCTACATTGTAATCCTGCTGTTCACCATTGATGTCCACCCACTGATGGCCTGAGTAAACAGCAATGATCTTGCGTTTCCACTTCTTTTTGTTGGGCTCCTTAAGACGGAGATAGATGCCAGATCCTGTGGAGCCAGGCTCAGCATCACAGTACTGATAAAACAGATCATTGGACTCATCAGAAATGCTACAAAATCTATAGACCAGTTGCCCAGACCTATCATTGTCAAAACCTGAGAAGTGGATCATGCTCCCAGGCATCATTTTGATTGTTGGGCTGATTCCCAGCTCCATGTATTTCCTTTTGTGGGGACGCTTGAGCTCAAGAACAGCATAATCATAATCCAGGGCAATATCCCCAGAGACACCCTTAAACCAGCCTTTCGGGATGTGCGTACTCTTCACCCGGGTCCACTGGAAGGAGGGCATGCCCTCCGAGGTCTCTTGCTTCCTCCCAGATCTCCTCTGCTTTCTCCCATCACCTTTGGATTGTCGCCTCAATTCTGTGGCAGCTTTGGGATCCTCTTTGGCCACAGAAATTTCTCTCCTACTTCTTTTAGCACCTTTGCGTTTCCTGCCGTTGCCTCTGGGTTTCGTCTTCATCAGGCCCACCCTCAGTCTCTTGCTGCCCTTGACATAATCCTTGCCGTTGTGCAGGCAGTGGGCTGCTGTCAGCACGTGCTTGGGGGAAACGAGAATGCCACTGCAGCCGGTGGAGATCTTCACAGCTGTGTTGAAGGGAAAGTTGGTCATAAACCTCTTGTCATAGATGCTGAACCTGCTGTCTGTTCCATATATCTGCCTCTTCTTTCTCGAAGGCCGTCGTGTGGTTGTGTTCCCAGCTGGGTCAAGCACTGCTCCGAGGACATTCACTTCAGTCAGCGTCCGTGTGCCATTTTCAAAAACAGTCTCATAGGATAAGAGGTTCTTCAAGTCAGACAAGCTTGGCACTGGCAGTTTTCTTTGACATTCAATTCCACATACACTGTTCAGCTCTAATTTGGTTTTTGCTTCAAATTTAGGGCTGTCAAGGGAGAAAGTTCTTTCTCTCACAATCTGCGGAATCTTCTTTAAGTGCCAAGTAAAATCTTGTTCAGTTTCTGTTCCATTACTGAGACCCAATATAGGTATGAAAAATATGAATAGCAGTAACATGTGCTCCATTTTATTTTATTTTTTTCTAAAACAAGAAAGAGAGATTTGAAAATACACTTTGGAAATATACAGTTACCTTAACATCTTCTAAGTATAATCATGCAATTTTAGAATTGACATCAGTGGAACAGAATTCTATGCTCTGCTTGAAATAGAAATGCCTCAGATATTCCCTGTATTGCCTCTGACTCTTCCAATGGTTTCTAGTGACCTGGATGCAGATAATTCAGCCAGTATCCATGCTGAGCTACCTACTGGAAGATGGAACCAGCTGAATTTTACCTGTTTTTCCCTCAGTGGACAGCAGTCTGAGTCATTCCACTTGGTAGAGCATCCTGGTTTTATTTATTCCAAAGGAATACAGTTATATATTATGTTTCTTCTTCTCTTTTCTATAGCTATATAGTTGAAGGTAGAACATAGTTGAAAACCCTCCGTGTATTCAAAAGCTGGGATCCAAGCAGAGATGGATAGACAGACTAGACTCCTGAGACTTAGGGACCTTTGGGAAACCAGACCAATCGTGCTCTTTCATGTAATGGCCAAAACGTGGCTTTAACTGATGTAAAAGTCACCAGTGCTTCTCCATTACCCACCCAGCTGAGAATTATCAATCTGCCTGTATGAAAAATGGCACTTTGCTAACTGCTATCCCAAGGAAACAAGGTCTTCTAGGACAGACAGACAAGTGAGGAAAGCAGAATGTTGCTGGTGTAGAGGAGTCTCCTGGTTATTTGCACATGCAGCAAAGCTCAGCCGAGTAGGAGGGACAAGCCCAGTTACTCATCACATGCCTTGCTCAGGATCCCACAAAGGCTGTAGGAACTGTGGTGTCTGTGCCTTATGGTCACATGTGGAATGCCCCTCCTAGATGGGGTGATGCACGACACCAAGAGCTAATGCTTTAAATGGGAAAGACGAAAAGCACTATTATTCCCATCTGTAGTTGGGAAACATGCAGGAAAAATGTAAAATTGTTAGAAGTCTGAGGCAGAGCCAGAAACTGAACCCAGAACTCTTGATTCTGATCTTAAAACATTAAAAAGACCATTTTTCTCCTTTGGCAGCACTGATGTCAGTGGCATTATCCAGCTACTGGCAGCTGCCACTGGGAAACCTGTGCTCAGTTCCAACATCCTTCATTCCAATTACATGGAAACCTCAGCAGTGAAGAAAGAAAGGGTCTATGATTAAACTTTAAAAGCCAAGCAATTCAAGGATTCGTATGTGGTTAAGCTCTCTGGTTTACATTGCAACGGCAGTGTAGGCCAGGGCAAATATAACCACTTTTTTAAATTTTAGTTTAGAATAATACAAGTGGTGCTCTCCAGTGAAACAGCCTGGCTACAGGCTAGCTGAAGATCTGGCATGAAAAATAGGGGTATATGTGCAATACGGAAAAAGAAATGGGAACATCGCTTTCAAATCTGAAAATAATAGTGACTCCTATGATTTTTGAGGCATCTTTACCCTATAGACATATTTGTTGTCTATAATGAGTAATAATTATAATTTTTTAGATAAGTAAGCATTACAGTTCAACCACAGCTTGTTGCTTCTGATGCCAAATTAAGAGGGTGGATTTGTTTTAGCATAGTTTTGACACTTTTTGCCTTTGCCAGAATGGAACACCAACTTTGAGTTGGAGTCCCCTCGCTAGGAGATATGTATATATAAACCACATTTTACAATACAAAGAAACCCTCCCTGGCCTCAAAGTAGCTAACTTAGGTTTTGGAGAAGATGTGTGGACTTTCCTAAAACATCTGGAGATTGCAGTGACTCACAAGTCTGAGCTCTGGGGTGTATGTGGTCATATGAAAAGACATCTGAAAGTTTTGAAAGCAGAGCAGAATTACCCCAGGCACAAGATTTTGTAGAGGGATGCCAGTTGTTCATACCAGTTTAGCTTATTGACAGAGCAGAAATGTGCACATTTAAACATTAACTTTGATATACAAAGTTACCTTCAAAGTGTTGGTTCAGTTATTGATCAATTAGCACTAAATCTGAGGAGGGATGAAAATTTTACATATCTATGAGTAAGTTAGAAGGTGCCAGAATAAAAAAATACTATAATGAGAATATAAAAATACCTTTCTGGCCTGACCAAAGGCCTGCCTCTCCCAAAATCCTGTTTCTGACACTGGCTAAATGTGGTTGCCTAGGGCAGGGTATAGGAGTTGGGCAACCATGTATACCCCTCCTCTCTCACAGTTTTTAAACTTACAACCAGTTGTACCTGGTGGACTTTAAAGCAGAGGTAGTTTCTGTAGTGTAAGGAAACCTTAGTTAATTTCTCTTCCATAGTTTGACAGTCTTCCCTTGAATACATATAAAATTTTATACCCACAATGTTCTGCATCCAGCGGTTCCACAGCTTAACTGCATGTTGCATGAGGAAGCATCTCCTCTTCTTTATTTCCAGCCTGTTACAAACTAGCCTGGTTTGAGGATAACTAATGTGATATTAATGTAGAAAATCTGGTTTAAATTCGTTTTGCCCTAATATAGCTGCTGAACAAGACAGTTCTAATGTCAAGCTTGAGAATGATTTCTCTCCTTTTCCCTAGAATACTCCTCCCTTTCTCAGCTCTTCCTCAGGGTCTGGATATTTGATACTCCTCTGTAGCTGAACTTTGTGAGCCCTAAGGAAAGTTCAACCACTAATTGCTTGTTCATACAGAAACTCTGAGTTGATGTCATTCCGCTGTGATGGCTGAAGTCTTCCCAGATGGACTCATAACCAAGTTTACAGGGAAGTCCGTGTTTTTCTCTCTGCTTTATAGAGAGACTTTCTGCAAGGAAATGGGTGGAGTATTATGGCTCCCTTCTGCCACTCTTTAGAAAGAAAAAAAAAAACAGTCAAAGCACAGAACCTTCAATAGATGCCTTGGAGCCTTCCATTTGAAACACGATACTCAAGTGCTCACTGCTTACAAAGGCAGTCTTGGAAGCCAAGATTTTCTTCACTTATAATGAACCACTTGTCACTGGGAATGAACTAACTACACTTCAGGATAACTGGAAGAATTTCAAGGAACCTAATAAACATGGTAATTCTCATTACAGACCAGAGCAGTGGTCCTGCTAGGCAGCTTTGTCATTTCCAGCCATGCATTTAAGATCCGTTTACTAACCCCTGTTTACTAACCTACTGTTTAAGAAAGGCCAGCTCCAAGCAGTGGCAATGTCAGCAGTTGCCATGGCCCAGCACAGGCTGCTGGCAAACGGGAAACACAGGGCTCCTCTTGCCAGATGATGAGGATGGAAATGTGTAGATGGGTGCAAAGGCAGCTTTGCAGGGTGGGAGAAGGGGAGAGAGAATACACCCTCCAGGGGAAGGAGGAAATGTCCTGAGAAGGCTTCAAGCTGATTACAAGAAAAAAAATCCCTCAATATGTTATCCGTTCTGCCATGCTGTTCTCCACTCTCCCTCCACACCCCAAGATGCTCTGCCCTCTCCTTTCCTTCACTCCTTTCCCATACAGATTTTGAGTTGGTGTACAGTAACTGGAATTCTTGAGCCAGCTCTTTAATGTAGGACAAATTGCTTCAGAGAAGACAAGATGGAAACCAGAAAGTGAGAGAGATTCCCAGCTATATGAAAATGTTGAAATTCTTCGTCCAGTCTCCAAACCCAGCTGATAACAGGACTCCCTCTTTGGTGGCATTCCAGCTGCCAGGCATATCCATACAAGTAAAACTATTTTCAGTTCTTCTCACTTCTGTCTTAGAACATTAAAGCTTTCTGCATCCACAAGACAAGAACTACCTAATTTTTCAGGATATCCTTCAAATATTTTGTCATTATAACCTACCTTACTCCAGCTGAATGCATCTCAGATGCTCAGGACAAGGCTTAGAGTCAAGCAGAACTAGAATGGGTTTCTCTTCAGGCTATCGCAGAGGGAATTTACGTATCAGTGTAGCTCAGATGGAAGAAAAGTTCAGTCCAGCTTCCTGGCAGTGTTTTATCTTGGTCTATTCAGTGCAGCCTCTACCCTGGGGTTTCCTTCTTCTTGGAGGAAAGTTAACACATTTCAAACTAAGCTTACACAATTTTAAACATAATTTTCAGGCCATAAAGTAACAGAGGCTGGTATAGTAACCGCCTCCTTTAACTGCTTTTGCCCTTACTCTTGAAATGACCTGAAAGTTGGAATTCACAGTTCCACTCTGACAGAGCAAAATAGAGAAAAATTTTTCTGAAATCTCACACTCCCTGGGAGAAACCACTGTCCTAACCCTATCCGCCACTGCTCCCCGCTCCCTCCTCCAGGTGCGCTCACTCCCTACAGTGGTGTGTGGACGCTGCCCTCCTCTCTGACTTGAGGGAAAAAAAACATTGCGGCTCCTGGCTCTTACAAAATTTAGGCAGCTTCAGTACTCACCGGAAGAACTAATTTTACACAGCAGGCGGGACAGGTCATTCCTGAAATCCCTCACGCGGGAAAAGAACGGCCCGTGCGGAAGCGGCGCTGGCGCGGGGGTCTCCCTCTGGCGCAGTGCCCGCGGCGGCCGCGGGGNCCCGCCGGCCGGCAGCCCGCGGAGGGCAAGGGGGTCGCGCCCAGGCCACTGCTCTGCTGCCGAGCGGCTCCCGGGATCGAGCCCGGCCAGCCGGGCAGCGGCCCCCGGACGGCAGCGGGCGGGCACAGACCGGGAACCGGTCGGAGGAACGGCGGGGACGGGGGGGCTTTGCCGGGATGGGCGCCTTCCCACTGCCCTCTCCGTTGCTGCCGGCCGCTCCTATGTGTTCGCGTGCTAAATCCCAGGGCTATCCTGGAAGAAGACGCGGATCTGGGGAGTGAGTCTTTAACTCTATCGCTCCTTAGCCATCCCCTCGTCCTGCTTTCCGCAGGAGGCTCTGCTTTTCCGCGCCTTGATCCAAAGGAGCTTCCCCTCTACAAAGCCTGCAAGTTAAATACCTTGGCACGGCTCTTTTATTTTTGCCATTCCAAGATAAATCTGCTTCAAGCAGTGACGAATCTGGATGAAATTAGTGTCAATTCCAGAGGAGCGCGGAGATGGTAGCGCTAATACTCAGGGGATGAATCGGAATTAAAGGAGAGTTTGCTTTGAAGGGTGAAGAGGCTCCTTGCCTGGTCCCCGCAGAAGGCACAGCACAGAGACAAACCCCCGAAAATCCGATAAATATGCCCCTTGCCTCAGTCCCGTTAAGCCGTCTTGTTGAAACCGGCTTCAAATATTGAAAAACAAGGACCAGAGAAACGCGTGGCGTTTTAGTCCTATCAAAAATATACCCATCAGGTTAAAGAGGCAGGAACTTTTGTACAAAACTCAAAACTCAGCTGCCAAACTCAAGGTATTGACATCGCTCAGCCCCATCATTTTTTTAAAACGACCCGCGTAGGAAGAATGACATCGCAGAAAGTAGCTATCACCTTAGAGACGCTGGTTCCCTCGGACTGCCCGTTCCCCGGCACCGGGCAGTCCCCCTCAGCCCCCATCCCCAGCTCCGCTCCTGCCCACCCAGGTCCCTGGGGGCTGCTTCTTCCCCCAAGGCCGACGCTGGGAAGGGTCTTGGTCATACCTGGCACCCCGCAGGACGGACGGAGGGGAGGGCGGCCGCAGCCCCGGGGCTCAGGCTCCCGGCTCCCCGCTCCGCGCCGCTCGTCCGCCGCCCAGCGCCCGCGGCTACTGAGGACGGGGCGGGGGGAGCGGCCAGGTCTTCCCAGGCGGGGGAGGGGATGGAAAAAGAAAAA
>VZRO01001093.1:230899-264039 GCA_013397915.1 Daphoenositta chrysoptera | reverse complement strand
AAAAAGAAAAAGAAGGCGAGAGGGAGGAAGCCGGGAGGGCGCGAGGGGGAGGGCCGAGGGGAGCGGAGGCAGATCCCGGTGTCTCCTCGATGGGAAGGGAAGAAGGGGCTCTGCCTGCGGGGCGGGGAGGCGCATCGCCCCGGCTGCGGCTTCCTCTCGGCGCCGGGCGCAGGGCCGGGGTGACCCGCGCAGGGACAGGGCGGGAGAGGCTGCCGGGCCGGGGTGGCGAGGCGGGGACAAGCGCGGAGGCGGAGGGACCCCGTCCCAAGGGAAGGGCTGCGGGGCTCGCACTCTTCGGACCGCTCCACCTGTGTGGGCGGCGGGGCCGGGAGGCAGCGGGGAGGGCCGCTCCCCCGACCCGCCGGAGCGCTCCTGGGGAAGGCGAGGAGCGGGGAGCGGCGTTCCCACGGACCGTGGCCCGCCCGCTCCTCCCTGCCCTCGCCCCTGTCTCCCAGCCCTGCTCCTCTGGAGCGCCTCGCTCCTAAGGGACCTTCCCTGCCACCCTCCTCTGGACCATCCCCGCTCTTCAGGGCCTCAGAGGCCAGGTGAGAAGCACCTTCCTCCTTTCCTCACCACTCTTTGCTCTTCTTCGCCTTCCTTCACTCCCTCGGTGTCCCTCTGGTCTCCCCTCCAAAGGCAGAAAGCTTTGTGTGGTGGTCTCTCCTCCTTGGATCACCCCTGGCACTACAACAGGGTCCTCCCCAAAGCCACACTGCCACACGGATGGGCAAGGTGAAAAGCACCCTCCCTGAGCACTTCTGCAAGTGCTTAACCCAAGCACTTCCATTGAGCTCATCTGCTGAAAACTCATTTCACGCTAAATGAAGGACCATTGATTTGCCAAAACCAGCAGGAAATTTGTGGCATTGCTGGAGATCAGAGTGAGATCTCCAGAGTGCTGCTTCGGTGTTTTAATCATAGGCATACTCTCTCTTTAAAAGTCTTAACTTCCAAAATGTAGTGGAACCAATTATGTAAACAGGTTGGAAAAAAGGCTTTGGCCAGCAAACTGCAACCTGCAGTTTCATTTTGAAGACTGAGGCTTATTTCTTCAAAATGTAAATTTCGTTTGCAGTTCTAGTTCTGTTGCTGTTTGTGTGCACAACTTAAAAACAAAGTGAAATAATGATAATAATAATAATATAATTGATGTACCTGAGCTAATGAGCTGAAGAATTCCCAATGTAATTAACAAGGCAAGACAGGAATGAGGGAAAGTTAGTTAAGTTTTACAAGCAATTTATTGAACATAAGAGCTTCCACACTGGGTGAGACCAAAGGCTTTGCTAGACCGGTATTGTGTTGTATTACTAAAGGCAATAGTCCCCTCCAGCACTTTCATTGGCACCAATATTTCAAACTCAGAGATTTCTGATGCAGGTGTAGTTTCTATGACCTTCACTGGATTTCTCTGTCAGGCACTTGCACCTCTTCTCTTTAACCTACATAGGTCTGTAGCATCTACAACTTGCTCTGGTAAAAATTTCCCCAGGTCAAACGTATGTTGTGCAAAATCTAGCCTCTTTTAGTGTGTTTCCAACCTGGCTACTGCTAGCTTCATTTGATGCCCACTAGTCCTTTATCACATGCTCTGTAACTCCTCTCCCACCCTGAAGAATTCTATTTAAATTAGCTGTGCTTTACATCAAAAACTTTCCTGTTTTATATCCTATTGATGAAGTTCAGGGACCAGAAAAGCATCTGAAGGAAGGTGCAGCCAAACACTCTTGGCAGTGGCAAGTAGAAAAGGAGCAACAACTGCTTGCATTGGGCAGCTGTGTTGAGCAACAGCAACTGCAGCTAGGGAACTTCAAACTGGACATGGGGAAAAATTTCTTCACCAAAAGCAACATGCAACACTGGAACAAATTACCCAGACAGGTTGTGGAATCACCATTCTTGGTGGTTTCCAACACTCACATAAACAAAGCCACAGCTGATCTGATCTAGTGTTGGCAGTAGTCCTGCTTCAAGGGAAAGGTTTGGGCTGGGTGACCTGCAGAGGTCCCTCTCAACCAATATTTCTATGATTCTTTACCTATACAGAAGCTGCAAGCAAAATATGGATTTTTGTGGCAGCAAAAATATATTAGTTGCTTTGTTCTCAGCTGATTTCTTAACACTTACTAGTATTTTTTTTTCATCTGGTGATCACCAGGCTGATGTTCCCATGAGACCATTTTCATACTCCAGGACTCTCTTTCATGAGAAGTAATGACCAGATAAGATCCTGCCATTTCATACCTGAAGTAAGGGCCCTTTTCTTCTTGCGCAGCACTTATCTTTGCATTTATCTACACTGAACTCCACTGCCATTAATTGCTGAGTCACTCCCATAAACTTTTCTGCAGATAATCAAGGTTGTCTCACCTTTATTAACCTAAATAGCTTAATCAGGCTTTGTGACCTGACTACTCATCTCTTTTCCAGACCCTTTATGAATACACCGAATAGTGCAGCACAAAGCAGGTTGTTATTGGTAACCTATCACCCCTAGAAAAACTGATCCCCTTGTCCTGCAGTTCCTTTGCTGTTTTTCAGAAAATACAAATGGTGCAGGTTCTTTTCTTGAATGGAATCAGTGTGCTTTCAGCCCACCAGTCCCCTCACTCCTGATTTTGGCATCTAAATTTCAATTTTAAATTATTTTAAACAATTTTTTCTTCAATTCTGTGTCATGGTTTGACCCCAGCCAGCAACTAAGCCCCTCACAGCTTCTCACTCATCCTCCCCACCCCAGTGGGATAGGGAAGAGAATCAGAAAAATTTAAAACCCATGGGTTGAAATAAGAACAGTTTAATAATTGAAATAAAGTAGGACACTATAGTAATAATAACCATAATAATATTCACAGTAAGAAAAACGGAGGTAACATAAAACAAAACAAAACAAAAAAACCAAAGAGGAATAAACAT
This sequence comes from Daphoenositta chrysoptera, assembly GCA_013397915.1. Taxonomy (NCBI): domain Eukaryota; kingdom Metazoa; phylum Chordata; class Aves; order Passeriformes; genus Daphoenositta; species Daphoenositta chrysoptera. The sequence goes on along the minus strand of VZRO01001093.1, from coordinate 261,123 downwards.
CCAGAAAGACAAGTGATGCACAATACAATTGCTCATCACCCATTGACTGAAGCCCAGCCCAGCCCTGAGAAGTGATCTGCGCCTCCAGGAGAACTCCCCCCAGTTTATACACTGGGCATGACATTCTGTGGTATGGAATATCCCTTTGGCCAGTTCAGGTCAGCTGTCCTGGCCATGATCCCTCCTGGCTTCTTGTGCCCCTCCTCACTGGCAGAGCAGGAGACACTGAAAAGGCCTGGACTCAGGGTAAGAGCTACTGAGCCACAACTAAAACATCAGCGTGTTATCAACATTGTTCTCATACTAAATCCAAAACACAGCACTGAACCAGCTACTAGAAAGAAAATTAGCTCTATCCCAGCCAAAATCACGACGTCCGTTTCATTACTTATTTTTTATTTCTTGTAATAATAAGATAATACAATATGGGTACTTTTTCATAAATAATGAGAGACTCTAAAAAATAATTATCACATTAAAATGTTACTCAAAATATAATTTGCAGGAGACATAAGGAATGTATATTTCAGAGTACTGATTCTTTAAAAATACACTGTATAATATATGTGGTAGGGCTGTAAAAATATAATTGTTGGAAAATTTCCAGCTTGCTAATTTTATCTGTCAGAAGTAATTTTATCTCATTAGAAGATTAGTGAACCCTTTTGGTATTTTTATATGTTCCAAAAATAAGTTTGAGATCATATACTAACTGAGAGATGTTCACTTGGAAGGAACTTTGAAAAGAGTGATACCTAAAATTAAAAAACCACAGAAGTCAGAGAAAAAAACCCCAAATCTGCATTAACGTCAAGAATGCACTAATTTTATCACAATTCTTCCTGCATATCTACAAAGAATACAAAGGAAAAAACTCATGTTTTTACCATCAGATTTGTAGCCTGGGTTTGAGTGAATTCACAGAACTGTTGTATTCTTATCTTGGGATAAATAATCCACAAAATGAGTTACAAAATGTTTCCAAGTAAGATTCTCCTAGCATTTTTTTCTTCAGGTAGAAATTTGAGATAGGAGCTTCAGCTTTCCCTGTGGGGAACATACATTGAGTGTGGATGTAGTGGCTGGGCAGCTGCTCCTGGAATGTCATTTGGCCCTCTGGTGCTGGATGAACACGTGGGTCTTGCACACAGGCAAAGAATGTTTGATCGCAGCAACAACATGCCTTGTCTGCAACCTCGGGATTGTGTTCCTTGTAGTGCACCTACCCACAAAATATTCTTTCACATGTTACTTAAGGGAAAACAGGCAGGCGCAACTCAGGAAAACTGAAACAATGTTCATGGATATAAAAAAGAATGCAAATGCCTATAATCAAATTAAAAGCTAAATGCATTGTCCTGTGCCATATACCACAAGAAGTCAGCTTTAGTCTCTTCCTTTTCTCTATTCAGTCCTTCTTCTACTGAGGTATACATACACCCATGTATGTATTGTAGTTATTCCAAAACTAATGATTACGTGGTTAGTGCAGGTAACTCCCTTTTCTTCATACTTTAATTCTCAAGTGAAGCTGGAGTACTTGTGGGTACTCTTCCAGTTCAGCTGATCTATGTTTCACTTCCTTTCTACTCTTCTTATCCCAGGCAGACTATTTTAACACTGTTCCCGTTACCAAACTCTAAACTTGGGATAACTCATTGGCTCGTGATGAATGGACGTGAGATATTTCCTACTGCTTTCAGAACAAAGGGATGTGAAATACAATGGATCTTTCTTACAGGATCACGAATAGTCTCCATGGTAGTGTCTCTTCTGTGGCAGCTTGTTGCCACAGAGGCCCTTTTGTTTTGTGGACCAGTGGGGTTGGTTATTGTGCTGTTCAGAGGTGCCTGTGACACAGTGCTGATCAGTTAGACTAAAACCCTGAATGAAACAGACCTCTGTTAGAGACCCTGCCTTTGAGAACCTGAAAAAGACACAAAAACTGCAATACATCGTGTAATTGTTTAACGGTGCACACAATGGGGACAGAGAGGACGACAAACAGCATTGCTAGCTCTCCTGAAATGCTGGAATTCAGGAGAATTCTGCACAGACCAATGGACTATAGCAGTACAGGCCAGCGAGGTATCCACTTAGAACTGGGTGTACAAAGTACTGTGGTGCCAGACACATGGATATTAGCAATGAGTGCACTGTCGTTAACACAGGAACTTAGAGATGACAGAAGGAGGGATGTCAAAGTTGAGGTGTCTAATTGTGACCCGAATTTCACAATATGAGTTTAGGAACCAGATATACATGTAATAGGCAAGTAATAGGCATCAAAAACCCTCACTTTGTAGTAGAGCAAACAGATGAAATCCCATTTCTGAGTTAAAACTGTGTCAAGTTTGTGATCAAATAAAGCATCAAATAAAGATGCACGGAGCTCTGAGCAACCTGGTCTAGTGAAAGGTGTCCCTGCCCATGGCAGGGTGGTTGGAACAAGCTCAACTTTAAGGTCCCTTCCAACCCAGGCTGTTCTATGACTCTATAATTCTTTCTTCAGTGAGGCAGCAAGCAAAATAAATGTGGTTCTGCCTAAGTGTATGACCCACGGGAGAGAAGCTCTTCTAACTCTGCAGAATGGAAGCTAGATGATAGGCCAGTCACCACCCAGCTCCTGCCTTTTAGCACGTTTTTATCTCGCTCTAGAGCAGCAGTTGAAAATGAAGATGGACAGGTTCACTGTTCTAACATTTGTGCATTTAGTAGAAAAGCAGAATCAACTGTTCACTCATCATCGCTAAACAAACAAAATCTACAGCTCTTACCTAATGTGAATCATCATGGAAATTATATACATATATATATGTAAAGTGAACATTTTCCTCAAGGAAACTTTCCACAAGAAGAGGTACTTCTGGAGACATGTCAGATGGCAAATATTTTTATACATGCAATGTGTTGGCAGGTTGCAAGCAGGTACTGTTAAGGAAAAAAAAATCCAACCCACACCACTTTTGTCAGCATACTACTTTGAAGGAGATAGTTTCCTCCAACTGGCATTCCCATTGTGCAGCCCATCAGAAGTTTTACTGGAAAATTAGTGAATTACAGATGCTAATGCAGCATACCATGACATGAATAAATGACATTTTGATGTGAGGAGGAAAGAAGTTCATGAACAATGACTGAGAAGCTTTGGAAGAAACCCCAAATTTGCCTGGCTAAAGCTGGATATTCATCCCCTCCCCAAGCCTCTAAACTCCTATAATGGAAACAGCATACCACAGAGGAAAGTTAATAGAGTGACACTGACATGTTAGATAAAATTAGATTTTAGCTACCTTTAGCATGATTGACCCAAGAGAGAGGAAACAAAATCCAGGGAAAAATGAACTGGCAAGGGACATGGCACCTAATCTTGCCATTCAAACCAGCAGAGGGTGAGTGGCAGTGAAATGCACATCTTAAAAAGTCTGAGAAATCAGAGGAATTAACAGCAATATGTTACTGGAAAAAAACTTGACATTCAGCATAAAACTGAGTTCCTGTGGAACTTCCAAACAGAATATTGAAGCAGAATTCCTCTAGAGGTACGGACAAAGTAGGGAAACGTGAAAGAACAGAAATTGCACTTCAAAAAAAAAACAAATTAAAAAGGGGGATCTTGGCCTTAATCCACGGGTCTTATGTAATATAGTTTTTACTGTCAGTGTTAACTGAAGGTGACCATAAACCATTTACTGCCATTGTAAACATGCCCAGAAGAGTACAACACTCATTTTTCAACAATAGCTGCATTAATTTAAAATTAATACAAATCTGAGAGGAAAAAGCACACTTTAAAAAGACCACTTACTAAACCACAGTCCAGAATGTTATTCCATCACAAGGCAAACTTTTTTTTCATTCTTAGTAAACTGTAGGTATGAAGTCACATCAGAAGAAAACCTGGTGACACTGTTTTAAAATTCCATTCACAAGCTTGAAATAGCTGGAAAGTTCTGCTAAAATTATTAACAGTGTAATAACTAACAATGGTGGAAATTTTAAGGTTTCACTTTAGACTTCAAACTTAATTTTCCACTGGAATGAACACGGGAATTTTATACCTCTCAGAGCCATAATTACTATTAGGAAAACAACATTATATTGATTGCCAAAATCCATGGTGAATACAGCATCAGGGTTGTTATGTATGCCTTGCTGCCACCCAGCTAAGTGCAAATTACCTTTGTGCCTCTGAAGCTGGTGTGGAAAACTAGGACCGAGAAACACCCAGGACATGTTTTTAATGCAGTCTTCCATCTTCTGTTCTGCACCCCACGTAGTTGTCTCCTGTGTCTTCCTGTTCATGTATTCTCTCCTGTGACCACCCCTGTGTTAGGCAGGACTGGTCAGGTTGGCAGCTGTGGGAAAGTACAGCTGCAGCTAAAGAAATGGGGGATCTTTTCCGTGGGTGATACAGGAGACTGAAGTCATCACTCATAACAATCCCTCTTGGATCACAAAGCCTCTGCATATTTCAGATAGTTTTAAAGCTGTCTGTAGGTTTTCAGTTTACTGCTGGAATCATTTCCACATGCTAACAACATGCTAATAGTTCAACAAGGAGAGGGAAAGCAGAAATGCCTCACCCTCATCAGACAACCATTTGCACTTTCTCAGTGTGGATTTCTGCAGTAGTACTTGAAGAGAATCATATCTCCTGACTGTTATTCCAACTGTGCTAGGGCCCTAAGGATTTCTGTAGATGTAGCATCATTCTCAAGAGGCTACAGGCAGAAGTACCCTCAAAGGCAACCCACAGATAAACAGGAATACCTATTGAGGGATGATTTCACCTTTTTTTCTTTTAAAGTCTGACCTAAATTTGACTTTTATCTTAATAAAGACATATCCTAAGACTGTCGAGCAACCTTTTACTCTTATTCATGACATGCCCAGGTTCAGGAAAGGTGTATCCTTGTGCAGTCACAAAAAGACTCACTGGGGTCTCTCTCAGAAGAGCAGTACTTTGACAAAAGAAACAGAAGAAGGAAGGTACAGCATGCATTTTTTTCCCCTGTGGCAGGCAAATTAACAAAAAATGTTAACTTCTCTGACAAACAAAAAAAAAAAAAAGAAAGATTACAAATTAGAAAACATGTTATAGTTTTCTTTTCCTGATGTTGCTTGGGAAAACCATAAATTTGGGCATAAGTCTGGAGGGTAATTGGAAAAACAAGAGCTAAATTAACCATAAATATAACCTGAAGTTTTTTGGGAAAAAGTTCTGTTCATTCCTGTCTCACAATTCTCTAGCAGATTGTCTCAGCTATAACACAATAAAACAGGCAATGCAAGCAGTGCAGAGCAGGACACCAGTAGCACCTGGAAGTAGTGTAAATCAGATCAATACTTTCAGAGGTATCAACAAATCAAAAGTAGCATATTGGTTTATTTATTATCCCAGAATAACTGCACTTCTCATTTTGAATGGTTTTTTGACTTAAGCATACTAGACAGTGCATCTTCAGTGGCATCTTCAACATTAATTGTTTGATACCAGTGTCATATTCATCCCTATAAATTTATTTGGTCTGCTTGCTGGTACAATAAGGTAAGGGAGTCAAACCCTAAGTTCAAAGTGAGATAGTGAAAAGGGTTTTTTTTTTTCACTTCAGTTTGTAGCAGGTCTCAAGAGAGAAAAACAATGGTGGGGATTCAATAACCACATAGATTCTTCTCCTCTACCCATTACAATTTTTGCTTCTAATTAACTCTCTAAGCCACAGTCTCCTTGCAGAGTGTAACAACATTAAAACAAAATAGATGTGAGAAGACTGACTTTAGAATTAATTTCATACAAGTTAAAATAAATGGAAAGTTATAGTCCCAACTTGTAATGGAAAACTGATACTCATCAGAATTATAACCCATCCACATACTTCTGCTCAGCCACGATTTTAAAACTAAAAACTGCATGTGATTTGGTTACCAAATCTTCCTTAGCTGTGTGTTTTGTCAAAACTCCCTAAGAAGGGGTTTGCCTGCTTCTTGTATTTCTACAAACTTCACCTTGCTTGCAGCAAAGGCAAATGTTTATTACACAGATTATTACCAGAAATCATGGGACTGCTCAGTGTATAATCCTTCCCCACCACAGCAAGCATAAGCTAAATGTCTTCACCTGTGGCTTATGGTTCTCCATTTTATATTCATTAAGGTGCTGCGTGTTATTAAGATGCCAGCTCCTCCCACTGCCTGTAACATCATCCAGTGTTTTCCACACATTGTGTTGGAGCGAACACCATCATTCTTCACCTGCTTCTGCTGTTGTCTCTCTCCATTTCGCTTCAAAAGGAGCTTCTCTTCTGCTGCATAAGGCCCCTTCAAACGCTTCCTTAAAGCTCTCCCTTTCAGTGACACACAGAGAATACTTATCACACTTAGGCTATTGACAAGCAGAAACCAAGCAAAACCAAGCCTGCAGACCATTATAATTTTATTATCTCTTTGTAATCTCCTTTCTGTCTGTATTCCATTTACAATATATATCAGCAGATGACCGTAGAGTCCTGGTTTGAGGTGGAGATTATATAAGCAATCATAACACAAATAATAAATTAATTTTTGCAGCATGTGATGAAACACGTGCACATGCATTACTTCAGTTGTCACAATACTGGTTTTGGAAGAAATCCAAATATGTGTAGTTGCTCTGTTTGCGCCATTACCTATTTTGTTTTAATCACAATTGCTGTTAGCACTGTTGCAGCAACAGCTCTGCACTTCCACTTGAAGATCTTGGGTTTAGCAATTAATGAACTGCATCTAAAAATATATCCTCATTTGAAAATTGGCATTCAAGCTACAGTCTACAAGCAGTTCCTGTTTAAGCATACTTATTTATGAGCAGCTTTATCTCAGAGCACAAAAGATACCTTTGTTGTTCCAGAAAGCATTATTTCATTTTTCCATGCTCAGAAGTGACTGTGATGATATTGTTCTGTATTTCTATTATCTCTAATATGAGCCTTAAAATAAAGAGTTCATTTACCACGTATCAGCTTTGTACTTCCTTACCCTTTGACAGTCAGTGCTAAGTAGAAGTAGGAAGCCACCATTTATAGTCACGTGGATTAGAAAAATAAATTTAGAATGACAGAAATATATGGAAATAGCTGGTCTCTTATTTCCTTTGGAAATAGATGTTGAAGACTATATGCCTAATTGAAACACTTACTACAAAACAAAATGGCTTTGGCCTTCCAAGTTAAACAAGCATCCAGCCAGGAGAAAGGCTTTCCAGTTGCTAACAGCACAATAGAAGGGAGTTCTCTAGGATACTGTAAAATTCTTCCAGAGAAAGAAGGTCTCAAGTTACTTAGATCCTCTCCAAGCTCATTTGTAATTCCTTGTTCCAGTTACCTACCCCTTTTCTCAAACCCAGGAAGATCTTACAACGTGTAGACTTTTACTCCAGCCTACGGTGGACTGTTTGAACCTCAGCGTGGCTGAGCAAAGTTACAGAGTTATCAGTGACCATCAACTCTTCTGCACTTTTCCTACAAGATCTGTCAAACCACAGGGGAGGAATTGAAAAGGAAAGACCCAGTCTGGTTGTCTTGGGATTTTGCATTTCTAGATGTCAAAATTTTCGACCAATGGATACCTGTACTTAGGACTAAGTTTGCATTGCTTCCTGGAACCTGGTAAAGGTCTGAATGGGGATGGGGCAGATATCACTAATTGGAAAGAGGGCATCTGTCCTCTGTAAACCTCATAAACTTAATTTCCACTGAAGTTCATTCAGCAATTTATTCAAACATTCCAAAATGTGTGGTTACATAAGCCTAGAACAGTATAACCACTGTCCTCTTAGCTTAACTATTCATAGATATGAAGTGTTGCTCACAATACATATGTGTACTTTTGCCTTCTGCCAAATAATGCAGGCATATGCTATCTGTGAGGATGTCAAATGCATAACTTAATAGCTATTTGATTAACTTGAGTGTCCCATGGCAAAAAATTGTATTATTTACTCACTAAAATGGGTGACATAAAAGTAAGGAAGCAAAAGTAATGGGTCGAATTTCCAGACAAGATTCACTACAATTTTTTTTCAAATTATGTGTACAAATAAAGCCTATAAAAAATATAATTATATGTGCAATACCAGCTTCCGCATAGGAAAATTCCCCTAGGGAGGTAGACTGCTCATCTGGATTTTTAACTGGGCTCAGTAAGCCAAGATTCTTAAACAACAGTTGTTAGTGATTTAATAATACATGAATATGACTCTGAGATTAAAAAATGAAGCACAGAAAATAAAATCGTAAGGGAATAAGATATGACTCATGGGAAAATTCACTGTCTTTGAATTTTTCTTTACATTATCACAGTCATGCTTTGTTGACTTCAGCAAATTGCATTGCTGCTTAGCAGCATTATTATCTTAAATCAAAAATATTCAATTAAGGTTTCTTGAATTGAATTAATTAGAAAAATACAATCGTATTCCCATGGTGTGAGCCTGACTTCATTCTTTACTTCTTTATTCTTTCACTTGCCAGAATTGGACACACTGCACTTAGTTCCACTGAATCAGCTCTTTACTGTAAAATTTATCCTTATATCCAATATCCATATTTTTCTTCAATAACTTTTTTTTTTACTTCTAAGACCTAATTCTAAAAAAATATGATTATTAATTACTGCTGTGAATTACTAAAAGTGTGAAATACTACTGAATAAAGGTTTTAATTTGTAGAGTGGGCAAGCTTATGTACCTCTGTTAGTTCACATAGTTTTTTTGTTTTCCAATTATGCTATCCAAAGAACAAGCCAGTTCTGCTAATGTTTGCAGAAGGCAAATTCCATTGCTTTGCAACAAGCAAACATTACAAAACTGACATTACTGCTTAGACTTGAAGTACTAAAATTGTCCGTAGTCATGCAGAAATTAGGATAACTTTAAAATCAAGGTTTTAACTAATATTGAATCAAAACATCAGTGGGTTAAAAATATTACACGGTTAAGTCATCATTTGTCCAGATCACCCAATTCAAAAAGGTGGTAATCAAATTACAGCAGTTAAAAGAACAAAGATTTCTTAACCCTGCTAATAGAAAATTAAATTGGTTTAGTCAAAACCTTCTTATTCTTCTTTCATTCCCAGCACACAACAGTGAAATTGAAAGAGTTGGCAGAGACCTTTCTACCCACATTGATTTTAGTCCCTAGTTACAGTTATTAGCTAAAGCCCTAAAATCAATTTAGCTAGTCTTAAATAGCTTCCTAGATTTCATATGCAGTGCTATTACACAGCTGCAAAAGTAAGCTTTGTGCTTTGTGGTTGTGCAGCCAATCCAATACATCTCACAGGATGGAGAACCCACAATGGAGCCCACTGGGCTTTCAGCCTCCCTCACCACTGGCCCATCTTTATGTTTCTCAGGTATTTTACTTGATGAATCTTGTACTGTGATTGAGGAAATGTCAGCAGGTTTAAGACATTGCTGATTGCTAGAGTGATGAGGTCCTTATCTATGGGCAGAATAATTTAATAAAGATCAGACAGAGATTGTAATTTCTCCTGAAGATAGGAAAGTAGTTAGAGAAAGTCCTGTAGAGGATTACTTTTGTGGGATAGTCACTATTTCAGTCATATGGTAGAAAAGGTGAAAAACAAAGTCTAGGGCTGCCTTTACAGAAAAAATAGTCACTTATTTTAAATAAATAAACGATAGCCATATGATCTAATCTGGGTAATTTTGCCTGCTTTGGGCATTCATAAGCTCACAGAAAGAGCTGCAAGCTTCATTGTTAAGACTTTCATTCACCCCAAAGCATCTTGTGTTCCCTGAACATGCTGGAAATCAGCTGAACAAACCCACAATGACTAGCCCTGTCACAGCACCAAGCAGAGCAGCTAAGGGAGAATATATGAAGTTTTGTTAATTTTTACCCTGTATTGTTTATACTCATTCAATAACAAAGAACTAATAGCAAAGATCTGCTTTCAAATTTGATTGACCTAAGCTCCACATAATATAAACCCATTAAAGTATATGCCAAGGCAAAATTGCCATTTGAGCTATTTATCTCACAGCCCATTGTTATCATAGCTGCAATTTTTTTCCAGTGCATTCTTTAAAAATTAAGTTGCACACAGATTGATATCATGGTAGTTTTAGCAACACAGAGTATGAGCCCATAGAATTTATATAGCTAGTAAGTCATAAATTGCAGCTTGCATAAAAATATTAAAATAACTGAACCAATACTACCATAATGAGTTTCTTAAAAAAGAATATAATAAAATAAATTGTGTAAAGTAGCCTCCATTTGAAAATTAATGACCCATCTTGCCTCATTTTGTCGACTTTTTTCATAACAATGTAAGGCATTCAGTGTATCAATATCAGTGTAATGGAATAAATGCTACCAGAATGAGATGCCTCACTGTTGTTATTGTTCATTCCAGTCATTGTTCCAAGTCAACTATTTCAATTCAAACTAACCTTCAGACCAACCTTAAACCTGATACATGTCCATTTGTTTATTGATTTCAGCTAAGACAGGAGCAGGGTAATGTAATTGTATTTTCTTCTGTGTGTTCCAGGTATCCAATTTGGATTTCTTTCTGAGAGACATAGATGTAAGCTACTTCAAAGCTGTCAGTACCTCTGACTCAAAATGTCTGTATCTTTCACTAAGTTAATTGTCTTCCTCTGGATTTTCCCCAGAAATTGTATTTAGCAATGGAGGGAAAAAAGCAACTAAATTTACAGGCTCACAATATTCTGTAGCTTTGTCCACTCCATGTGTTTTAAGGTGAGATGCTTTTTGTTTCTAGGATCTATCAAAGGAAACTTTATGACTAGAGTGAAAACAAGGTGGGCTAGTAAGGCATGTGGGACAAAGGAGAAGCATTTTACTTAAACTTTCAAGGCTCAGTGCAGAGCTGCTAGGCTTTTTGGCCCTGAATCTGCTGAAAACTATAGAGGCAGCCTAGAAAGATTAGCTTGAGTGGCTAAGGTTACCTTTTTGGAATACTTCACAGTTGCCAAACTCTTAGGTGGCTAAATTTAGATGAGGTAAATCCCATTCTCACTGTGGTGCACTTAATCATGAGCTATTTTATTGCAACTGTCTTCTACTGATGAAAATTAAAGAAGAATACAATTATTTTTTTCTGGATTTGGGTTGTGAATAAGAATAATTAAAAATAATTTTGAAATGTAATTTCTTTAAAAAATTATAAACATTTTAGAAACAGAAGATTAATTAAAGAATAAATTATTTTGATAGATTTAAAGAAAAAAATAAACCCAAGCAGTAAGGTAATAATAATTTTTTAGCTTATATATCCTTCAAGTAATACTTATGTTCTTGTGGGGAAATAGCTCTGAATCCTTAATTAAAGGATTAAAGTAAAAAGATTTTTGGAATAAAGTCCGAAAGCTTGGGATTTGTGGTCCTAATGATTCCTCTGTAATTTTTGTTAGGATACTTTAATAATAAAATATTTCTGTAAATTTCTGAATGGTAATCCAGATCTTTATTTAAAGTGGAATCTGTCTCTGCAAGATTTCCAGAGTTTTGTCTTTTATGGGAAGATTGGATCCACCCTGTTCTATCACTTTCAAAATACATATCAGAGATTGTGTGATGAGACTAAATGTCTCACAATATACTTAAAATTTTATCATTCTGTTTTCCCATGCCACTGCTTTACACTTCTCTGCAAGAAAGAACAGATTAAAAGGAGAAAAATTCCAGTACTTGAGGGGTGGTTGTTTACACAAATTCCTTTCTCCACTATATCAGCTACAAAGAAGAGATGCTGGTGTTCTGTACTGTCATACTCCTTATTGAACAATGCATCCAAATGAATTACAAGAACTTTGACTTTTGAGCTGTTATATTTGCTAGCTTAGCAGAAATGACAGATTTTCCTTTTCTTTCTTTTTTCTTTATTTCTTTGTCTTTCATTCTCTCTTTTTCTCTCTTTCTCTCTCTCTCTTTCTTTCCCTCTTTTTATCCAGTATTTCTCATGATAGGTTTGTATTTCTTTTGCTTCCTTGTTTTCCACTGTTTTGGAATTCCAGTACAAGATAAATTTTCACAAAAATTGTGAGAAGTCTACATAAACTTCAGAATTGTATTAACCTCCAGCTGCTAGCAAAAAGACAAAAAGTTAAGCAGCAATCTCTAGTTTATAGGCCTATCCTGTCACTTCATGATTTTGGGGGAATGCAAAAAATCCACATAAATGTCATTCATGTTTGACCTGTTTTTACATAAATGAACGGTATAATAAGGAAATCTGCAAGACATCCTACTTCAGATTTTGCCCATGCAAAAGGGCTTTTCTTTTAGCCATCATCAATAGTAAGACTTGCTCATATCTTGTCAGATCTTTGTGCTATAGTATATAGCTGAAAACAAGACACAAAATTAATAAGTATAGGCAATTTCATCAGCTGGTATAATCACGTAAATGTTTTACACAGTCACCGTTCCTTTAGCTGTCTGTGTGAGTAAGTATTTCCTGTCAAACTTGTAAAAAAACTTGTAATTTCAGCTTTCAAATGAAAACAGCATTGGGTTTTGATCTGATTTTGGAATACCTTCATATTTTTACTGTATCTGGCACCCAGAACTGTAGGTCTGACTGGACTCAGAAGACTCAAGCAGAACACTGCTCACTGCTAACTCCCAAACTTCCCTTTACCACTCCCAGGGACAGAGAGGTGGTGTGGTGTTCTGGGAGAGGCCAGAAACCACCGTGTGACCTTTTCTGGTCCAATGGGGAGGTTTTGCAAGTTTAGGCAAAAGCTCAGCATTGGAGGGTGGAGTCAGACTGGCCTTCCTCACTTCACGTCTGCTTCTGATGATGAGCTTTTGATTAGCTGAAGTCCTCTATCATTACCTTTTTTTAGTAATGAGAATTATAAAGCAAAGATTAGGGAAAAATATGCATTTCTCAGGGGAAGTTAAGTGGTCGTTCCCTAGATATGTTCTAAGTGGGGCACTGAGCTTCTAACAAAAGAGGTGTTTCTGCTCCTTGCGGGAAATGCAGTTCCCAGAAGAGTCAAGGACTGCAAAGGGAAGTGCGACCTTTTTTAGGGAGCCATGACAAACACCATCCCTAAGGCCCACAGAGAGAAGCAGGGCTTAAGCAGAGCTTAAGTCAGACTAGCAGCAGTGCAGAGATAGCCTGTGTGGTTTCTTTAGTAAAATCATGGTTTATTTGTCAGCTATAGCATTGGTCTACTTTCTGTTTGTACTGCCTTTCCTATAATCTGCATGTCCTTCCCACCTACCAAGAAGATATTTATAAAAACCCCAGATATAGTGGCAATAGTCCCTATGCTGAAGAAGTCAACCGAAAAAATACATTATCTTCCATGGAAGCTAGAAATGATTGAATATTATTGGCTGTAGAGGTTATTGTCTCTTTGTCTTCCCCCTTCAGTGTGTCCAGAAGCCTAGAAATACCTTCTCTTCAAAGTTTAGAAGTTTAACTAAAATGCTTAGGACTATTCAAAATATATGGAACACTATTAATATCTATGTGAAGGAATGGATCTGGAACATACGAACACTTCATAATACTTGAATGCAACAACCTAAGGTAACAATACCCACAGACATAAATATGCATAGTTAGACTTTTTGGAATAGTTTGTTACTTTACATTTGCAGTGCTATAAATTATGCTGTTGATCCTGTTGTTACAGCAAAATCACAATCAAATTCAAACAGACAGTGAGTGGCTTAAATGAGTCACCACTAGGTGTTTCCTACACTACTGTAACAAATAACAAATATTGCCAATATAAACAAATTAAGAACATGTAGTGTTTTAGAAAGCTAGATGTCAATATTACCGTAGTATTATTGACATTAAAATGGAAAATACGAAAAGTTTGGCATTAGCAGATATTGTAATACAAATTAATTGTACAAATCCCAGGCTGGATACCACCATACCATGCCCTAACTGCCAAGTAGAGCATGCCTTTTTATCTTCCCTACCAGTGAATTCCTCAGCCTACAGACTGTCACCTACTGGAGGGACCAACTGCGGGGTGCAGTGGAAGTCAACCCCTGCATTCTTAGTGAGATAGATCTTAGCTATACCTCCTGGCATTTTTTTTACAGTTCTCAACTAATTATTTTTTTCATTGCTTCTACAAAATTTATTACCTACCAGGTGCTGCTCTGTTCTGAAATGATCGTGTAAGTAGCTTTACACTCATTTGTCAAATAAATTAACCTGGAATATTCTTTAATACCTTTATTTTTTCTAACTAATTGTTAATCATTCATCCTCAGACAAATTTAATCCTTAATGCTCTGCTGGATTTTAATCAAATAATAAAACTAGTGATACAGAAACTACAATAGGATTTTAAATCACTACAGATTATCTGGATAACATTACAAATGCCATCTTGTCACATGTCCAAAGATTGCACTTTCAAAATGTCTTTTTACTGACAGGGGTGGGTTGAGCCTGGCTGGACACCATGTGCCCACAAGTCTTTTTATCACTCCCCTCCTCACCTGGGCATGGGAAAAAAAATACAACTAAAGGGTCCTGGGTAAAGATGAGGACAAGGGAGATCACTCAGCAATTACTGTCATGGGCAAAACAGGCTCAACCTGGAAATTAATTTAATTTATTGTCAATCAAATCAGAGCAGTATAGGGAGAAATAAGAACAAATCTAAAACTCACATTCTCTCCACCCCTACATCTTCCCAGGCTCATCTTCATTTCTGAATTCTCCTCTTGCTCACCCCCAGCAACGCAGAGGGACAGGGAATGGGGGTTTCAGTCAATTCATCACATGCTTCTGCCAGTCCTTCCTCCGCAGGGGAGGGCTCCTCACACTCTTCCCCTGCTCCAGCATGGAGTCCCTCCCACAGAAGACAGTCCTTCACAAACTTTTCCAATGTGGGTCTTCCCCATGGGCTGCAATTCTCCACAAACTGTTTCAGTGTGGGTCCCTTCCACAGGGTTCAGCCTTTCCGGAACAGACTGTCCCAGCGTGGGTCCCCTATGGGACCAGCAAACCTGCTCCATGAGGCCACAGGTCCTGCCAGGAGCACAGGCTTCCCACAGGGTCACAGCTTCCTTCAGACATCCACCTGCTCCAGAGTGAGGTCCTCCATGGGATATCTGCTCCACAGTGGATATTTGCTCCACCATGGACCTCCATTGAGGGACAGCTGCCTCACCATGATCTGCACCATGGGCTGCAGGGCAATCTCTGCTCCAGCACCTGGGAAATCACCTGCAAACTGAAAGATCAGTGAGATCACCTGCAAACTGAAACTGAAACTGAAGAGTGAAATTAGTTAGTTAATGAACAAGTGCAATCACTACAAAATAGCTAGTAAATAGTATTTGAAAACACCTGCAAGTCACTTCCTAAGAAACAAAATTATATACATAACATAGGGTGTTATGCCTTAATAACTACTTTGCTCTTTGAGTGGTTTTGCTTTTCATTCCAGCCCTTCTTACCTGGCTGGCTTTTCTCATGCAGCCACTTTACAGACTGAAGAAACGTATCTTCGCAACATTCTCTACAACAATGTATTTGCTGACAAATGGAACAGCCAGTAATTGCAAGATTGCTCATGTCCACAGGCAGCCTCTCCGGCAGAAGGTCAAGTTCTTTTCAGAGTCAACTACAAAGTTCTTCTATCTACCCAGAAAGGGTCTTTTTAATACTTGTTTTCTATTTACCCTGAAAAAAATATTTGCAGGTTTCCACTGATACCTCAGGGACAAGTATATAGTGCCACTACCAGGTGAAGTTATTGCTGGCATTCCACCCCTCTAGCCTTTTTGCATCACTTCTACATGCCATTATATAGGTTCATATGCATCATACAAAGTGCAGATAATTATTTCAGTGAGCAAAAATCCACGGGAAAATAGTTAATTTTAATTAAATTGAGCTGCTGATCTGCTTTACTGCGTTGCCTCCATAAACAGCTATAGCTACAGAAGTGACTGACTTGGGACGGCACCACCGCCACATTTAAAATTTATTCTTCTTTTTCACATTAAAATGCAGGGTATATATGAGTGCCAGTTAAATGATCCAAAAATTTTCCTTTCCTGAAGAACATAACTGCAGTGTGTTTGAAAAAGTTTTCTGGTCTCCTCTCAGTTAATGGATTAAATTACTGTACAAGTCCTAACTCAAAGTTGCGCTGCCTTCCTGCCTTCCAAGAAAAGGTTTACTTTTAATTGGTACACTAGTAATCACATACATGAATAAATTATTTCAGTGTTTTCCTGTGCAGTCCACATACATCTAAGTGCTTAATTCACAGCATCACAAAATATGCTGATTTGGAAGGCAGCCACAAGGATAATGTAGGATTTATTAAGTATATTTTTAATACACTGGCCAAATTCCCAGTTCATTATTGCTTGATGAAATAATAACAAAGTTAGAATGTGTTAGAATATTTTTTTGTATTAATTTATTTTTGCTATTAATTTAACTTTTACACAGAAATATACAGCTTATCATAACCTTAACATCATTATACAGCAAAGCAGATGGTATATTGTAAGTTGAGCTGATTCTAAAGTCCTCCAGTCTAGGTCTCTCCTCTGCCTGATGCCTTGTTGGGACTACCTGAAAACAGAGGCTAGACAAAATTAAGAGAATAAAAGTGGGTATTTATTGAAGGGCCTTCAATAAGGTACACTATGGGTAGACAGTGTCCTAGGGCTACACCCAAATTGGATGCCGGGTCACGAGTTTTTCATACTTTTATAAGTTTGGTCCTTTTGCATATTGAGGTTAATTCTCCATTACAATTTCAGGTAATTATGTCATTACCTCAAGTTTGTTCCCCCTTTTTAGAGTGGGGGGAACATATTACATATTTCGGGGCCTGGGACAACAAGGTGTCCTTGAGTCTCAGTCCTAGAGAGGATTTGTTATGTCTAAGCAGAAAAGGAGAACAGTAGCTAACAGCCTATATGGAGTTTTAGAGTTACACACTAAAGCAGTAAAGGACCTGAAAAATATAAAAGCTAAATCCTAAGGCATCAGCCAGACAACCAAACCAGAAAGACAAGATTATTTCCTTTATTTAGGAACCATCCTCTGACAGGAGTTAAGGATGAGCAATCCTTCTTGGAGCAAAGCTGTATCCTGAAAAGTGTTACACTCTGATCTTAGTCCAGCAGCTCAGTATCTGAAGACTTCGATGAATGAGGGCCAGAGTGCTCAGCACCTTGCAGGACGGAGTGCATGGTGACGCAGCCTCTGCAGGAGACAGGATCACTGCTCTTTAGAAATGAGCAGGCTGTTACAATACATGGTTCAGTTACAAGTGGAAAAAAAGAAGCTAAATATAAAGGCAGATTGAAAGTCTTCACTTCATGCAGAGTCTTTTTAATGTATCTTAAATTAAACCTATGGTGTTCAGGATTCTGGATCGCCATTTGGAAGAAAGCATTTTCAGACAGCAAACATATTTTTAGAAACTATGGGGAAGGCTCATAATGCTAAAAATTCACATGAATGCCATCTATAGGTGTGAGGGAGAAGATTCAGAAGCTAAAACTGTGAGACATGCTGTACCTTAACCCCAAATGAAATAACAGACCTATTAAGGATCTTGGAGTGAGAAGGGAAAGGGGATTGAGAGCCACTGCAAGGCTGGTAAGAGCTGTAGAGCACTCAGTCTCATCAAGACAACTGCTAACAATGTTAGGACATAAATAAATAATACGTACCATGCCAAATCCATTGATGTCTTCACACTGACTGTCAGCAGAAATAAGTAAGAAAGAAGAAATTTACAGCTGTAGCATGGAGTCCACAGGCAAGATAAAGGATATATATTTAATACATAGTGTTTATCTTCTGTAAAACACGACATAGCTTCCTAAAAATACATTGCAGTAGATTCCGTGAAAAAAATGTGGCCAAGGAAAAAAAATTAGAAACTGAAGCCACGGCTGAGATAGAACTTGCATTTTATTTCTTTTAAACATCAGTATTATATTCTAGTATGAAATGTCTCCAGACTGCTTGTTTCCCAAACCCCGTTAGAAATACTTGCTGGAACACAAAGAGTGCTTCCCAGTTATTAAAGAAAGTGGGTCACTGGTTTCTGCATTCAGATACATTCAAATAATGTGTCTTTTTAAACTTTAAACATGTCTCATTATGTACAGCTCTCAGCAACAAACACCCATGCACTTTGGTGCATATGAAAATAGTGGCTGAGAAACCAAATGTTTGATATACTGCACATGCACCATTCATTAATCTCCCTGACAATTTATATGCAGAGCTTTCAGGTTATCTAAATATAAACTTGCACATAGCTTCAGAGCATGGAGGGTTCACACCCTTTTTAAATGCAGGCAACCTTTCTCCTCCATGAATTCTCATTAGGCCTCTATAGTGCACTTGCCAAAAGGCTGAAGCTCAGCAGGTGTGGTCTTTCTGTAAATATTTCCCAGTGGAAGTTTAATGTGAACCTCTCATATAAAAATATAATATGCAGAGAAATGTTTGCTGGATAAGGACCTCAGATTTAAAACTCAGAGGGGAAGGGACTATGTCTTTACATATACACTAGCTAAGTGTATTTGAAAGCTGCTAAATCATTTAAAGGCACAGTTCTAGGAAAGACATAGGCTTATTCTGAAAACCAAAGGAGATTCAGGGTACTCAACACCCACCACAATATTTCGCAAAATGAAAGTGAAAAAGTGTAACTACATGTTTCCAGGTAGGTGGCATGAAGATTATTCACTTGGTCTCAATAAAACAGTTTGTAGATTAAAGCTGTGCAAATGCTATGTGTAACTGAACATACCCTCAGTGCATCTTGGCACCGTCATGCTTGTTTGGACACAATGATTACAGTGGTGCTCTTCTAAGAGGGAGATGACATTTCTCACAGATTCTGTTCCTGACCCAACCATAGTGTGACCTTACAGCTAAAACGGAACATACCAACATCTGGCCTGAGAGCAACCACGTTATACCATTTGAACTGAGAAATCTTTTAAAGGGAAGTTAAAATTGATACCTTGTAATACAGGGAAGTTAAGCTGAACTCCCCCTTTAAGCTGAACAATCTGTTCAAGGGTCTGAGTCTGGACTCACTGCACATCCCACGTAGCTGATTCTTAGAACAAACAATTCCTTTGGGGTCTAAAATGCACACTGGATTCTGACTCAGTTGGAATAAATTATTTCCAACAGGAAAGAAATCAAATTAGCTCAGTTTGGAGGCACACATGATCAGAGAAGTAAAAGCAAGTATGTAGTATAATTTCATTACAAGTAAACTGACTATAGTCTGTTACAAGAATAACAGAAAGATGCTGCCTACTCAGTTTCCTAATTTCTGGAAGCACTGCGTGGACCATTAACTCCTGCCTTCTGCAAAACTCCTTTCCAGTCCACCTATATTTCACTAGTTAATGCTGTATCTATATCACACAGTGAAAAAAAAAAATGGGGGACTCTTGCATTGGAGGCAATTATTATTTATTTTAAATTCTTTTAACAAAAGGGGA
The DNA here is from genome assembly GCA_013397915.1 of Daphoenositta chrysoptera. NCBI lineage: Eukaryota > Metazoa > Chordata > Aves > Passeriformes > Daphoenositta > Daphoenositta chrysoptera. The sequence goes on along the minus strand of VZRO01001093.1, from coordinate 241,595 downwards.
AAAAAGCCCACCACCTTTAGGTGGCTGTTTAATGAGGCAAGATCTGTCATGTTACGATGGAGAAGCACTATTTCATGTGATAAAGAATACTGACATTTCTCTTTAACATATGCTAATAGTACAACATATACCCCTTTTGTTTTCCTCATGTCCAAATACACCACCTGCAGTCTGCATTACCAAGGATAAATGGATACTAAACCTTATGCCAATGGAACCTCTGCTACACTACGATTTCTGGGAACATAGCCCACATTTAGTCTGCCACAATGACTGGACTTGCTTTGGGACAGGCCTGCATTACTAGAAACCTGTTGCCCCTCCCCATCCTTCATGCAGATGTATTTGAAGGTATTTGTCAAAACCCTTCATGTCTGATTTTCTACTTGACTTTTTCAGTTTCTGCTAGAGCATCAACTGTTGTGATCTATTCCTGCTGATAAATTTTGGTGGAATAAGCACCTAGTGAAGCTGCAGCATACAGGGCTTAAATACGACAACCACTTTATTGACAGCCACAATAAATTCATAATTGCCTCTCTGCAGACCAGTGCTCCTAACACATGGAATTAGCACAGTACAGTAGGACCACTGTTACGCTTTTAAATGGCAGGTTGGTTGATACATCTGAGCAGACAGTGAGTGCAGAGGTAAATTGTCAGAGCACTTCACAGTACAGCTATGTGCACATAGAATCCATCTCCTGCAGGCCTGGTTAGTGTTGGCCAAACAACCACTTAAACTGTTGGGGTAATGGAGGTTCTTTGGTTTGGCCACAGATTACAGGCATCAGAGGTAGAACAACCTTTGGCTTTCAGATAATGGGGAGCTCACACTGCATAGGGAACAAGGGTAATACTTGTACCCTTAGTTCAGTTACCACAAATAATGTCATCTGCAGCATTTGTTCACTGTCAGGGCAAGTTCATCGAAGAACTTTTCCATATAGAAAAGATAGATGATACCAGGATTTTGAGAAAGTCTTGTCTTTTCTGACTCGTGAAACTTGTCTTCTTTGCCAAATAAAGTTTGGCAAAAGAAAGTCTGACTGTATGCTTACAGCTGCAGGGAGGGAGGCAGAGTGAGATGCAGTTTCAAAAGTCCTTTCAATAGCAAATGAGTGAGTAATGAAATGGCAGATTATATTCAATCCAAATATTACACATACACAACGGATTACTTTAATTTACTTAGCACCACTCAGGAAAGAGGCCTCTGAGTCATTGTAACTGTTGTCCTTCCCCAGCAGTGCCTTCCTTTTGAGGCATGTCACAGCACAGACTGCATGGGCTGTATAGAGGTGGGATTTGCTGAATATCAATAACATTGTTTTTAATGGAGATTTAGAGGGTTTGGGTAAGGCCATAAGGGTAACCCATGGTATGAGCATTCGCTGGAAGAGCTATGAGAACTCTAAAAGCAGTAATGGTAGGACAGAGTAACAAGTAGTGGTACGTAGCTCTGTTTATTTATATATTTATTTATTGTACATAAACAAACACATTTTGAGTAATGTTTTTTCTTCAAGCAGTACCTTCTTACAAGTATGAATCAATGAAACAGCTCACAAACTTATGCAAGAAGACATCTGATTATTTGCCAGGTAAGGTATCTAATGCTGTGCAGTAATGTTTTTATTGGTCTGCTTCATTTACTCTACCTAAAATTTCTCATTTATTCATATTTCTCCCTACAGATTGTTTATAGCCCAAATTTGTTTAATTTTTGGATAAAGTTTCCTGAAATAAATAAACTGTGCCCTTCAACTGTCCCTTGCAGTCAATTATATTAACTAGGACAGCTATTCTTTGGACATTTTATAAGACACTGAAACTCTCATCTGAACTAGGCCACCTACTAATTGCTATGCACAGGCAACAACGCCACATTATTTCTGAAGCTCTGTCATCCTTGCCCTGTAACTGCAAAGCCACAGTAACGGAGAATTATCTTGTGCATGACCACTTGAAACCAGAAAAACAAAGTCTCTGTTATTTCCTTCCTTTTGCACAACAGAAAATAACACTGGACATATTTACAAACTAAGCTTAGAAGAAATAACCTTAATTTTATAAAAGGACATAATGCTATTTGGAAAATATTGTGAAACTTCAAAATGACCAGGTTAGTTCATCTTCAAAATATTGTCTTAGAAATACAGCATCCTTTTGGGGTTTTGGTATAGGAAGTTGTTATCTCTGTAGAAATCTTTATTAGATACTTGTTAGCTTCATAGTAAGAATTTATGGTATGCAGAACCATTGTATTAAAGCTGCAGTCTCCAGACCTTTGAGGGCCTCTATAGAGCTGTATAGAAAGACTCTTTGGATGACAAGGTGAACAGATCTATCAGTGAATAAATTAATGGGACATTGATTACTACTACCCGAGTAACCATGAGGTGAGAATCACCTAAAAAGCAGTTGGAAAGAAACACTCTTCTTTATTCTCTAGTGAAGTGTGAACTACAAGCCCTTACTCAAGTGTTCTCTTTTTGGTGTTAAGCTTGGTAAAATGATAAACAGTGAGATTGAGTGCACCCTCAGCAAGTTCGCCAATGGCACCAAGCTTTGTGGTGTGGTTGACACTCTAGTGGGAAGGGATGTCATCCAGAAGGACCTGGACAATCTTGAGAGATAGGCCTATGTGAACCTCATGAAACTCAACAAGGCCGAGTGCAAGCTCCTGCACCTGGGTCAGGACAATCCCAAGCACAACCACAGGCTGGGTGGAGAATGGATTGAGAGTAGTCCTGGGAAGAAAGGCTTGTGGGTTTGGTTGACAAGAAGTTCAACATGAGCTATAAATGTGCACTTGTAGCCCAGACAGGCAACCACATCCTGGATTTTGCATGATGAAGACAGGCTGAGAGAGCTGGAGTTGTTCAGCCTGGAGAAGAGAAGGCTCCAGGGAGACCTCATAGCAGCCTTCCAGTACCTAAAGGGGGCCTACAAGGAAGATGGAGAGGCACTTTTTACAAGGGCATATAGTGATAGGACAAGGGTGAATGGCTTCAGACTGAACTATTTCAGGTTTAGATTATATATTAGGAAGAAGTTATTCACTATGAAGGTGGTGAGGAACAGGTTGCCCAGAATAGGTTGCCCAGCGAAGCTGTGGATGTCCCATCCTTGGAAGTATTCAAGGCCTTGTTGGATGGGGCTTTGAACAAGCTGTTCTAGTGGGAGGTGTCCCTGCCTGTGGCACAGGGTTGAAACTAGATATCTTTAAGGTCCTTTCCAGCCCAGGCCATTCCATTATACTACTTTTGCCCTTGTGTTTTGTACTCATGCTGAAGCTGTCTAGGCCTTTTACAAGTTATTACAAACCAAGTATCATTGCCATCAATGTCCATGATTCCTCTACCTGGTCTGTACTGCCTCCTGTTAAAGCAGAGTGGCAATTCTCTCCCTCACAAAATACTGCCTCATCCTTCTTCCCTGATGATTCAACTGATTTTAACTTTTAATTGGTCTTGTCTAAGTGATTTGTACATAAAAAAACCCAAGCACGGCTGGAATCTCGTGCTAAACCTCATGTGCTTTGGCAAGTGAACTGCATGTAAAGGACCCCACACAGTTCCCTTTGCATAAGGAAGGGTTTCTGACGAACTAGGACTTGTGTTTGAATTTCTGCCAACATTTTTGTTCGAAGGTTTGTTTTTAACATTGCTAATGATTTGGAAAACAAAACAGAGCTTGTAGAACAATCTCCAAAATATTTATGGTAATTAACACGTGGAAAAGAAAAAGCCCTTCATGGGCTCCTGTGTAGAGGAGATGAAGTAGTTAAAAGAGGAAAATTTCTGAGCACACTTAGTTGCTAAACTGTTACAATTACTGTGCCAGGCATAACCATGGAAGCAAACAATGGAGGTGCACTTGCTAATACTATTCTAAAATTATCCTAAAGGTGCTGAAGTTGTTTGTAATTTTGTCTAATTGGCAGCACTGAAAGAGTTCACTCTCTTTTTATAAACAATGGAAGGAGTCTTACAGATTTTCCAGTCTTATTGCTGGAACACAGATCTGACACAGCGATTCAAGTAAAAGTGCTGTTTGGGGCCTTTTTCTAAATCCTACTATTCCTAGCAAGAAAGTGAACTCCCAACATGAAAATACAAATCATACCATAAAGTCATAGTAATTTAATTCTGGCATTCAAAAATCTTCAGTTCTGAATTCAGTGTTAGTGCAACTAAAATGAAGCCAAGAAAAATTTGTTCTGAGACAGTTAACCAAACAGTCTAAAAATTTTTAATTCTCCCAATCTGAAACATTCTTCCACAAAATACCTCTAAAATATTTGAGATGGAGATAAATGTGCACATCTAAATTTCTAAAACTATGTGCAGAGTTAAAACAAGCATTTGTATTAGTGATGAGAAGATAACACTATCAAGATTTCCTATCCTTCAGATAAGCAGGCTTAGGAGTCTAAAAATATTTTACATTCCTCATCCCCAGACAATTCAGGAAATTAATTTTTAAAAGGACATTTCAAGGAAGATTTGCTTGAGTTTGAATTGTTTGAAGAGAAGGAATGTGATTTTTCATGCCTTTATGTAGGTCTTTTAAGTCACTCCAGAGCATCTGTATATTCAAAATAGTGGCATTTTAGAACAACTTTGAAATCTGTTTCTCCTCACATTAGTTTTGTTCTTGTGAAATTACAAGACAACAAGTGAATAGTTGAGCCTCTACAGTTTTGTGGGGTTTTTCTGTAGAAATAGAAAAATTCTTAGAAAACTGCAGTATTTGGACGAACACTGAAAAAGGGTTGGATACTTATTTTGAGCATTGTTTAATCTTCTTGAAACGTAAGTACAGCCAGAATATCTTTTGAGAACATGCTGCACTGTGGCATGCATATTTTATTTGCCTTGTGCTAGATTTACTATAATAACAAGGACATGGTCTATCAGTCAAAACGTTAACACTGGGATGTGGGAAATTCAGTCTCATTATACCCCAGGCCTACTGTGAAGCATAAGTGAGTGGCTATGTAGACATACAACTACTTCTATGTGTCTCTTCCTAATTTACATCTGACTTGAGAACTGATGCAAGTTCCTAATTGTACCATGTGTGTGTGGACATTCTCTCACAGTGCTTCAACACCTCCAACAACATATACTGGGACAGGTACGGCTTTTTTCCTGTGACACCTGGACAATGCAATGTTGACTAACAGAAATTGTAACAGGCATTCTTACTTAAATAATTCTAGTATTTTTTTGAATCCAGCACTGGATTCCAAAATTGTGGAGTCTTAGGATACTTACCACTAGTCGTTGAAGTTCAACGGTTTAACTAGATTTAAGGCATGTAGGATAAAACCCTTAGCAGAAAGGGATAAAGTGTGAGAGGTATGAAGCAAGTTCTGAGTAAAAATACCACTGGTCAAACAGATATAAGCCTAAATAGAAGGAGAGTCAGAAATTGAGGAGCATGATCAAAGAAAGCTGGTGAATTCATGAGGAGGAGCAGCCTTTTGTGGCTTTAATGAAATTCCTGTAAAAATGCCTGCACGTTCAGAGACTTTGCCACTCTCAGCGTTGTACTACCCGCAGAATCATGTAACAGTCCAGGTTGGAAAGGATGTCTGAAGTTCATCTGGCCCAACCTTCTGTTGTCAACAAACTGAACTTCAAAGCTGGGTCGTTCACAGCCTTGTCAAATTTTGAAAAGCTCCAGGCATGAAACTCTTTAACGTCTCTTGGCAGCCTGCTCGAGTGCTCACCACCCTTCTGATTGAAAATCTTGTGCTTAAGCCCAACTGGATGTTCTCTGGGTGCACCTTGCTGCGGCCACCTCTTGGCACTGCACTCCTCATCCGTGAAAAGAGCCTGGCTCTGCCTTCTCCATACCCATCTCCCGGGCAGGATGCAGTGGGGACTGGGGCCAGGGGGGTCCCCGTTTGGGCCAGCAAGGCTGGCAAGGTCTCACCAGGCAGGGCTCTTCCCACCATCCCCACTGAAGGAGGAGGGCAGGCTGGGGCAGCCGAGGGCAGCCCCGGCCACGTGTGCTGGCTGTGCTGCTGAGGCCGGTCTGAGGCTGAGCTGAGGACGTGAAGCGGGTCAGCCTGGCGAGGGTGACCAGGGTCAGGGACAGCCCCGTCACCGCTGAGTGGCTCCGTAGTTACGAGGCTGCGGGGGCCAGGCTGGCGAGCCAGGCCACAGGTGGTCAGGGCCCAGGACATCAGGGCCCATGGACAGGAACAAGCAGGGCTGTGGCGCTGCTGGGGCAGTGACTGATGGCCCTGAGAGCTGATACGGGGTACTGAACCATGGCAGGGCAGGGGGAGCCCTGGGAGTGTGGGCAGGGACGGGCAGGCTGGCAGGGACCACCGAGTGCTGGCACTTGGGCATTTCAAACCTAGCAGATTCTGCTCTTAACTTCAGGAGTCCATTGTCTGCTTTGAAGTAGATCTTTTTCAAAATGCACCTTTGTGTTATAAAAATCACTTCTAGATAATAAATCATTATTACACAATAACCTCATACAGTTCAATTTTTGCTTCTCCTTCAGCCTAACTAAAAACATATCTCCCAATGATGAAAAATTTAACTTCATTTTCAAATTACCTAGCACAAGTCAGGATTGCTACCACTACTGAAAAATGTTTAAGTTATACAGACTTTAAAAATGCTTCAATTCTGTTCGCAAATCATTAAACAATTCATCTTTTTTAAAACTAACCTCGTGTCCCTGCCAAATTTGACTTGGTATTGCCAACCCAATAAACAAATTTATAACTCAATAAAAATTTATAACTCAGTAAACAACTGTATAAATACAAATATTTCTATAAATACATTAGCAGCAAAAGGAGGGTTAAGGAGCACCTCCATCCTTTATTGAGTCACCCTCCCTGGAGGTATTTAAAAGTCGTGTAGGTGTGTCACTTAGGGCCATGGTTTAGTGTTGAACTTGGCAATGCTGGGTTAACAGTTGGACTCAATGATCTTAAAAGTCTCTTCCAACCTAAACGGCTCTATGAACACCCCCAGCCTCCATCCCCTTACAAAAGGACCCGAGGTTGTACCAGATTGCAAGCCCAGCAGAAGTTAACAGTGCTGCACTATTGCAAAAAAGCAAACATTGTGCTGAGAAGTATGGAGGGCATTGCCATGGTCAAAACCTGTGAAGTAAAGCTTTCGATTGATTCAGGGCTGATGAGGTCTTGCCTGGAGTACCGTGACCCACAGTGAGCACCCATCTGTTACCATCAGTTGGTAATCGTTTGACTACAGATCCTAATGGGGCAAGTCAGACATGACACACAAATATCACCCTAAAAGTAGTTAACTGGATGTTTTCGTCAGGACGTTGGAATTCCTTTTCTCTTCTTCCAAACCAGTAGCCCTGGAAGCTGACCCCTCCCCAGTGTCACAGCAGGATATGGAGCTCCCAAAATCAACAGTGGTTCAAAAACTAGTTTAAGGGAGTCCAAATCCTCTGATCACTCATAGCCTAACACAAGGATATTTCCCAAGTTCCATTCTTAAATATTTAAACAGAGTGAGTCATCTAAATTAACTACAACAAATAAATTTTTTTTCCCTGTCTTTACTACTGGCTTGCCAAAGCAGGTTGTCAAGTTTCTGGCTGAGATAGAGTTAATTTTCTTCCTAATACCTGGTACTGCGCTGCATTTTGGATTTAGTAGGAGAATCATGTTGATAACACTCTGATGTTTCAGCTGTTGCTCAATAGTGTTTACCCTCAGTCAAGGACTTTTCATTCTCTCATACTCTGCCAACAAGGAGACACAAAAGAAGCCGGGAGGGAGCATAGCCAGGACAGCTGACACAAACTAGCCAAAGGGATTTACCATAACGTATTAACATCAAGCTCAGTAAATGAAATTGGGGGATTTGGCCAGGAGGGGCCAATTGCTGCTCGGGGATGGGCTGGACTTCAGTCAGAAGGTGGTGAGCAGCTGTCTTGTGCATCACTTGGTTTTCTTGGGTTTTATTCCTCTCTTTTTGTTACCTCACGTTTAATTACTATTATTATATTGTATTTTGCTTTATTTTGTTTATCATTCTGTTCTTAACACATATGTTTTACGTTTTTTCCAGTTCTCCTCCCCCTCTCAGGAAGTGAGTGAGCAGCTACATAGTACTTAGTTTCTGGCTGGGGTTAAATCACACCCCCAATGTTCCTTCTAGTGTTTTGGTTTTTTCTCCTAGGACTGTTTCAAGTAGAGCTTTTCATATATCCTGAGTACATCTGAGGAGATTTGAGAGAGACAAGAAATACAGAAGGTGGGAGGAAACCATAAGTACTTATGAAAAATCATGAGAAAAGAGTTTTAAAAGTGTTCCATATAGAAAAAGAATTAGGTGCCTGCCAGAAGGGCAAAACTACTGCATTTTCTGTTAGAAACACATTGAGAGCATACAATGCTCACTAATAATCTGAATGTGGGCTAACATTTACAAAGATACCTGTATCATGTACACAGACATTACAAATACTTGGTCACTTACAAAGGCTTTATTTATAGTGCTGTAATACAGCCTTATTATGCAATGCAATCCTCTTTTGGAATAATGACCTCTGACTGCAGATGTAACTGCTGAGCATTACTCCTTTAGACCTCTGAAGTATTTTTATGGTTTGAATATTTTGAGGTCCTGGAAAAGCCTCTCTAAAACTTCTCTTCATCAAAGATACTCTGTAAATGCAATATTAATGCACAACTGAATTTGCAGGAGGGTATAAAGTCTAGAAGAAAAGTAATCACTAACAGCAGACTTGGTCAAACAAATCCCTACAGATCTCATTAAATGGTAAAATGTTCCAGGCCTCAAGTGGAAGATTTCTACAGGTGACAAGTGACACCCTTTTTTCTTGTTTCTTTGGTCTTCCTTTTGAGCTGAAAAGATCTCTTGCCTTTCTTACAACGCATTTGTCTCAAAAGATGGTTATGATTTAGTTTTTATTAGTATTTGAACATAACAAATAGAAATACATTGTATTTTTAGGAAGATAGGGAGCAGTAAATTTGTACTTGAAACACTGTAGTAAACGGTTTCTGAAGTCTGATTACATAAAAAAATACATATATACCCCAATGAACTTGACTTTAATTAGCTGTTTCATTACTTACCTTTTATAACTTGGGCAAGGTGAGTCAGGACAAGTGCTTAGCAGGGGTCAGACCTCTGAGCGTGTACTCACAATGATTGCAATGACTTTTGACATACATCAAAGAGGGTTTTTTTATAAACAGTGTTGCAATATGAAGATAAAAATTACATCAGTACACATTACTCTCAGACAAAATATTGCGTTAGGTTAGCATTCTATCAGAATTATTTCAGTGTACCCACAAAGAAAGGAAAAACGATGCTTCTATGTTGCTTTTCAATTTTATAACTAAGAAAGTCCAGAAATGAAACCCCATATCCCTGATAGCTACTAAAGGTATTATTCAGGACTTGGGTGGGGAGGTAGGTATTTAGCTAGCCAGATAAATCCAAGCAAAGCTGGATAAATGACCAGAAAAACTCCAGGTTTAATGTTTTGAAGAAACTTTCTAGTTTTAGTTTACTGCTTTCCACAATGCTGAGATGCTGGAGCAAGGGAGAAATCTATTTACTGAATTTTCTGCTGACTTGCAAGTTTCCAAAAATAGAGACTTGGAATACTTCCAACTTTCCTTTGTTAATTAACTGTAAATAAACTTTTCAGAGCTACTTCATAGGAAATTCAGTAAAGGCCAGATTCCTGGGAGTCTTTTTTTTTTTTTTTAAATACAAGTTGAGGTGGTAGAAATAGGGATACAAGGCCTACTGATTAAATGTGAAGAGGTAAGTTTGAATGAGCTGCAAAATCTTGATCTGTTCATTGCTGCTTGACAACAGAAACCAAACCCTTCTAAATTAATCCTGTAGTCACACATTTAAAGCTGTGTAAAATCTCCAGCAGGACTATAGCATCCTTATGGAAATTATTTTTGCTTACATACATGAATTTAGGGGAATAAAGCCACAGTCATACAGTACACAATGGGTTGTATGCAAAGAATTTCAGAACATACTGCAAACAAATGTCAGGGCTAGCGGTAGAAACCAGCTAAACACCTGCTCTGCCCCACTGCTCTCCATCCTGACCAGGCATAACCCCAACCACCACAGCTGAAGCCAACCCACAGCTAATTACATCAAACATGTGCTCCTAACTGTAAGAAGCTATGCAGCCCGTCCCCTTCGGAAAAGATTGGATTTCATGGCCATTTAAATAGCAGAAGGAAAGTGAAACTTGAACGTGACTCAAGCGCAGAGGCCCGGCTCCTGCGTGTGGCCGCGCCCCGGGGGTTCAGCTGGGCCGCGGGGCCCGGGCCGGTGGGGTCCGGCCGCGGTGCTCGGCAGCTCCTGTGCCAAACCCAGCGTGACGAGGCAGAGCCGCGCCCGCGAGTCCCCCGTCGCAGGTGATCCCAGGCCGGCCTGCTTCTCCGGGCGGCCCGGACGGGCTCTCCGCTGCGCTAGAAGGCAGCGCAGCCTGCACCCGCTGCATCCCCGGGCAGGGCAGGGCTGCGGGTCCGCTCCCCCGCTGCCCCTCGCACCTGGGCGGCCGCCCGGGTGTGCGCGGAGCCGCCGGTGACTCAGCGGCGCCCCGGTGACCCCCTCCCGGCGGCGGCGGCGCCTCGCCGCGGCTCTGCCCCCTCCCTCTCTCCCTCCCTC
>VZRO01001093.1:9383-230653 GCA_013397915.1 Daphoenositta chrysoptera | reverse complement strand
GGGGCGGCCGGCGCCCTGCCCGCCCCTGCCCCGCCGGGCCCGGGGCGCGGGGCCGTCCCCGCGGCAGCCCCCGGGGGAGAGGAGCTGCAGCGGCAGCAGTACGGGGAGGAGGATGCTGCTGAAAGTTACGCTGCTCTGATGCGAGTTCCTGCTGCCGCGCTTGTGTTTTCCCAGTACCCTCCTTCTTTTCCAATCGTCTTTTTCGCTGGTGCCCCACCTCGTTTCCTGCGGGCAAAAGTGGCTTTTGGTGCTGTCCTGCGTTTTCTCCCCTGACAGGTGGAAAATGTTTTTATCACCACTATTCCTGTTGGAGCTCTAAAATGCAACTGCAGCTTCCTCCCCGGTCTGCATCAGCCAATGCAGTCAGCTTTTCTAAGAGATGCCATAGCACAGCAGAACCTTTTGATGCATTTCCAGTTTGCTTAAGAATGGTAATTCAGCTTGATCAAACTTTATAAAGGTGTAAAACTAATCTGGAAAAAATAAAGCTGAGTAGACAAGTGTTTGTACAACTGCCTTGATAAAGATGCAAAGTTCTAATAGTAAAATAATTAAATTGATACGACAAGCCATGAATTTGCTGCCAAAAAGAAAAATGGTTAAAGGTAGATGATAAACCACACCTAGCACATGAAGCCTTTGTCAGACCCTTGCCTCCAAGTTTCATCTTGCACATTACCTGGAATGGTGCTCTGACTTGTACATCTGCATTGGAATGAATATACAGTCATTTTACTTATTGCTGAGTTGGATAAATTGACAAAAACTGTAGTTTTACTGGATAGGTTGACTCATCACTAACAGCTCCATGTATTAGTTAGATGAATAGTACTTTTATTAGTCTTGGTGCTTGACTACAGAGTTTCCTTAGAGGCTGTCTTAAGTCTGTGTGTAGGCCTGAGAAGGTCTCCTGAGGTCAGGGTAAAGGAAAACTAACCAAAATATAAAACTCCCAAGAAGAAACCAAGGAGAGGTTGTTTTGCTTGGGGTTGCTTTTAAGCAGCTGTAATATTAATGGAAAAAGTCTGATTCAGCATAACCAGGAAGGCCAACCCAACAGAAAACTCACCTTGTTTTTAAGAAATTAAAAGGGGCCTGTTCTAGAATGCACTGACTAAAGGGCAGTCAGCAGCAGGCTCATTGCTATGGTTTTCCCCTCACTCCATACATCTTGCCTCTCAACAGCGTACTTTAAGGGTGGGTTGTCACAGTTGAGGTGCTAAAGAGGGAGGGTTTTGCTTGAGTTTAAGTTACAGGAGACAAGAGTTACGGAATATTCTGAGTTAGAAGAGACCCACAAGGATTATCGAGTCCAGCTCTTAAGTGAATGGCCCATGTGAGGATCAAACTGAAAACTTTGTTGGGTTAGCACAATGCACTTCCTGGGTTTGGCTTTATTCTTCCATACCCTCTCAGCTGTGGTATAGCACATATGTACTGTAGAGCAGAGAAGCAGGAAAAGATAGTTGTTCATTACCAGCCACCTCCACTGAGTGAATAGAAGTCAATGTTAGAAATAACTCAGCTGAAAAATCTGGTCTTTGTGCCTGTGAGAAAAGCCTGGTCCTGATCTGGTAAAGGACAGGTAATCCAGTTTTCTGACTGAGACGGGTGATGTTCTTGTGGGTGTAGATGTATTACACCCTAACATGTACATCCACACCCTAATAGGTATATATTTGATTCTGTGTAGGTGCTCTAAATTCAAATATGTCGAGGACTGCCAGCATGGTTGCCAGTTTGATAGCTTGTGGCCTGCCTGCTACTCCCGGTTCACTTTCTATTGTCAAGGCTGTTAAACAAGCATCAGGTTGCTGAGAATTCAATTTGAAGTAGATAAAATATCTCCTTTAATGATTCTAAAGTACAGGGATTTTTTTGCAGTTCTGCAAGGTGCCAGAACTTTCTGCTATCTTGGCCCTGTCAAGTAGTTGCAATTTCTCAGGATCAGCACTTTCTTTTGGATTTGGTGCCAGCTTTAAGAGGCCTATTTTCACATATGTGGCAAAAGTAGACTGTAAGTACTAAATAGTGGTATCTAGCAGTGACTTGTAGAAAAAGAAGGCAAATTATATTTTCAGGGTTTCTTAAGACAGATACCCATTTCAGGCAAGTAAAACTGAACTGTGCTTCAATGTGTGGAAGCTTGGGGCCTGTGTCCTCAAATAACACATTAGTTTTCTCAGACAAGTTGAAAATTTTACATGGAACCATTTATGTTTGAACATCCTTAGAAACAGATGTAAGAAGAAATAAGTGCTAGATTTAGAAGGGAAAAAACCAACCCAAACAGAAAACCCAACCCTAAAACTGTATCTCCATTTAGGTTCTCCACTTAAGTGCCCCACTCATTCAACAATAAAACTGGATTTCTGCACACTCATATATCTCTTTTTATACTTAACCTTCATGGCTTGTGAGAGAAAAGGCTGTATGAATGCCAGGGTAAACATCCAAATTTCTTCTTTTCTGCTTGGCCTCTACTTGTACTTGGATGACAAAATTGACACCCTAGGCAATATCATTCTTAAATCCTTTATGTTTTACTCTGATAGTAATTTACAAACATGTCCAACCTTCACTGGGGAAAAGTTCAATAAAAAATATTTGGTGCTTTTGTGATTTATTTCCCCTCCCTTACCCCAAACCCCCCCTCCCCTCAGTAAAGCATTTTGTGTCCCTGAGTGGTTTGTGCCATCTCAGCAGCCGTGATACATCAAAAATCATGACGAACAGTGGATTGTAACAGACTGAATTTAATTACTTGAGGATGTGTGTCCAAGTCTATGGACAATAATTGTAATTCAGTTTATTGTCTGAAATTTTAGGCTGTTAGTGTTTAAGAGTGTATTTGGAACCTTTCTGGTAATTCTCTGTCTTTTTCCCTCAGGCAACCAAACACATTGTAAATAGCAATTACAAGGAAAACAAACACAGTTTCACTTCTTTTCACTGAAATAAATTTGGCTGGGAGTTGTATCCTCTTTAAGACGATGAGCTACAGAAGTGTGGAAGTAATTTGCTCTTTCCCTACTGTAAATCTCATTTATGCTTTATTCAGTGGACAGGTTTAAAGCACACAAACAGTTTAACACTATAGTTTCATCTTTAATTTTTAACCTAAGCAAATCACATTTTCCCATAAGCTGCCTATTTTCAGAATCTTAGTGCGAAGATAGGCAAATATGCATTTCAATACGAAACTTTCCCAATAGCCTCTATTAGTTGCCAAGTGTAAACTCTTCCCTGAGAAACTTTGCCATTGGAGAAGTGCTTTGTTTCCAGGCTGCTTTTGTATTCTTGCACAGCAATTCAGTGAGCAGTAAATAAGTGACTCTATTAAATCTAAGTGCTGGAGGGCTCTTTCTCCTCCCTAGATGCCTAATTTCAACTCCTCTACTGAGTGACTGCTGTCATTATTGCTGAGTATAATGTGCTTGTGAACTGTTGGTCCCTCTTTTTTTCTTTCCTTTTATTCAAATTGCACTAAACTGCTGGAGGATTTCAGAAGAGACTGTCTGATAGGGCTGCTGAATATCTGAGAGCACCCAGTACCCATCCCTCCTGCAATTTCATTGGTTTTTTTATCCTTATATCTCCCAGATATGATGCCCCTGGATCTTAGCAGGTTTTCAGCTAAGTGACATTATTTGTTGGCTGGAGTTGGTTGTCAGTGCATTGACAGGTTTGTCTTGCATCCTATTAATAAGGACAAAGTCTTGGAAAAAGCACAAAGTATTTAAATTGGATTATTTTATCACCGTCTTCTATTTAATATATATAGCTTACAGTGTTCATTGCCTCCAACACTTTGCTCCTGACATAGAAGGTAAGTAGCTGTGATTGGTGGTATGTTCTTTTCTTCCTGTTGGCCTCCAGTTCTTTGCTTGCAGTTATGAAACAGAGTGCTGAGACAGCGAGTTGGGAACAAAGTTCTGTGACTTGAATTAAAAGCAAATAAAATGAAGGAGAAAAAGCTGTGCAGTAAGCTATATAGCAGTAATAGCAACTGAATAGTTGTATAAGTTGTCACAGGAAGCTGAAATCTGGAATTGTTTTGCTGCAAAGCTGCTTCAGGCATTAAAAACAATTTTCAGTTATGTAATTTTCTTGTGAACTTCAGTAGTTGAATACAAAATTGACCTTTTTACTTTCGATTGAGGAGTCCTATGCGCATTGGTTATAAATGCTATTTGAATAGAAACATTAATCCTGGCACAGAGCACCTTGTAAGCAGGATCTCTGTATTTAAAATAGGTTAGTTGTGATTTTCTACACTAAGCTTTATAGAGATGCTGGCCAGAGAACTTGAGTGTTGTTTCTCCAGTCTTACTTACGGATTCTGACAAATACAGGAGTAGAGTTCACTGAGAAATTTTACTTCTGTCTAGGTAAAATAAATTGCAGAGAGTATGTGTGCTTTCTGCAGAAAGCATATCTTGAAGTACAGAAGTTCTCACTTTGCATTCTGTACTTTTTATATCCAGTTCTGCTGAAACAGTGTCTTGTATTGAGCTGTTGCTGAAAAAAATAGAGGTTGCGGCCGTAGGAGGCACAAGGTTCTCTGCCCCAGCCCTGCTTGCCTTGTGGAGGGGAGGAGGAAGAGAACTGTGTGTGACAGCAATGTTTCTTATAAACCCATGACTGGAGGTTAAAATGTGCTGTCTTTGCTTTGTCATGCTTTCCTTCCTCGCCTGCCCAGGTGGGCTGTGTATTTCATCCATGACTTGCTTCTGGCTGCTGTTGCCCAGGCCTGCAGGGGTTGACGCACAGTTCCATTCCAAAGGTCTCCTTGCTCCAGGCTCTAATGTCTCAGTGGCCACTGCCAGTGTGCTAAATACTGTTACTGGTGGAGGCCTGAAACAGAGTATTAATACCCTTCAATTAGGTCCTTCACTGAGTTTTTTCCTGTTTATAGTGGAGAATTTTACAGTGGAACAGCTGTTTGGAAGAAGGTTCAAAAGAATCATTTAGTGGAGGATGTGATCCTGGGATTTCAGCTACAGTAGCGAGTGGTTTTTCCTCCCTGCAAATCTGAAGAGCTCTTGTAATTCGTGCAGCCCTGGCTGAAGCAAATGTGTGGAGGTTGCGTGTGTGCTCTGTGGCCCATCATGGCTGGAAGACTAGCATGGAAAGGGCAGAAAAGAACAGAAATAACACTGTTGGTTTGTGTGCCTGTCTCATGAGATTGGTTATACAGTAATAAAGTTTGTCAGTTAAGTTTTCTTTAAATGTTCTTGTGGTTCATGGAGATGCTTTCTCTGTACTTTGTGCCCAGACCAGGCCTGGCCTACGACTGGGAATAGTTTTACAGAAATTTTCTCTATTGTCTGGTTTAACACAACATCAAGGAGCTAAATCTGGTATAGGAAAAAAGGCAATAGAATGTGGGTAGGATTACCAATTTGTAATATATGGTAGCCAAAATTTTGTACAGGAAGCTTCAGACAAGCATGACACAGCAACCATGTATCAACAAACTAGGATAGACTTGGAATAAACTTCCCAACAGACAGCTAGAAGTAGCAAGCATTAAATTGCAAGAGACTAGGGAAAGGCTTTGGTGCTTCCAGGTGTTTCATCTGACATAGGAATTCAGACTAGATAAAGATGCTGATGGTTTCTAGTCAGAGGCAGAGGATGAATTCAGCTTAACACTAGAATGTTCTGCCAAACCATTCAGGGAGAAGAGTATCACACACCGTCACCAACACTGCTTTCTAGAAGGGCTTGCAGTCATGAGAAATCTACCTTACCCAACTGATGTATTATTTATTGTTGGTGTCCTATTCTCAAAACCTATGGAGTGACTTGTAATTCTGAAATTACAACTGTGCAGGCTCTCTGTGAAATGTGTTGTATGTCTGTTCATCTTAAAAAAAAAAAAAAATCGAAGTAATGGACGAAGACAAGGAAGATAGGGGAAGCCATCTAACATGTGCTTTAATAAATTTTCAAAATAAATTTAATCATTTTTATTACTATTTACCCTATGCAGCTGGCATAGATTGAACTATGTCAGTCACTTTTTTCTTTACCTTCCCCTTTGTCCCCTCAGTAGCAAATTTATACCTTTAATTGAGAAGTAAATGATTGCTGTCAAGCATATTGATACTGAATCTCCACGAACTTACATTTTAGAAATATTTCTCTTTTTTTTTTTCTAGAATGAAATTATATGCTTCCAGAAAAATAAGAAAATTGCTGTGTAATTATGTGTTGGGTTATCATTATGACTAATTTTTTGATTTTGTGACATGCAGCAAGACAGTAGGAATTTTAAGGTTGCCTCAAAGGACTGTCAGTATGATGCACATTACAGATAGCTCCAGGAGCTGCAACTGACAGGATCTCCCAGCCACAGGAAACCTAAGGGTTGGACCATACTCAGAAATAAGCTCATGGCTTTTTTGAGGATGATAACTTTGTGTAGGAGGTATTAGGGAAAGACCTAAGAACCTGATTCTAATACCAATTTTGGTAATGTAAGCTGAGAGTAAACGAATGGTAGAAGGATTCAAGAGAGGAAGCTGCTGCAAAACTGGCATGAAATTAGCCCTGGTGCATTAAGCCTTAAAAATACCCAAAAAACCAACCCATTGTGACTTGGAGAGCTTGAGCTCCTTTAACCTCCACAGATTTCTAAAGCTTGTTTCCTAGCAGCCAGTTTAGAAGGACATGTTGAAATATTCATAGTTTGCAAGGTAAGTGGTTTTGGCTAGTCTGACTAATTTGTTTAAAGTGATTAATATTATAGTACTCATTTTATGTTTAATTAAGATGACTTTAATAATCCAAGTCTTTGGGTGATTTCAGTGACAAAAAATGCTGTGGAGAAAGCTAAATTTGGTTCTGTTACAAACAGATCTCTGATTTTGTCTGAGAATTACTTATGCGTATTCCTTGGTATAGATTATTTTAGGAGTTAATAAAAAATAACCCCTGAACTGCATGCATAAGGAAACATGTTTTGGTCTTAAGCTTTGCTAATGTAATTTGTTGCATAATTCCGGAAGCAAAAATCCTGCCTTAGCAGAAGGAGGTCACGGGGCACCCTGGAGGCAGTCCTTGCAGTGCACTGTGTACTTTCTGTTGAAATCAGTGTTTGTAATTTACTTGAATACTGTTAGTGCCTATTCCTGTGTGAAACACAATGCAGTGAGTGAATGAAGTGAATGAAGTGAGTGAAAAAACCTGAATTTGTTTACAATTTAGAGGAAGCAGAGGAAGTGTGGAGTAAACACTTTTTATGTACATAAAGAACACATAACAGAACTGAAGAAAAACAAATGTCTTATGATCTGAATACTTCTGACTTTCAGCCAAAGATGTGGAAATATGTCAAGATGTAGTTGTCTGGTGTGAGAGCTCAGAAAGCACATTCGTCAGTCCTGAAATATAAATGAGGCATAGAGCAACATGCATTTTATCACTGCATGTTTATGCTTAGGTTTTTACTTTATTGTTTGAGAAGCAGCTGTTACCCACTTCTGGCTTAGAAAAATCTTTTTTTCCCCTCAAAAACCAAAGTTTAATATTAAAACTAAATCACTGTTCTACTTCTTCTTACCTCTCTTATCATTAGAAGTGATTTGAAAAATTGAAAACACCTTTGGTTCAATGTAACTTTGCTTTAATAGATGCAGTCTTGAGTCTTCTGTGAGTATTTTAGATTCATCTGTCTTATTAATGAATTGTGTTTATCTTTGGAACAGAGTAGGTGCTATGAGGTATGTAATCATTTTGGTATCCAGTTCAGATGGACATCACAGTTTAGTTTCCTTCCTCTTGTCCCTTGTGCGTGATAGCCTTTTAAGTTTGCTTTTGGCATGGAGTTTAGGTAGTACTATTCTGCATGAGAAGAACAAGAATTATTTTGAAATACATAATTCCTTTTTCCACTAAGGCAAAAATAATTCTGGCTTTTTAATGACCAGAAGAAAAAAAAAAAATTTGCCTTAAATCTGTCCTGCAGAGGAGTGCATAGTGGTGACTATGAAGCATGCTAAAACATTCACAGTACTGGTGTCTAGCTGACTTATTGGATTTCATCCTCCAGATACCTGACTTTAAAAAGCAGATTTATGTGTGTGGTATGTATTTATGAAAGAGTCAGTAAAGCCTCTTTACCTAAATAATAAGAAAGAGTTCAATAGTTACAGATAAAAGTCAGACTAGAAGAACATAGTATTGTCCAAGTAAAATGAATAACTGAGTTTGCCAAAGCACTTAATGTTGGTTTGATTCGACTTGAATCTCTACTATTGATAGGTAAATTTATCATTGCTGTTTACAGGATAATGGAAAAAAAATGTGAAAATTCATTTCAAAGTTTTCATTTTGTGCTGTAGCAGTAATTGGAGTAATTCCCTAAGGTCCTTAGGTTTGCGCAGCTTTGGTTTTGCCCTGGCATAAGCCACTGTTAAAAATCATGTCCTAGGAGAAAGGGTTAGGGAAGAATGAAGAGCCTTCTTCCAGAGGATTGGGATTCAGGCTCTTGGACCTTCTGCAGGAGTGAGATCTTGCAGCAGTTTGTTCTTATCTCTGTCCAGTCTTTCAGTTTTCTTCAGATCATATGTTTTAGGTGACTGCTTGACATGTTAATTCCAAATGTCTCTCTGAAATTCTTCCCTTGCTTTTGTCTGGAGCTCATATGGGACAGTTGTCCTTTCAATTCCAAGACATCTCCATCCCGGTATATTTCAAGTTGCCTCTGTCCCAGGAGTGTTTTGAAGTTCAGTGATGTAAATTTATGACTTACTATAGTCTTGGGAGAGCATAAAACCAGTGTGGTTTATCTTTTTGTGTTGTTGCTTTTTGTTAAGACAAGAGTTCATGACATACTCACTAAGGTTGAGGCTTACCAATTGCATTGCTGTCTGTAGATGAAGTCTGGATAAAGCATTACTCTTGTTCATGTAATAGAGGATTTGGCATCTCCCTGGTTTTTTTTTGGGTCAGTCAAGGGTCAGGTAAAAAAATAGCTTGCTAATTCTGAGTTATGTTTTTTAATTCCTATAGAGCATGCAAATTCTTATATTTAGCACAACACAGTGGTTGAACTAAATGCATCGATCGTAGGTGGGGATAAATAAATAGATCTGGGTGAGTCTGTGTAAAGAGCTATCAGAAAAGGTGGCTTACTGTACTGCAGTACAAAGAGGTCTTGCAGCACTCATCCTCAGCAGCTGCTTGAAAGGAACACTTTATGTAAGCTCAGAAAAAGTAGAGCATCTCACTTTGCATCTTACCTGGGGAAACATAACCAGTGTGGCTCTGTCTCGTAGCCACTGGTGTTGTGTTTGCTGTAAGAGCAAAAATGTTCCAGGTCAGGAGTCTGCATGAAAGTGGAGCCTCTGTGCTCCTGCCAGGCTGTTTGTGGTACTGAGCTCTTGTGCTTCTTGGAGTACAGAGTTAAACGCCAAGTAGGAAATAAATAGTGAGCACTTACTTCTGAGGTGTAATTCTTGGGAAAATAAATGTTTCTGTAGGATAAAGACACCCATCCTTCAAACTAAAATTGTTTCCTAAACTACTTACTTTTGTGTAGTTTATGGCAAGAAGTAACTTTCTTCTGGTTCTGTAGTTACCAAGTCCTCTAACTATTCTGCAGCAAGGAGTAGCGGGTAAAACACAGGTAAGAAGAATAGATGAATATAGGAAAGCATCATATAGTTGTCATAATGTACCAGCAGCAATTTAAACAGGGTGTGTGGTTGACAGACACCCTTTCTGGTTTGCTTTGAGGTACACTTGACAAATCTTTAAAAGCTTTCTTTGTCTTACTTCAGAACTATGTAATGTGTATGAGAACACACATTTTCTCCCCTTAATTAGTGAGCTCTGCTTCATCAAGAGAGACAAAATATTGTAGTAGATTGGGCACTGGACTGGAAACTAGGTCATGCACTAAGAATATTAAATCTTAGTCATTTAGTTTTCTCATGTGAATAGGCAAACAGCATTTGAGAAATGGTCAGGATGAAAAGTAGTATGAAGTACTTGGTCTTGTATAATTAGTCTTTGTAGATAATGTTTATATCATTGTCTTTATACTGCTATAATCTAGTTTCTATTTACAATTTCTTTCCGAGTGGGGGGAGTCATCTAGTTTTTGCAGTAATCAGTCAGCAAGCTGATAGTTCTTTAAAAGTCACATCTAAGTAGACCTGTGTTGACTCTATATAGTCCTCACATGTTTTATCCATGTCCTTTTACCTTCTGCTGTATTGCAATTAAATGTAGTGAGGATGTTAATGGATATGCAGTCTCCTGCACATACAGTTTCATAGATCCATGAAAATCCATTAGACAGGACTGCAAACCATGGCCTGTGCTGAATGCTGTGGGGGGAAATGAGGATCTGAATAGGCAGGAAGAGCTCATCCATCTGTGTAGCTAAACCTGCTCCTGGCTTCAGGCCATGCTGTGCCACATGCAGATTAGTTCCAATTAGATGAAGTGGTAGCTGACCCTTGGCTGCCTCCTCTAAGCCTCCTGGTCCTGGGCAGCATTCGGAGGGTTGCCTCCATTCCAGCTGAATTGGGAGAAGAGGTGAGAAAGTGTTCAGTATTTATCACCTGAATGCCTGGGGAAACTCAGGTCAATACTTTCTGCAAGAAAAGGTATTTTAACCTCCAGCTAGGCACTATTCAGTAGTTTTTAACTCAGTGAAACTTCACTTCTTAAGGAAGCTAGAATTCATGTCTCCAGGACTTAAATGCATGTCATGATGTGAATGAAGGCTGACTTTCTATGGGTGTATTTAGCTGTCTGAAGATTTTGCTAGCTATTGAATAGGCAGAGATGATACAAATGTGACACCCACTGTTTCCCCAAACTTAGCAATTTTGATGTTGATTTCCTAGAGAAATTGTCCTGCACAGAAAAACACAGATATTGTTTATAAAGGCTTAATAAAACTACCTTGTGTGGTGGAGCTGACTATTACTGTCAAAGATATATTTTTAAAATCTTTTGATTCTTTCCTAAAATGTGCTAAAACATATATATACATCTTCTAAACAGAAGGAGCTGCATACATATTCTTTAGGTATGAATTCTTATGATATTCTTGGAAACCACACTTCTGTAGTGTAAATACTCTGGAAAATAAGATTTTCTTTGAAAGATAACTCAATGAAGGTTTAACAGTTAGCAAAATGAATCTATTTTCACATCAAAATATAGAATAATATCTTAATCCTCTCATATTTTGTAATAATTTCTTAATTCAAAGTAGATTCCTTTTTTCTGTAACGGGTTTCAGCAGTGACCAGAAAGCCTACATTACGAATTAATATCTGTGAACCTAATGCTGAAAATAATTATATAAGTAGCTACAGAAAGGTAATGCTTGTCTGGCTGTGCTCCAACTTGCCAGCAGTGCAACTCTCAAAGTAGACATGGTAAGCATTTTTTTTTGTCCCTGAAAATACTTACATGCATCTATTTACTTAAATACAAAGAAATGATCTTTCAGCTACCATGAGGAAATGTGGCACATGCATAAAAGCCCCATTTATTTTGTACTGACCTGTTACTTACACTTCATTACTTTACATAGGCGAAGCTGTCATGTGTAGAACAGAGCAATAGGGCAGTATTAGACGTACAGCTGTAGAGGTCCAAAGCTGGATCTGTCATGGTGAGTCTGCTCTGCATTCCCTGAATCTGTTATCCTCAGTAAATCTAATTAATAATAATAATAATAAAACCTCATTAATCTCATTTTGGTGCTGTGGGTGTTGTGCTAGCACTGTGAGAAATGCAGCTTGGTGGTATGAACAAGAATTTTTCCTACCTGTCCCATCCTTTCTTCACTCCAGATTATATGTTGTTGTAGGCAAATGGATTTATGTTTCCAACACAAAATAAAGGTTTGCAGGAGCAGAACGTGTTCTGGCTGGAAACTTCTTTTGAGTCATAGCATGAAGAGAGCCTCAGCCTCTCTAGATCGTGTATGCTGCTTTTTGACTCTACCTTGAAATGAGTAGTTAAAGGAAAATGCAAGTTAACCATTTAGTGGTTTTGTTAGATGTGGCATATGGGACTGCAGTATTTGAAGCAATCACAACAGCATGTCTTGGTTTTAAAAGAATACCTCCTAAACAAAATTACACCCCCTCCTCAAGTTTTCCATGCTAAGGACCTTGCAGAGAGAGTATTTTAATAAACTTTTTCCATGATTTAACTTACCCAATTTAGTCAGTGCTCTGACATTTTATCTGTATAGTAAGTTTTGTCAAAGCATGTTATTTTAATTTTGGGGAAAATTTCTTTTTTGGTGTAAGTTTATTGCACTGCAGTTGGCCTATCTCAATGAGGCTTTCCAATGCTTTGGCCCAGATTCATCTGGCTTACACAGATGTATGAAACCAATGTTTGCTCACTTTTTTCACTTGCCTGACTCAAAGAGTGCATCAGCAACCATAATAATGCATACCAATTAAAAATGAAAGTACCTGGTATACCTCAACATGATATAGTTATTTTCTGCGATGCTTCTTGAAATGGTCTTTTTTCTGTGAAGATTGCTGTGTGAATGCTGCTTAGTGAAAGAGGCTTGTAATATCACAGGGAATGTGAGTGAAATGTTACTATAAAACCACAGTGTAATTCCTGTCAAAAGGGATCTCAGGAGTCCAACCTCCTACTCAAAGCAGGGTCAGATATGGAGAGAAGACAGGTTGCTCAGGGCTGTATGCTGTCAGGTCATGAAAATCTCTAAGATGGAAACTGTACAGCTTCTCTGGACAACCTATGTATGTGTTTGTACTCAGGAGGAATTTCTTCTTTTGTTATATTTAGTCGGAGCCTTTCTTTTATCCCATGCTTTTTGTCTCTTGTCCTTGCTTTAGAGAGCCTGGCTCTGTCTTCTAGATAGCCTCAGCATAGGTGCTGGAAGGCTGCTCTTAGGTTCCTCCCAAAACATTCTCTTTTCCAGGCTAAAAAAGCCTAGTTCCCTAGTTGGGAATGTGCTTCAGTCCAAATCATCTTGGTGGCCCTTTACTGAACTTGCTTCACTTTATTGATGTCTTGCCAGTATTAGGGACTCAGACTTGTACTCTGCAGTCTAATGAGTGCCAAGTAAAGCAGGATGATCATTTCCCTCAGCCCATGAAATGCTGTACTGCTGCTGACATGTAGTCCAGGATACCACTGGCTGCCTTTGCCTGTGCACACGTGTGACTCCTGCTCACTTTGCTGTCCACCATGTCCTTTTCAACAGACCTGCTCCTCCCTAGCTGGTCAGTCTGTCGCCAGGCTGAATCACTGTATTGTTTACTTTCTGGGTTGCAGCATTTTGCATTTGTCCTTGTTGAATGTCGTAATGTTCCTGTCAGCCCATTCCTCCAGGCTAAGGCTCTTTTGATGGCAGCCCTGCTCTTAGGTATGTCCACAGTTGCCCCTGTTTGGTGTCACCTGCAAATCTGGTGAGTTTGTGCTCCACTGCCTCTCCAGGTCGTTGATAAAGACGTTTAACAGGACAGGTTGCATTACAGACTCCTGCAGCCCTCTTACTGGGAGGTGCAGTAGAACCTGTCAATTGATTGCTTCTGAGCCCCATCATCCAACAGCAGCTTTTTACCCATCTGGTTGTCCACTCATCTGCACTGTGATATCCCACTTTGAGTGCAGAGATTTTTTGGGATCCATTGTCAAAGCCTTGCCTAAAGTGAGATAAATGACAAATTCTGTATTCCCTTGTCCCTAAGTGCAGTCATTTTATGTTTTACCATAGAAGGCAATCAGGTTGATCAGGGGTGATTTACCCTTCCCTTAAGTCCAGTCTGTAATGTCCTGTTTTCCTTCTTCTGTTCACTTAGGATCTTGAACTGTACTAGCCCATAGTCATTACACCTAAGGCTGGCATTGATTATTGTACCCCCAGTCAGGTCATCCTCGTTCATGAAAAGCCAGTCCAGTTCTGCATCACCCTGACTAGCTCACCCAGAATCTCCTGTATCATCTCTGACAATTTCCAGTAATCTTCTGGATTGTTTGTGTCCTTTCATGTTGTTCTTCTAGCAGAAATGAAGGAGGTTAAAGACTAGAATAAGAACAGGGAACTGTGATCTAGGGACTTACCTTGTATGCACTCAAGGAACAAGAAGAGTTTGTCAGCCTGATACCTGATCACTATTACTGCTACCTGCTGCAGTCAGAGATTTTACTTACTCCCAAAGCATTTATATTCTTCTTATAAAAACAGCAGAAGGAGGAAGAAATGTTTGCATACACGTATCTTATGCGCATGACCCCTGTGTCAAACTTGTACATTTTGTTGAATAGGAGTCTCTTAGCAATACTGTACAAGTTTTGGAATACTGTAAGAATAGAGAAGTTACTGTGTCCATAGTTCCCCTGCTTCTATTTATGGAATTTTGAAAGTGGGTTTTTTTGTTTGTTTGTTTTTGTTTTTGTTTTTTTTTTGGGTGTGTGATTTTGAAATCATCACTTCTCTAAATGAAATACAGAGTAACTAGGGCAGCTCCTTGAGAAGCTGGGGAAATACTTCTTCAGGTAAATGTTCATTCTGTTTGTGGAAGTAGCCGTTGTGGAGGGAAGGTCTATGAGAACCCTCTAGTTCTCGTCCCATCCTGCTCTTTCTGGCCTGAGAGGAGGCCGTCTGGGGCTGTTTCTGAAGCAAAATTATTCGTACTCATTTCAAGGAATTCTCATAGTTACTACTAAGTAGACAATCCCATCATCAGTAATGAACTTAATTTCACAGATTGAGAACCTTCTGGCTTAGTCTACAGAGCAACTAAGCTATGATGATTTTATATCTTTTATTTTCCATACCCCAGTTGTTTTCACTCTCCTCAGCTCATTTAGGTTTTGGTGCATAGAAATTAAACTGCAAGCCACAGTTCACGTGTGCTGCAGAGGAGATATAAAGGAAAGGTTTGAGAAGCCTCCACACCGACTGTGTCAAGCTTTTCTGCTCCAGTTGAGTGAGTTGTTGAAGTAGCTGCTACCTCTGTTACTAAATAAAGTTATACAAAAGTTAGCAAAGGCAACTTGAAACTCCCCTGGCTAGGAACCTGCAGATGGGCTGCTGTAGTTGAGAGTTCAAAGCATGTAGAAAGGATGGTCTGTCTTGCTGTCATAACTGATTTCACTCACTTGGAAAAGGAGGCAATTGTTCTTGCTAGAATTCTGCCTCTGATTTTTGGAATCTTTTATTCTCTGTTTTTCCTGTCCATTTTCAGCTCTCAGCTGTTACGTTTCATAAAGTTTTTTTACAGCTTTGAGGTCTGCTTGGATTCTCAGTGTTTTCTGGATGCCATAACACTAGCCTAGAAACTGAGACTCAGAGTCACAGAATAATTTAGGTTGAAAGGGACGCCTGGAGCTTATCTAGTCCAGCTTTTTTCTCAAAGCAGGGACAGCTTCAAAATACTGCAACACATGTGAATGTGATGAAACTAGATCAAAAGGAGCCTGGTGGACCTAAAGTGTAGAGGAAAGGGGAATGCCTGTATGCTTTTACTTTCGGGTTCCTGAAAAAGTTTGTCCTATGGCACTGAAGGTTGCTGAATTCTGAAGGTGCTGTCTGCTTCAAAGATGTAAAGCAACCTTCACGGCATTGACTGGCTAACTGACCACCTTTCTTGTTCTTAGTCTTTCTTGGTCTTAGACCCTCAAACAAGCTGGAGCTCTACAGGCTCAGCAATCTTGGTGACTAGAGAAGAAACTTGACTGCTAGAGGTTTGCTAACTATGGAGTTACAAGAGATACGAGTAAACCATAAAGTTTGGCTTGCAATAAGGAAGACATATTGGGGCTGCACTTGACCTGATCAATGATAGTGGAGTAGAAGCAGCACAAAAAAAGCCTTCATGACCCAGAATCTCCACTGATCGGGAACCTCTTAAGGGAGAAGGCCAAAATCTGATGCTGTAGTTTCTCTTGGAGTTACAGGCTGTTTTTTTCAATTCACAGTTGTTCTGAGTCATGTGCAATTCTTATGACTGCAAAACTCAGAGTAATTTAATCATATTATTCTTGCTTATGTTAACGTGTCAGTGGAAATCTAACAAGTACCTAATTAAAAAATGTGACATTTTTCTTTATTCTGTTGGAGAGGAAAGCAGAACACTAGCTGTAGCCTGTGGTCATATTAGAATAGCTTCCATACCAATCTCTTACATCTTAATTAAAGTTATGTGCTCACATGTATAGATTTGCAAACAGTATGCAAGTAGAAAATGCTACGGTTTATGGCCTGTATTTTCAATAGCAAATGGCATGGCTCTGTAGATCAGACACCCACAGTATACAATGTTAACGATTTTTTAATGAGGTTTTGAGGCTTGGAGCTATTAAAAAATGGTTCTATTTTTTGTTTGTTTGTTTGTTTTGCTTTCTTCGTTAGGGAGCAGAATATTTGTGGCAGTTTTGTGTTCGGTTGTTTGAGTTTGGTTTTTTTTTTGTACTTTTGAGCTAACTGTAATCTGATCTCGTGAACTGAATGTCTTCTTACTGCTCAGGCATACTAGATGAACTCCTGGAACGTATCTTCTAATTGCTTTTTATCCAGAAAGAATTCACTTCAAGTGCTCCAAGACTGTTCCACAACAAGAGAGAAATACAGTGAGTGGTGACAGCCAGGAAATGTGATTAAAAAACTGCCTCCTGTACAAGCAAAATACCTAATGTGCATTTACCTAATACGTACCATTAAGAAATAAGGGATTTAAAACCTTTAGTTGTCAGGGCTTAGGCAATTCTATAGGCCCAAACATGTTTTAATTTTGAGTTTGGGTTTTATTGTATGTTTTAAATGTATACAGAATGTATGCTGTGGTTTAAATCCATGTAGGAGAAGACAATAGCCTTTAAACAAATTTCACTTTTATCAGACAAAATTTATGATGTTGCTGTGGCTCAAAGTTAGTGCTGATATACTGTTGTTTGTTTCTGCTTGAGCAACCATCCTTCTGATAACAAAGAAATGAGAGAATTTCACCTATAATAAGATCAGTGAGATTAGACATGTACCAAAATGCAAGCAGCACTTTCCTGGGAGTGTCCTGTCATTTCTCTTGCAAGCTGTCATCTGCCCCAGCTGAGCGAGTTGTTAAAACTAGCAAAGGCAACTTAAAATGCTGCTGGCTTGCTACCTGCAGATAGTTTGCTGGAGTTGAGAGAATTAGGTGATTTCATAGATTGTAATAATGAAAGAGTGAAAAAACAGACATGTAGACCTGCCAATGTACAACATGCTTTTGCTTTTTTCCACTTATACGTAGAAATAGCTTAGAGAAAACTCCCTCACTTGGGAACAGTGCTTGCTCTGTATGAATATAAGACAGAGTCTCTGAGTCAGAGTGATGAAAATACTTCTGCTGCACTTACTTGACCCGGGATTCTAAAAGTCAGGTGGGGTCCAATGTCCATAGCTACTATTAACATCTGCATGTAGTAACATACAGTAATCAAACCTAGTGCTGAAATTCCTGCACCTTTTACCACTGCTGGATGGCTATTGCTATCTTCCTGTCTGATGTCTTGATAAAGTACTATTTTACAGGAGCCATTAAAAAGAATTAAATAGCTGACTGCCTTTATGCTATTAAGCTGGTAGTATCATGTTATAAAGTCTGTCTTGCTATTGCTTAGTGCCAATTCAGATGCAAACAGTTGCATCTGATCTACGCTTCAAATGGGGAAGAGTCTACCAGCCTTATTCACCCATTGCTGACCTGCTGCCAGGATCCTAGTCTGTCTGCAGATCCTCATGCTGGCAGGAACATACAGCATTTAAATTCCCAAACTGCTGGTTTCGAAAAAAATTTGAAGGCCTTCCATTTATACATTTTTCTGCATATTCATCCAAGGCACAAACCCCATAAAACAAATTAATAAAGGAATCTTAGAGCTTGTTTTACCAAAATGTGAAAATGAAGAACAGAACAAAGAACCAGCTTTTTAGGTAGACCGTGTTCTGACAGCTTGTAAGACCATCTGCAGGCCAGCTTTTCTATGAATTCTCATATTACGGGAAAGAACAGACAATGGTAGTTAGATTCATTAATATTAGTGGTGTATCCTCTGATTTTTATTTTGGTTCACTGATGTGTGTATACCTAGGAAAAACTTCCAGAGTTAGAAAGTCCTATTTTAGAATGATCACCTGGAAAATTGGTTTTGCATGGTTCTGTAAATCTTTCTGATGGTTAGACACTAATCCTTGATGAAATGTAAAACACTCTTTTGTAGGATATAGAGCAGGTCTGGGTAGGGGTTTTGAAAAACAAGGCAGAATACAAATCATGTACTTCAGCATTTCTAAGTGTCCCAGCCTGAAAGGTTTCCAGAATGATTTTTTTATTGTCAGAGTACTTAGGATTTTTCTTGTATTTCTAGAAGAGAAAGCTTATGAAGTGCATGCAAGAATCACCTAATTGAAGGGGCTGGAACACTTCAGGTTGTCTAAGTGTGTTCTACTGGGAAAGTGTCCTGACTGATGTTCTGTTTCCCCTTCCCTGCTTAAAAAAATGACGTGTGACATTGCTATCTGCTCTCCCTGAGCAAAGAGAGTAACAACACTCGTAATTTCAGACCTGGTACTGCATTAACCAGGGCTGTATATTAGTTTCCATTTCATTTGGTTGCAAATGCGTGACCAGATTGAAGCAGTTTGTGTGTGTATATGTTTAAAGGGTAGTTTGCACATGCTGTTGAGCAGAAACAAGATACAGACCAAAATCATTTAACCAGACTTTTATTTTTTTTTTTATGGCAATGTTGTGAAGAGCTCTTTAAGGTTCTCTTGGGGAGGGATGGGCAGTGATTTTGTGGAGGGCTGAAGAGAGGCTCTGCCGGTGCAGCTGTGTCAGTAGAGCCCTCTCATGGAGGTGGGATGTGTGCCTGCAGGAGGAAGTGTTTTGTCAGCATAGCTTTGCTGCTGTCTTAGACAACAGAAACTGATCTTCCAAAAGCGTTCTTCTGTTGGCACATCCAGCAGGGCTGTTGCTCATGTAACTGCTTGGCTGGAGTTTGTGATTTCCTCCATGCAATCCAGCCTGGCACAACCGACTGTGTTGGCTTTATGTGGGCTGGTCCTGTTTTGGACAAGAGCAGACATAGAGCTCTGCCAGGTCTTGATATCTGCAGAGTTCGAGCTAAAATAACGTGAGAGAGGGATCTCTCTCTCTCCCTCTCCCCCCTCCCTTGCTGACAATTCTTTCCATCTGTAGTGCTTAAAAAAATAGTATTCTGAATTACTTTTCTGTATGCAGATGAAAATGATCCCTTCTGGAATTCTACCTTATAATATATTAGTCATTTAACACATACTGTATGGAATTATTGTTGAACTGTGAAAATTTCAGCTATTTAAAAATACAATATTGCTAGGTTTGATAATCCTCTCAGAATCAGTGTACTTTAATATTTCTGCAGTGTCCCCTGGCTTTTTTTTTGTTTTGTTTTTTTGTTTCTTTTTTTACTTAAAACTGTTCAAGCTCAGAATTGTCGTAAAAATCCCTCCAGCAAGGTCATTTTTTCACACAGTCAGACTTAAGGTTTTTTTCTAATTTGTCAAATGATGTGAGTAAACACAATATAAGTACTAAGGAAAAAAAATTGTCTGTCCCTAATTATCTAAGAATGATGCTGAAACAAAATAATCATGTTGGGGCTATAAATACTTCTATGATCTAACTTAGAAGCAATATTAATTATAGTTATGACAGTACAAAGAACACGAAATGTCTGTCTTTCAGCCATTAGTAATTTAAATTAAACTGTGGATAACATGATGTTGTTAATTAGAGAAAATGGGGTTAGATTAATCTTAACACTTTTCATAATCCCAAATAAAAGTTTCTCATGGAAGACCAGTAGATGCTACTACAAAAATTTGCCTCAAAATTAAAAAGTTTGATTCAAATAAACATAGTAAATCTGCTAGTAATTATGAGATATTTATTATGCTTTCTTTTGTTGCAGAGTATTCACCCGTTGAACAGAGAAACAAATTAGCTGCTATATTCTATCCAGAAAAGGATGAAGTTAGAAGAGGTTTCTTAGAACCTCTTACTCATTTTCTAAGATGAGAATGTGAAAGTAAATACTTCCAATTATCTTTAAAGAAGTATTTCTGCAACTTTTTTTTTTCATTTTTGAAGAATTATTGCACACTTATCCTTTCAATTTCTAAACACCTGAATTTAGAAACAAAATACAAATCCAATACAATCCAGACAAACCACGTGATCTAGAAAATCCTGTCAAGGATCACAGGGGAGTAGAGGTTGAAGGAAGTCCAACAACGTCCAAGGAAGATAAGGAAGGAAACATATCTCAACAATATGGGAAAAGCCTTCAAAGAGAAGGTTAAAATTCATGTTGGTATCACAGAAATTACACATGGCTCGTTCTGAATTTTACTTGTATGAGAGGAGACTTAGGAGCAGTGTCAAGAGCTGCTTAGTTCAGACCACTACTTTTATGCTCTACTTATGGTTTGTGTTCTACTGGGAACTAGAACAAAATTGTTATTTCAGAAAATGAAATACTGTAGTTAAAGCCTAATGGGCTGAACGATTTAGCAGCTGTATGAATAAGCTGTGTAATGAGACAGACTGCACTATCTGCAAGCCTGAGGACTGCACATGTTAGAAGGCAGGCTGTTTTTTGGAGTGACCTAGAAACGATGGAAAAATGGGCTGACAGGAATGTCATGAATTTAGATAAAGGGAGATGAGCAGCCTGGCAATTAGGATGGAATAACCCTGTGCAAGGGAACAGGCTGAGAAACAAGTGGAAAGAAGGCAACCCTGTAGGAAAAGACTTGGGTCACTTGGTGACACAGTGAAAGGGTCAGAGGCCAGGAAGACAAGTTTGAAACTAGAAATAGTTCTGAGGAAAAATAGAAGGAAAATTGAGGACAGTCAAGTGCAGTGGGGGGCTGCTTAGAGAGAAGTGGAATCTCCATCCTTGGAGAGACTCAGTACTCACCTAGAGATGATGCTGAGCACCGTGGCCCAGCTGGACCTGCTCTGAGTAGGGCTGGACCAGTGGACCTCTTAAGGCCTTTCCAAGCTGCATGATTGTCTTTTATTCGTGGTTGTCATGAACTATATGCACATAATAATGGTCTGGCCTTCATGGATAACTACATTATAAACATTTGTTCTCTTAGAATTATGTCCAGTTGTTAGCTGTTTTCCTGTATTTTTTAAAGAGACTTTGTTCAAATTGTTTCGTAGTAGTGACATCTGACTTCTAGGGAGCAATGAAAACTAATTTAAATGGGTAAGGATGGTTCAGATATATGCACTTACTGGTTTTATGAGTTACATGGGACTGTAAATTATCTGCTTTAAACCAGCATTTCTCTTTTCATTTTGACACAGCCAAAGTACCATATATGTGCAGGGTTAGGTGCTACTAAAGGAAATTAACATGAGAAACCCTATTATATCTTATTTGTTGTTCTGCCTTCCAACCCAATAGGGAATTTCTGTGTATTTTTACAAGTGTTACAGAAGGATTGGTGTAAAGCGTTGTCATCCATGGTTTTATATCTCTCATGGAAATTTTACCAACTTAAGGGCAAAATCTTTTTCTAAATCAAACCCTTTAGAAGTGAAGTTTATAATTGCTTTAATGGGGATTCTAGCTGCCAGGAAAATATTTAGTGATGTGAGAGTTTATTACAACCATGAAGTTGTAGCTAAAACATTTTTTGAGTGCTCTTGTCAAAGGGGGAAACAAGTTTGGGGTTTTTTTAGTTGATACATATCTGCCATTAAGAACAAGCCTATGCAGGGCATCTGAATTGTGGCCCCTTAAAACTGCCTAATGTTGGCATGAAGACTTTTTTGCATCTAATTTTGAAGAAAGCTCAGGATGTATTTTAGTGATTTCCTCTCTTTAGAAGGAAAAAAAAAAAATCAAACAATAGAAAGCAGTCTAGACCTGGTTCCTCTCCAGTGGTAATTATCTATCAAATAGTGCTAACCTGAGCAGATATTCTCAGTTTCTGGTTGGCCTTTTCAGAGCCCAATGTGTTTTCTTTTACTTGGATTCTGTTTTATTCGAGCTGCTTGAAGTATTATTTATGGATATTACCATTTCTTTATTAAATAATCCAGCCCTGAAGTCATACCATACATCTAAAATCAGTACAAATGCTTGGGAAGCTTATAGAAAGCTAAGAGCAGAAAGAAGTAAGTGTTGTTTCTTAAACAGAATAAGCAGTGGTGATTTTTGTAATACTGTTGGGCGTTTGTCTGAAGTGAGTGAAAACATACCTAATGATCTAGATAAGTTTTTCTTTAATAGGTTAGAAGGTATGCTGAAATCTCTGGGGTTTTATTGCGGACTTCTGCCAATGCTGTGCATTTTCACTCAAGGTTTCCTCTAAAACAAATAAACAAGCAAAAATGTTTTATTTCTGAAGGACTCTGAATTTCCTGTAATGTAAAATTCCTCTTAGAAGGAGGTGAGTTGACTGGTTTTTGGTTTTAAACAGGCAGATTTCTTTAACAGTGTAACTGATAGCAAAGAATGAGAAGGCATTCAAACTTGACACAGTTGTTAGTACAAGATCTACTGATCTGCAGAGCTACATGATCCCAGCCAAGAGGTTCTCCTGACCTACTTTTAGTTAACAGATCTTGAATTGGCTATTACTGACACTTGAGAAATGACAAACCATAGATACCATAGTATCATAGGTAACAACCCAAACAAAACCTTTGGGATGTAATTACTTTAACTTTAAAATTGTGTTTTCCTTCTGTTGTTTGTGCTAGAAGATGTTTCTTTGGCAAATTGTGTAGTCTACGGAGGAAGTTACTAGTTTGTCAAGAGTATATCTGTATGTGTAACAGGATAAATGTGGATTCTGTACACATAAATTCAGAATTTTCTAATTATCTGTGTTTGTTGGAGTTGCATATGTACCTTTCACAGCCTGTGTCCCTACTTAAGAATGTAAAAGGTTAGAAATCTCTCAATGCTTCTCAGTTCAGTCTGCCACATGTGACAGAAATTAAGAGTATTTAGTAGAGAGATTTTTAATGTTTTCTGTAGTACTACTAATAATAAACTAATTAAAACCTTTAAACAAAAGCATTAATTTTACAGAAGACTAGTAAATAGTTCGGGTTCAACACAGTAATTTAAAGATTCCAGCTTTAAAAAATTGCCAAACTGGGAGATGCTTTCCCCATGGATGATATATTTTGGGTACCTGCTTTGTTTGAGGGACCCTCATATTCCCCTCTAAATTATGCGATTTTTAATTCCCGCTGAAAGCCAGCTGGAGTTCTGGATTCATCCTTGTGAGCTTCCAGTGGGATAATGCTGCCCACCCCTGCCTGGGAAAAGAAATGTTGCCTTTTGCAGTTTGATTTAAGCTTTTCATCCAGGCATAATTAGGAACAGACAGCAAAGTAAGGTTCTTTGTGTGTGCAGTGTGTGTGAAGCAGATTGCAGCAGTCCAAAGCTCTTCTGGCACAATTACTTGCAGCACCTGTTTTTTCTTTCTGGTATTCATCTGAGCTTCATTTCTTCAGCCTTCACATTTGCATTCGTGTGTGTTCTCTGATCTTAGTGTTCCTTACACAGGTTGGACTTGCTCTATTTTGTCCATGACTCCTGTCTTTGAGCTCTCTTTCAGTTACTGGTTGAAAATAAATCCTGTTACTGTTTCACTTGCTTTGCTGGCTCTTCATTCCCACCTGCTTGGGCCTTCTGCTTAACTTTTCCGTTTCCATTGCTTTCAGCCGCATCAGTTTGAGCATGGTTTCTCTGCTTACTGTTGTGCTCTTTCAGCAGCTCCAGGCAATTCCGTATTGTGCCTTTCTTGTTCTTACTTTTTCCATAGAAAAGTCCGCTACTTCTCTTGGCCACTGTCAGAGGCAGATAGACATAACTAAATTGGGTTGGTGTCCCCAGTAAGGCTAGTGACTTTGTGGTATTAAAACTTGCTCCCTGTGAGCAGTGAAAAGTGGTTTTTCTGTACTATAATGAAGCCAGTTTTTCTCATGAATCTTGTAAACGAATCCTAAAGTTCAGTCTATGTAAATTACATTTCCTACTAGAAAAATAAGCTGTCTTTGGAAAATCTTGCATATTATAGCTTAGACATATGGTCTTACTTTAGGTGCCAGTACTGGTGAAAGAAATCCGTTTCTTTCAAGGATTGCTTTGCTATGTTGAGAGACTTAAAACTGATGCTTCTGTACAACAACAGAAACTGCTTTTGAGACCAACACTTTTGGGGAAGGAGAGTCAAACCAGTCCCTCTTGAAACCAGTCATGCTGGTTTGGAAGACTGCCACTCCCACTTCACAGCAAGCGGTATTACCTTTGCCAAAACTGTCAAGACCAGTGGTGTAATAAAAGATTTTGTTTTGTTGTGAAGCTTGCCATTAAGCTCTCAGTACATAGTCATCAGGGGTGATTGTGAATATCTGAAAGCTCCTATGCCTTCACATGAAATGGTCTGAGTAGCTTCTGGCAGTGTTACCACAGTACAAGCAGTCAAGGTACAACAGCCACGGTGAATTTGGTCTACTTTTCCATTTAAAGTTCCTACCATAAGCTGTCTAAAACCCCCCAAAGGCAGTTCGGTTGGCTAAAGCTAAAGAGCAGATTTCTGTTCTCTTTGAAACGCTGTTGCTTCAATTTGTTTTGCCGTTAGAGTTCAGAAAATAGGTAGGCGTATTTTGTTGTATGAGCTTTTCAGCCATTTTATTGTGATCCTTTCATCTTTTAGAGAAAAAGCATGACACTTAGAAAAGGAAAATTTTGTTTTGGTGTCAAAATCTGCCTGTGTTGGGTTTTCTTGTTAGTGTTTCTTTTCTTACCTCCCTACTTTTTGCCCTTGAAGACAGTGCAGATCCTTGACATTCTCACGTGGGAATTCCTGTAATAGTGTGCAACAAATACATTTGAAGAGTATCTACTTACTGCAAGACTGGAAATAAGATATACTCTCAAATATGTGTATAAATAGTAAAGCTAATAAAAGAAAACCCCAGTGATGGTTATGGCTGCATTGCCTGCACTAGATGAACTAATATTTCTGTACTATGGTCTTTCAACCACCAGGTACCTGGTGAACACTAAAATTCATTTAATTAAAGCAGCAAGAAGTCTTCACTTTCCATGTGAAACAACCAGCACTTGCCCCTTCATTTGCATAACAATGCATAGAAAGTTAATGGGCCCCTAGGAAACTTTTCCTTGGGTGGTCAGGGCTGGAAGTGATGCTTGCTCAAGACCCGTGGATCCACTGGGTCATAGATTTCAGTTAGGACTTCGTTGGAGAAGATTTTTTTCTTAATATAGCCCTTATTATCTGTGGGCTTTCTGCATATTTCCATTTTCTGTGATGACAATATGCCATTTGAACTTTAGGAACTAATGAGTTTAGTGTGCTGATTTGTAATGTGGAGGTTAATGAGCCATAGAATACAAGTGTCTTTCTGAGTTAGTTTTGTTACTGTATTTTTTGTTCAATTTTGCATGAAAGGGGCTTAATATTGGCGTTACTGGTCTGGTTGACACGTTGACACTACTCTGGACTGTTGAAAGGTTTCAAGAAGTGGACAGACTTACTTTGTAGTTAACTGGTTATAAAATTGGTGAAAATTGATGATCCTTCACCTTTCTTAACCTGAGCGAATCTCTCATTGTTGCCTAAAATACGTTGTGAATAGGTATCTTAGGCTTAAGGACCCTATGTAAGACTTAAAAAATACAATTAAAAGTATTTTCTTAGATCTGTCATATTCTTTTACTCTGCCTTCATTGCATAAATGCTTTTTTGGGTTTTTTTGTGAAATGCCTTAACTGTTAGTCTGAAAATACTGTGTTTTGCCTGTTTATCTCAAAAATTCCTCCTCTGTTGCTCCATACTGTGTTGTGTAGATGCTGTGTTTATAGGTCTGCTAACTCTGTGTGTCCAGAACAAGCTTACACCAAAGACAGTGGTTAATGCCCACTCCAGATTAATTAGGTTTAAACAAGATATTCTCATTTTGTGCAAGTGAAGGGTCTGGCACCATAGTTTCCTTTAGGAAAGGTAGCAGTTAATCTGTTATGTCGCTAGAAAAAGCTTATAATGTGTCTGAATAATTATATTCTAGGAAATCTGAAAAGTTAGAATAGAGGAGCAACATTTCCCACAGACTCAAATAAGCTTGTGTTTAATGTTTGCTTGTGTTTAATGTTTACTTCTCAGGCTACATTTTTCAACGTCAACTTAGAAAGCTGGTTTTTTAACATAAAGGTTTTTGTGACTTTTTTTTCTGTTTTGCTTGACTTTTCATTCTGTTTTAAACTTGAATTTCTGTGTAGGGCACAGTTAGATAAAAGGGCAACTAAATCCTTGGTTTGCTTTGAAAACAGGAGCAACTTGAAAGGAATCGGGTCTACTGGGAGGGGATTCTTGTAATTTTTTTACCTTCATGAATTTTCTTTCAGGTAGAGCTCTTGAGTGCCTGATAGCAAATTCAGATGGTTTTATATTGGCTGTTTTCCTTAACTACCATTCAGATTTTATTTCCATAATGCTCACTTTTCTTCAGTCTACTGTTTGCTTTGATGAGTCAAGCTCTTTTGGAGAGCAGTCAAATGAAAAGAAAAGTGATATACCCCATTTTATCACAGCTTTTTCCGTGATTTATTTCAGTCTGATCTTTTCTATGCAAGCAGATACTGTTGATAGGCAGGCTGTATCTTGGCAAAAGCAGAGCTGTATGAATGCAGCTGGTACAGCAGTTTTAAATGGAATTGTTCTGCCATTAGTAGATATCTTCCTTCAATCAAATAACTTTTTGCATACTCTGGAAGGCTTTGCATGACTTTTCTGTCTCTGTGTAACTGGTTAAGTAACAGTTTTAAGTTACAAAATCAGAGTTCATGCTGAAGTTTTAAACTGTTTATGTCTTATTTTCCCCATTGAGTTTTAAAGAGTTTGCCTTCCCAGTTAATCTGGTCCTTCACTGTATTTTCTTCCTGCCTCAATCTAAAAGGATAGAACCAAACAAAATTGTAGCAAAGTTCAGGTAAGATTACAGTTTGCAGGAAGATGTATCATGTGCATTCTTCTATCCCTTAGCTGCTATTTCAGATGCTGTAAGTGTCTCAGCCTGTGCTTCTAGTAGTGGCTGTGGCTACTGATGATTACCCTGAGTGTTTAAGAATTCAAAATTGAAAAAATAATAGTGAGCTTACTCAAAGGCTTAAACTAGCAATTTTTTGTCACTTTGTTCATTATAACATGAATTTTCAGTGACTTTTCAGTAAGAAAAAAAATACTTTTATTTACAAGAGAATGTTGCAAGTAGGATGCTTATTGTTACAGCAAAAACTGAATGACTATCTAGCTGCTGGATAGCAATTAAGGCTGTTCTTATAGATCAGGTGCATTCAGAGTGTAAATTTTGCATGTTGCTTTACCCTTGGTTTTAGAGTACTGCCCAGTTCTGAGAAAAAATGCCAAGACTGGGTGTAACAAGGTCCCCAAAGAAGGGTTTGGGTAGGCTTTTTTCATGTATACAGGTACTACCACCCCTTAGACTGTGATGATTAAAGGGAAAGTAAGTTTTTATCTGTAGAATGGGAAACGCTTGATAGGTATGCAATATATGAAATATGTGTGTATGACAGAAAGGCTTGCAGATCATATTACCAGGCTGTGGTAATAGAAATACCATAACTGTAGGATTACCTATGACAATGGAAAGTATTAATCTCAGTTGTTTTGTCTGAACTAGTTCATTATAGTCCTAAAAGGAGAGAAGGGTACCATGTAGCGTTCCACTCAGACTTTCTCTTCAGTCTGTGGAGGGTGCCCAGAGGACTAATTTTGAGTAGACACGTCTCTTTAGGCACAGTGGAACAGCCCACCACCCATGAGTAACCTGATAATCTCTGTGCCTGGTGTCACTCAACACGACAGCGCCATCGGCTCTCAGGTCAAACCTTTGTAGTTCATCAGGACGGCCAGTGTCCCTGGCACCACTTGGATGCAGTAGGGGGAATATATGCCATTGCAGCAGTAGGAGCAAAGACCACAGCATTGAGACTGGGCTCTGCTCTGCTCTACACAACTCTGTGTTACAGTATTTGAAATATTTATTTTTGTTAATTGTTTATCATGTCAGTGAAAAGAAATTAGTTGCATAGTCCTGTCAGAAGCCCAGAATACAGTAGTTGGTAATCCGTTTAGTGTCTGAAAGGCAACAGTAAAATCTGTTAAGCATATCAGGTTTATCAAATCCCCTCAGGATTTCAGGGCTTACTAACCTGTATTTGGTTAAGTACTTATTTTAGACAGATGGAATTTTTGGCAGTTACTGAAATTCCTCTCCTGCTTACATGGAAATCATGCCTGACTCTCAAATAACACCTGATTTTGCAAATGTAAATATTGTATATTCGAGACTGCATGCCTGGTGACTGTACTTTATTTGTAAAATTATTACAGTTAGAGAGCTATTATTTGGCATTTTGTTTGGAATAATTCTGGTTAACAATGTATTCTATGTCAACTGATAGTATGTTCATCTAAATTCCCTTCATAAATAGGGATTTCATATCAGTTATTCCACTGATAGCATTGCAGGCATCCTTTGATTAAAATTACATGTTAGAGATAGAGGATGCTGACTCATAGCATCTACTATACAAGGAAGTTAATATTTTACGTAAAATTTCAGATTTGATTCAGTAAAACTTAGTGACATCTTTATTTTTAAAAATAACCATCATTATTCAAATTATAATTTAATATACAATTATTATATAAATGTAATATCTAAAAATAAAATTGCACATTGATACATCTTTAGAAGACAGTCAATATTGACAAAGGTGGTAATTAACAAGATTATTTTTGTTACCATAATTCACCCAGGGGGCTAGAGCTCTGAAGTGGCCTACAATCAGGTTTTTAATCTATAGCATAGGTAAACTGTGTTGAAAATTAAAATCTGTCATAAGAACATGCTCAACAGGTTTGTAAGTGATGTGGTAAACTGCTCTTGTCTCTGGTTCCCATAGCCAGAGCTTTCCCAAGTAGTAATCTTTGAGGGTCAGTATGTCCCAAAGGAGTTATAAAAGAATAAAAATGGCTCAGAAATATCCAGGGACAAAAAGAAAAAAAAAAAAAAACCAACAAAAACCACCGTCATATGAATATTTGTTCAGCTTCTATGACTCTATAGTTCAAACTGTGTTTTAGGCTGCTGTTTGGTCTTGTCTGCTCGGGGCAACCAAGAGAGCCAAGACAGGTCTCTCTCCACTGGTGGGATACCTCTGCTAGGGAATTGAGTCAGGGGAGACACAGATCACAACCGATGCTTGTTAAGCCTGTTATTAATTTAGCTGCTCTTACAAACTGAACCAGGGTGGTTGCTGTTAATAGCAGGTAATTGTGTCCATTGGTCCAGTTCCCAGTTTGCTCATGCCTGTGTTCATTGTAGCCCCCAGGTGGGAGCAGCAGAAGGGAGACAGCCAGCTTTTGAGACAGCCAGCTTTGATTGGAAAGCATACAAACGCAGCTCTAGCAATTCTTCTGGTTGCTTTGGGATAAAATATCCCTGTAACAATATGAATAATTCAGAGTAATACAATTTTTCAATGGGACATGTGGATTGAGGAGTCAAAAGGATGGTCGAGGCTTGATGTAGCAGCTGTACAGAGGCAATTAGTGCCCCTTGAGATACGGAGGTGCCTGGCTGTCATCTGGTGCTGTGAAAGCCTGCTATGCAGTGGATTCATAGTTGATATTATTGCCATAATGAGCCATGTTGATTGTTCCAATACCTTTGAGCCTCCCAGTTGTCAGTAAGTTTTTATGTGTGCAAATCTGAGTTTGGTCTGTAGTCAAGATAGTAACTGGACCAATTTGAATTAGTGACTGCAAGGTACCTATTCTAGAGTGAGCTTTAACTTGATCCTATAATTATCATGGATGGATAGGTGCCTATATTGCATATGAATTACTAAATTTAGAATCTTAACTAGACCCAACCCATCATCCTACATTAAAGCACAGCATGCAACAGATTTTTATACATTATTATCTTGGTGGCTTCTTTCACTGTCTATTTGTTACTGTCTGCTGCTACTGTAATGCAGTCTTCTCAAAATTAGGGTGAGGGGAAATTATGCAATGCAAAAAGATTTTACTCTGTATATGTATCATAAAACACATATATAGAAATAGTTTCTTCAAATAGGTTTGCTTGCTTACCTTCCGATAACTGTTTACATTCACTTACAGGATTGTTAAAATAAGAATGTTGTGATGTGTCATTTCTAATGTGCTGGTCTGAATCCCGTTTGTGTGCAATCACTGTATCAGCTCATGGCATGGCTGCCAAGCTGCCCACACATTCCCATGATGAGTCTGCCAAGAGAAGTCTGATCTCCTTCTGGCCATCTGCATTTGTTTTGAGTCATAAGTCCATGGGTGTGTGTATTAGCTACTGTATTTATCTGGGCTTTATTTGCTGGAAACTGGTTTTGACTTTTGTTTCAGTTTCCCCTGTTGACTTGACTTTTTAAGTTTGCTTTTGAAAATCCTATGGACTTAAAATTGGGCTATGGGTATGATTCAGGTCACTTGGTGTTCCTGGAAAAAACATTGTGTGTTCAACACACTGCAGCAGATCTACCACAACTCTAGAAAAACAGCTTTGATGTATAATTGCCAAATGCCACAATGTAGTTTTTCAACTTGAAGTGCTTGTTAAAAAGCTGTGTTTAAAGAAAAGTGAATAAAACAAACCCCATGCCTTTTGGCATTTTATAGCTGAAACCAGGACAGTTTCTTCTTTTCTTGTGTGTTCCTAGCTGTGCCCATCAACTATTGCACATGTTTTTAAATTTACCTTCAGCATGCTTCACAGTCTCACAAGTCCTGATGGATGCCTGTGCATGAGGACTTATCAAAAAGGAGCACGAGTGCTGTTATCTAAATTGGGTTCTGCTGTTTACACTTCACTAGTCCGCCTTCTCTAGCTTTCTCCTTCCTTGTCTTAACCAGGGTAGATACCTGTCTGTGTCTGGCTTTTCAAACTCTAGTGCAGGCACTTAGTTAGCAGGATTCATTGCTAGTTCAGGGATCTCAGCTGTAGGCTAAGACCTTTATCTAGCTGTGTGTTACGTACTGTAGAAAGGCAAGAAAACCACAGTTCCTCTGCCAGAGAACCTAACAGGCTGTTAATCACTAGTTAGTATACTGATTTTTAAACCTTAATCCAAGATGCATAATCCAGAGCTAATCCATGTGCCTCATGAAATGTCCAATAGAGAATCTGAGCATAGTTTTGGGGAAAAATAACTTCTTTGAAAGATTACAGTTCTGTCACACAGTGACTTCTCTACTTGTAGTCTAGTAATACTTTAAATAATGTATGCATTATAAATGGTTATCAATGTTCTTTGCTTCTGAAAGCAAAGCTGTTGTCTGTATGGGTTGCCAGAGGATTGCAACAGAAAATTTGTTTTTTAATATTCAGTTTTCATTTCTTAACTCTATGCTATTCATCTTTGAACTGTGATAACCTTCTGCTGTTGAGCATATTTTTTCTTCTAATCAGTTTTTATTTGTCATCTTTCTCCCTAGCCTTCATAAACACCATTTGAAAGGAATTTTTTTTTCTCCAAAATTTTAATAATCCTGATTTTGTTTTTTTTAAATTGAAACTGGTTTCAGATATTCAAACACTTCCTTTTTGTATAGTCTTTACAGCAAATAATTCCTAAGAAGAAACATGGATCTCTAAGTTAATGCAAATTGACATTTTTCAGAAATATTTTTTTCTTCAGGTCCAAAAGAAACCACCTTAACAGAAAACTGTGTGTGAATTTGCACCATTTAAAAAAAAAATTAGTACCTCTCCTTACCTACTGGGGTACGTAATGTGACTGGTGTGGCCTAAAGCACTGGTTGCAGAAGAGATGTTTGCCCAAATAGCTGCATTAGCTGCCTCTGCTTGTAATATTTTTTGGCAGTCATGACAAATATGGGTAGAGAAAACAGCAGTAACATCTTTAGCCATATGTACTGCTCCAACACCAATTTCTTGCCATGAACCACATTTGTTTTCAGCAGAATGAGTTCATTATGGAGTGTGTGCTCAGATTAGTTATTGTAAGTATTTCCTGGTGTATTGTGCCTTGAAATGAGTGTTAGACATGGAGTATTAGAAGTATTTATCTGGTTTCTCTGAAGTCATGTTTGGATAATAAAAATGAAAAATGAAGAGGAAATGCTTGTAAAACTTTCTTTTTGCCGGTTTGTAAGGTGACTTTTTTAAAAAATACAAATTACATAAAATAGCTCAAAGGGATTTGCAGATCATTAAACTCTTAAATGTAGCTTAAAATGCTTGAAACCCGTATGTTCTATATTTTTAATAGAGAGTTTATAAAAATTTCTTTGAATGAATTAAATTTTGCAGAGTTGTGGTTTTGGTGGGTTTTTTTTTGTTTTTTTTTTGGTTTTTTGGGTTTTTTTAATATTCAGATCCTAAAGGGGTTTATCACATTAGGTGCCTGAAACTGTTTTCTTGTAGCTCATACCTAGCAAGCAGGACTATACATACATTTTTTTGCTTCCTCAGCCATAGAAGTCCTTAAAAGACATTAATTTTTACTTGGATTCCTCCCTAACAGTACTAGTGTAGTATGAGAAGTCAAAATTGCTGAAGGCAAAATCTTGACCAGAAAAAGACTTGCCAGTCGTGCATACCAAAGATCATGTTTTCTTAAGGACTGTGTCTAGTTCTGCAGTTGAATTTCTCCTGGAGACAATCTTTTGCATGGTGTGAACAGCATGGGATGATGTGTGACTGGTAACTAGTAGTGATGCCACTGATTTTTCATTTGGGACATTTTGGGGAAAAAACTCTTCTCTAGCAATTGGAGAATGTTTTTGGTCTTTCAGCCAAAAGCATTCGTCTTGTTTGCCTGTCCTTTTTTTGACTGTTTTTAAGAATGGAATTTTTTAAATTGGAATTGTGGTGTTCCATAAGTCCATTTGCTCAAAAAATCGATTCAGATCTTGAGCAGACAAGTATGGCAGGCAGCTGTGGGGTTCTCTCAGAGCTTTGTCTGGCAGAGCACTCCCTGGCCTCTGCTCAGGGATACCAACTGCTGTGGTGGGAGCCTGCAAGGAGTGGCGAGGTGCCAGCTCTCTTCTTTCT
This sequence comes from Daphoenositta chrysoptera, assembly GCA_013397915.1. Lineage (NCBI taxonomy): Eukaryota > Metazoa > Chordata > Aves > Passeriformes > Daphoenositta > Daphoenositta chrysoptera. The sequence continues at coordinate 197,456 of VZRO01001093.1, read as the reverse complement.
GGCCATGGCAGCAGATGTTGAGCATATCTGGGTCCCTCAGACTTGTGTGCTTTTTTCACGATATCATTGAAATCTGCTCACTGCACTTTTATGGTTTAGATACAGAGAACTAGTTTTCTAACAGAGAGTGTTTTGCTTTTTGATGGACTCTGAGACGGCGATGAACCTACTTGTCTGTCCCCAAAGTACTCTAGAGACTGTAATTTTCCTCTAGCAATGTCTTAGACCGGAAATCCAGAGATTTCTTTTTCACAGAATAGATGGTACTTCTAGATAAACATCCTTGCTACACTTTTTCACCTTCCTCCTCATTTCTTCCTTCCCTCTTCAAGGATCCAGTAGGCTCAAATACACATGCAAGTACTTGAGCTTGAGTACTGCTGTTGGTGATTGTCTGCTGAGTCCCTGAAGTCTTACGAGCCTTGATTTTCTCCTTCCAGAGGCTGATGAAAGAGTCACTGAGGTGGAGAACCTTGGGTGTAGACATGGTTTCCTTTTCTAAGCCAGCCTGCTTTTAAATGCTGTTAGGCTGATACTTTCGTGGTACACCTGCAGTGAGGCCAACAGGAGGAAATGAGATATTCTTCTAAATGAATTGGAGTTTTTAAAAATGAAAATTTTGATCTACTAGAACAAAAGATGGCTAGGTCTTGGGAGAAATTGGAGAAGGATCCCTGCAATGAATATTGCCTACCCTTTAGTGAAGCTGAATCTCATTAGTGCATGGACAGGATGCACATATTGCTTTAGTACACTCTCTTTTCCCAGAGAGGTTTATATAACCCTAGCAATTATATGAGCTTCAGATATTCTAACTGAAGAAAAACTATGTCAGTGCAATCTAATTTGTATTAAGAGAGAAAACTTGTCTCTGTTGACTGTGAACAGAGGCTGAGACAGCTCTTGAAGTCTTTTGAATGTGCTCTCTGTCTTTTCAAGCACTGCTTGAAAATTCGGTCAAAAGCCTGTGCAAAAAGCTGTCTGATACAAGATGATGCTGTTCTGTTCATTTTGTTTTGTGGTTTTTCAATACTGCGACTGAACAAGGGTATTGATGTATATGTCACTGCACTAGAACAATACTGTAGATAAGGGGCTTTGGGGGGTCAGAGGTTATGACCAGAGGACAGATAGTTAAGAGCGGAGTTGATAAACCAATAGAGGTTAAATAATGAAAGAATACTGAATGATGTGCAGTAATAGAAATCACTGCTACAATTACAAAACTTCACAACATTACAAATGGAGAGACAAATTCAGAATTAAATGTATTTGCAATAAGTTTAATTTCTTGAAAACTCAGAGAGCTTTCCAAGTACAACTGAGAAGCTGGAAGGGTGTGTATGCTTAAGGAGCAATAAAAAAAAAATAACCCAAATTTTTGACCAAAAGGTCTGTGAGAAAGGAAGGTAATGAGGTGGCTGAAGAACAACTTGGTTTTGCCAAAAGCAAACCAGAGCATATAAGGAAATGTATGAAACACAACTCTTGAAGAATTGCAAACTCTTAACTGGGAGGGTTGACAATAATATTTTGACAAAAATTTTTTTCATCTCTGTCATGTATATGATGCATAAAGCAGTGAACAAACCAAAACAGATTAGGCAGAGGCTAATATTTATGGTTGCGGTCTCCTGCCTTTATGCTGCTTTTAGATTGTCATACTGTTGTTATTCTTTAAAAATTTATTTATAATACAATCTGCAGAATAAAAATATCCACATCGTTTATAATAGTTGGGATGCTAGATGACGGAAGTCTGTCCCATCCAGGTGTGTGCAAAATATGCCTCTCAGGAAGGGAAAGCAGTGTGTAAACCAAACTGGACCTAGAGCCCTCTCTGCTGGATGGCTGGGAAACAACACTTCAAACAGGGAAAAATAATAATTTTGATGTAGAAAAGAAAATCTTAGGCTAGTGCAAGAAATCTAGACATAAACCATGAATCCTACATAGCTGAAGTCTTCCCTATTATAAGCAGATGGAATAGCATACACTTATTTCATAAAATGGCCTTCTCTTATTAAATTATCAGGTGATATATTCTAATGATAATTCTTTTCTTCTGAGCAAATATGGGATCTGAGGGGGGAAGAAAAGAATTATCAGTTCATCTTAGAACTTTGAAAAAATCCTTCGTTGCTGTGCCAAAGAAGAATATTCAAGTAAAAGATTTTCTAACCATATATAGCCTAGAGGATGTAGGTGGGTGCTGTGTTTTTGTAGTAATGAACCAAAGAAATTAACACTTAGTATAGAAACTGTAGTAATACATTGACAATATGCTATTTCAAGATGAAGTACTTTTAAAAAAAGACATTTGGCAAGATGTAACACATGTGTTTGTTTTAAAATAACATCTTTTCCAGTAAGAGGGGAAACTCTACTATAGTAATTAAAGTCCATATTTTATTCCTAATGTAAAGACAAACACAGACATTCACAAATTGTCTTCATTCCATTTGACTAATGGAAACAGGGGAAAAGAGAATTGCAGAGAATAACTGGATTGCCACTTTACTGCCAGCACTAGAAGATCCACTAAAAACTATGCAGCTCCCGGAAGTCCAGTCACTTGGAACTGATTCTGAAGTGTGCGTGAGCACATGTGGTTTTTTTAAGCCCAAAAAAGTCTAGTGGAGATAAGAGGGATCAACATTGAATAAACTCATGAGAAGTTTTGACTCTTCCTTCTTCCATGGTTTTTCAAGATTGCATAGCAGCTGAAGACATTCATGACATATCTGGTCACAGAAAGTTCATTAGGGAAAAAAGATGTGGTCTTTGTGTATGCGTTTGGAAACAGCTGAAGCCTCTCATGCATGGAGAACTACAGCAGAACAGTTACTGAGCTTTATTAAACTTGATTTCCCTTCATTTCCTGTCTAGGGTAAGAGAAGCACATTCTGGAAATGTTTGATCTTTTGTAAAGTGTTCATTGTAAGATATTTATTTTTTTTTTGAGTCATCATTTTGCTTAAGGTTAACAACTTGATTAATGGCATTATAGAACAGATAGTGTGATGGGGTTGCCTTAGGGCTTTTTTTCCTACTTTTTTCAAGTCACAATGACATAACAACTTGAAAGTTTACATTAAAAGTGTAAGAAATGTAAACTAGTAAGATACAGGAAGATTTTGTAATGTATTTTTGTTCTGTAAGAATAAGCCCTATTTCTGAGAAAAAAACCCCAACAGAACAAGAACAAAAAAGAAGAACCTGTCTAGGTAACCAAACTAACTGGCATGAATTTATCACATTGTATCACTCACCAAGAGTTGTGTGAAAGGCAGTAAGGATATTGTGTAAAGGACTGAATTTGTTCTCTTGAAAACACAAGAGTAGTAAGACTGTAGACTGAAGGAAGCCTTTTGTATTTATGCCCTTGTTTTCCCTTTTTTCCCCTGTCATTTGTTGACCCAGCTAATTCTAATGGTAACATGAACAAAGACATATTAAAAGTCTATTTATAGAGGTGGTTGTAAAAGTACTTCAGTAGTATTTGTTTTCCACAGGAGAATTAACGCAGAAACACTACATTGCTATTTTTTCATCCCTTAATGGATCTCATGGTGTTTTCTCAAGTATTTTTTTGGATAAGAAACAGTATTTTTATATAGTTGTACCTTAGATGTTGAATATTACGCAACTGTCTAATCTATGGCTTCTTCACGTGTGTATACACACACACACACACATCTTCTTGTAGGGTAATACATGCTACCTAACCTCTACTACATGAGCTTTAGAATATGTTTAAGCTACATGATAAGCATATTGCAAAGATACTGACAGTTCTAGTGTTAACCTAGGAGAGGCCTCAAAGACACATGCGGGTCAGCCAGCATTGGCTCTGGAGCAGAAGCAGTGCAGGTGGAATGGTGCCAAAGGAGAGCAGCAACGTGTCTGTGGAGCCAGCGAACAAGGGCTACAGCGGGAAACAAATGCATACATTTCACAGCTAATATATAGAAGAAAATCCCCTGACTTTTCTTCTTACCTGCTAAAGCTGTCAAAGGTCTGATCCTGTCTGTCAGTCCTGCCTGGCTGTAGTTAACCACAGCAGAGTAAAACTTCAGCAGCCAGAGTGCTTGATGCTGATGTGTTAAACCTACAGTCATGTTTCTGCTCTAAAGGCACCATCGTTCTTATAGTAGCTTGGGTAATTTCTGAAGATGTTTTAGATAGACCTCTTTAGAAAGCAGAAAATGAGTGGAGTGGTTGCTTTCTTCTACAGCTGTAAGTTAACAGTTTTGCAGGGTGTCAGGAGACCTTAACTTGTTCTGTGCTGGGATGGACTTACTTTACTGTACTGGCCTGTTGCCTTATGGCTCAATAAAACCTTTCCTCAAAATAATTGCACAATTCTAAATTCTGTTTCATTTTAAATGGTTTTTCTGGTGCTGACTTTATCTGTGCTGTGATTTAATGCAGAATTTTTCTTAAATTAGTTATCTCTTGTATACATCTATACATGGTTTTTATTTTTATATTTTCAGGGCATGGCTTTTACCTTGGAGGAGAGGCAGCAATTGAATATTCATGGATTATTGCCACCTTGCTTTCTTGGTCAAGATGCTCAGGTTTATACAATTCTTAAGAATTTTGAAAGGCTGACATGTGATCTAGACAGGTAAAGTATGACTATGAAACTTTATCCTTCTTAACAATTCATGAGCCACTTACTTTTTTTGGTGTAGTGGTATAGATGAGATTTTGGGTATTTTTTTGAGCTGTGGTTGTTGATTACTGGGAATTGTTAAGCTAAGTACATATTTTTGCCAGAATGCTTTCTTCAAAAAATCAACTCCTACTTTAAAATTGTAATCTTCCAGAGCTGTTCACATGAAGTTACTTTGATAACCAAATGATACAAAGGTCCTTGGAAGCAATTGAATTCATTTGAAACTAAGTCAGTAATGACTTTACATGCATATAGATACACATGCTTTAAAACATACAGAATTTATAAAACTTTATAAAACTAGTATGTAACATAGCATTGCTGTTCTTGGGGTTTTTTTAAGGAAAAAATCTGTGGAGAGCTTTAAACTTCTATGAATACTAATTTTTTTTTCTTAAAAAACTGTATTTTATAGGCCCTAGAAGAAAACACTGTTTCTGCATTTCTTTCCTCCTGTGCCTTGCTTTTCTCTGTTGTGAGATGTCTCATTGTCTTGTTATCTCTATGTTATACATTGCCTCTAGGTACCCATCTGTTGATGACAAGGCTTTTTTATAATTTAAAGTTTCCACAACCTTTGAGTTTTATGAGTCAGAATAGGATGAGGACAGCTTTCCTTGCAAGTGAAGAGCTCACAGTTGTGGGATCTTTCGTAGGTTAACTGTTCTCCCGTGCTCTCAGGAAGGCCATTATCCATTGTCACAGAGTAGTAGCTTCCCAGGCTAAAATGTTTTTTAGTCTGAATGCTTGCATATAGGAAGTTGTAAAATTTCATGAAGCCCCCTATTTCAACCACTGATGTTACCATAGGAGAAAACTTTGTCCTTCTGTTCCTATTTCCTACTTAACTCTGCCTTGAGGTAGTCCTTTCATGATACACCTCGTTGTTTCATGTGTTTCAGGACATTTAAGGCACTTTCAGCTGCTTGTTTCTGCTAGAATTGTTGGAATTTCTCTTCACCTATAACTTGAAAACGGGAAGACAAAAGGTCTTCACCCCATAGTTGTATGTGTTTTTTAACTAGGAATGAAATTTTGCTCCTACTTCAGGTCATAGGAGAAAAGCACTCGTTTGATGTTTCTCAAAACATCATAGATAGAACATCACAGGTCTAGCTATGCAACAGTCAAAAGGAGATTAGCAGTATTTGCAAATGTTAATTTTTTTTTTTTTTTAATCAAAAAATTGTGGCTATTCAAGTGGCTTTTTGCCAAAATGAAAAATTTCTTCAGGAAAGGAAGAAAGAATTAATCTATCAATTTTAAATGACAGAGTATTAAAGCTTTGAATGATATGCCTTTTGAACTGTAATAAAACACTGTATACTGAAGTTTTGATTGCAGTGGGAATAATGGAATAAAAATAACTGTCTCCCAAGTATTGTGGGAATACTTTGCAGCTGTCTTTATTATAAGAAAGAAAGGAAAGAAAAATCTGTCTGTCTTGGGGGTGGGGGAGGAAAGTTACTTTTTAAAGTACAGTTAATCCATGTATAATAGACACAAATAGTACAAAGCTATAAAGAAATATAATATGGTTACAAATAAATGTAAAGAAAAGGTTTTCTAGAAGCTATTTTCTTCAGAGAATATTTTTCCAAAACTGCACTGGTTAACCTTAAGATCTGTAAATACTTAATTCAACAAAGCCTTGGTGTCATTCTTTCCCACCTATGAGTCTTCTTTGGCATTTTCTCTTTTCCAAATACATAGTTGGGTAAGGAAGAAATTTGTTTCCTGCTCCTTTGACCAGACATCTGTAAAACAGAAGCACTAACATTAAATTATTCCATCCATGTGTCTTGAGCATTAGACTGTAGCTTGCCATTTTTTTATACCATAAAGCCAGTTTTTATTATAACGCCTGCTTTAGTATAAAGGTTATATTGCACTGTGCAGTTTTGCAGTACAAATTTATTATTTTTAATTTGGTTTTAGTGATGCAGTTCAACTGAGAAAACTCGCAAATCTTCTGTTCACAGAAATAGCTTGAAACTATTACAAATTAGGCTTTTTTCTCACCAGCCAGAAACTTAATTTAAGATTTTAATAATTAACGTATTAAAAAATGAACAGCTGTGTTTATTTCTCAGTTTTATTCTGTGGTGTGTGTCTGTGGTATTTTCTCAGCTGTAATTTTTGGTCCGGGTATTTGAATCTTCTCCTTCCCCTTACAATGTAAATAAGCAATGTGCCCCCATTTGTAATGCTGGATAAGCTGTGGTGGGATCTTCATCCATGGGAGGTATTCAAAATCTGACCGAACATGGTCCTGGGCAAACTGCTGTAGCTGACTCTGCTTTGAACAGGGCAATCTCCAGAGGTTCCTTACAACCTGAGCTAGTGTATGCTTTCATCATGCAAGTCCATAGTATCTAAGAAATAAGCTTTCAGCATAATCTTGGATCAATGCAAATTTTTGTGAATTAAGTCAGGTTGTCCCTTAAGAATATTAAATTACATAAATCGACAAATACCCTCCAAATGGAATTGTTTCTTTAAGAAATCATATTTATACTCTGTGTGAACACCTAGAAGATCTAAATTGAGTATTCATGCCATGCTGTGTTTTGATTAAAAAATATTTTCCTCATGTATAATTCAGGCTTTATATAGCTGTGGTGTTTTCTCCATTTTTTATCAAAAAAAAAAATTATGTTATATGCATCGGTCTACTTTTAAGACCACCGATGGAAAGACTTGGTAACATTTTCATGAAGAAGATACTTCCTTTAAAGACTGTCAACAGTGACATCTTGGGCTCTTTTGCAGATAAAATGCTTGTGTGAATTGAGTGTGCAAAAAGTTGCGTATGCAAAATGTGATTTGCAGGTGTGTTTATAAGTCAAGTGTCTGACAATTTCATTGGAGTATGTCAGTAAAGAGACTGCTTGGAGAACATGTGCATTACATGTGTGTGAGCTCAATCCTCAAGGCAAGAAATGAACTCCGGTCTCCTATATTTATATTTGTATTAAAGAATTTTAAAGAAGAGTGGCTGTGACCCTGCCACAATTACTCCTTGAATCTCTTCATTGAGGAAGAATATCAGAAGACGTTGGCTATTTTAACTGGAACTTGAAATCTCAAGTGCTCCCTGTAAAGGCAGGTGCTCAAGGACAATCTTGTATAAGAGCATGCAGTTATTGCCTTCTACTGAGTGTAAATGTCCTAATTTCAGAACAAAACCCCACATTTCTTGCAGTATGCATCTGGCATAGTCTTTGCTCCCATAGAAACAGTGACTGAAAAGAGATAAAAGAGTTGATGTTGTTTTCATTCTAAAGCTTGGCAGTGGGTGTATACTTGTGTGTTTTACATCGAAATACAAAAGATTAAGTACAAGCACTTAGATATTGCAGAGGTAGAAGCTGTTAAATACCTTAGATAGAAGGGTATCGTCTGATGAAACGTAAATGCTGTATATGACAGCATCTTACATTGGCAGGATTGCCCTGGTTTTGCTTGGAAAGAGGGTGTGCGTAAATTCATAAAGCTAGGTTGATAGCTAGTACCATGGCGCATGACATGTTTTGGCACAGCTGAAATGCCTTTGTGAACTTGTAGCATGAAATCGTTGTACCCTGAAATTCCAAGAGTTCATACACAAAACCAATGTGGAAACAGCAGCAAATCAATTGCCTGGTATGCTTGGCAAAAGGGACACCAATAAGAGGAAAAAATTCTATTCCTCTAATGTAATTTGGAAAAGCTGTGATGGATTCTGAAAGTAATTTTTTTTCCTCGCCTGTATGTTCTTAATTGTCTTTCTTCTTGCTCTGTATTGATACTGAAATTGTTGCTCCTGGCACAGTGACATCTTCAAAGAGTCACACTGGTAAAATGTTATACTGGATGTGTTAATATCAGGAGAGGGGCCATCAAGTCACGTTTCCAGAGAATGCCATCTTATTTTGTTTTGTTCCTTAAGTTCCTTGCCTTTAATATATTTTTATATAGATACTGAGGATGCAGATTAATGGAGCTAAGTGTCTTACACAGGTTAAAAACAATAGCCTTTCTTCCCACCCTCCTTTATTTAAGCATATAAGAGTGAACAAATTTGGGGTTTGTTCTGTTTTCACCTTTCCATTTTGCCTTGTAAAGTGCACGCCAGTGATAGTTGGGCCAATTATCCTAAGAAATCATCAGTAACTTTCTGGTAGTTATATCAGTTTTCCTTTGGGTTTCTGATGATATGTGGTTGATATCCTTTTGTTACTACTGTATTTCATTCCCTTCATAACAGCAGACTAGTATGAAGCATTCTTAGGTGAGGTAAAGGCAAGGGAGGAAAAGTGACACACTGAAATTTGAAAGCTTGGCAGTCTCCTCTGTCTGACTTGCCAGACCTTGGGTTTTGTCCTCTGAAACTCTTCCCTGAAATCGTCATTCAAGATTCCTTGTCTGAGGACAGATAATATTTTTCTCCCTTTTTATAGCACAAATGATTGTTCTCAGTGCTTCATTGCTTGTTTTCATTATGTTTTCAATTAAATGTGGGCTTCAGTAATAGATTCCAATAAATACTGAATTTTAAATTTATTTTTTAAACACAATGCTGAAAACCACTTCATGCTTTTAGTTGTGTAGATACTTGGATGTTGCTAAAAGATCTGTTACCTGTTATCTAATAATACCTGTTATCTAATGCATTATAACCGATCCAAATTGAGGATAAGGCGTTTTTGGTTTTCCCTTTAGAAAGAATTTTTGAGAAATTTGATACCCCTAACTACGCAAATTACCATGCTGAGAAAGAAGACATATACCTGCTCTTGAAAAGTAGCCTTCTGATAAAAATTGCACTTCTCTAGAAGTATTTTTCACTTTATAATAATATTTCTTATACTGATTTGTATACGATCAAGTATGTAATATTTGAAAATATGAGTAGTATGCAGTTACTATGTTTGCAAGTTCTTTAGTATATCCTGAATATAAAACTGGCGTGATAAATACAAATAAGAAAATAAACCCCCAGTTTAATGCTATAGGACAGTAAAAACAAAGTGGAGAGTTTGAACAAACAGTTTTTTGATTTGAAGCCCCTTTTTACTAAGCTTTTAGTTTCTTTTGTAAAAGATTTCTTCACTCTGTTTAAAATCTAGGCTTGATCTAAGTAGTAAGAGGGGATGATGAGAAAGTATTTTAGACTCTTAAGTAGCCACACCTTATTTTAAAAGAAAGTAATAAAAAAAAATACTGGCAACTGCATTGGAATGGTTCTGTGGCTCGCATGGTGCTTGCAGTCTCCAGTATAGAGTGGGGGCCAAAATATGCATGATATTCTCTAACATCACTTTAAATGTTCTCTGGAAACAAAATAAATGTCTTCATGTGTATTCACAACTACACGTGCATGAACTTACATGTCAAGATAAATGTTGGGATAGTTGTCCTCAGGAGAAAGGTTTTAATAAAGAAAATGCTCTGAGAATTCAAAGACATTGAAAGATATGCTATATCATAATGAAGTACTGGGAAAATGAAAGGAAATATAGTAGTATGAAAGAAAATTAGTATGTATGTTTATTTGTAGCTGAGAACTACAAGAGGAGGATATAGTTTAACCTTGGAAAACATTCAAAACTAATGTGTACGATGGAAGGCAGTTCCGATTGCCTCATAGTGATGGTATTTAGAGTACAACTGCAACTTTTTGGTTTCTAGATCTTTATCTGTTTGGGCTCAGAAATACCCTTCTTGACATAAGGGAAGGGATATTGTTTTGCCTCACTTCTGTCACCTCATTACAGTCACCAATTGCCAAACTGGCTGCACTTGCCTTGCTTATAGTGCTTGTTAAAGTTTTACGTAACAGATCCCAAAAGAAGTGCTTCCCTGATATGCAGGGATGTGCGAGCTAAGCTTGAATGGAATGCATTCAGACTTACTAAGCTGTTCTTTGTCAGATGCTTACCTGACTTACGTTTGTGTCTTCCTAAAGAATGAATTAGATTTTACTGGGGCATGTGATGCATAAGTATGCAGAAGGAAAGTCCATATGAGTAATGTTTAAGTACGCAAACCTCTAGGCTTTTGGAATGAATACGTTCTATATGTATCCTCAACATATATCAAAATATGTGTATCCTCAATCCTTGTGTAATAAAATGATGCACGTAGTAAACTTTTTGAGTGTAAGTAATTAGTAATCCATTGTAAATTTTAAAAAATCTTACATAAATTGTATACAGAAATTAAGTTAAAGATTTTGTGGAAGCCTATTTGTGTAGAAGACTACTTAATTTTTACAGCAAAACTTAGCATTGCTAAAACTAGTGAATAGACAGGTAAGGTTTAAGATCACTAAATTCCTGAAATTTAAGTGTTCACAAAGTGACAGAGTCATAAGCTATGTGAACTGGTATAACTTGAAGTCACTCATAGACTCATATAATTTGTCACACTCAGCATTGCAATTTGGCTTCCTGATTGGTGTCTTGAAACAGTAATGTAATTATTCAGTGTAAGTGTGATGGTAGTCAAAAGTTGATCAAGCTAAACTTGAACTTTTTTTCACTCTCATTTATTTGATTCTTTTTTTCTCACTGGTTTTCTTTTTAAATAAATATAGGACTGCCTCAAAATTCCTTTTAGTTAGGAGATATAGCATTGCAGATTTCATGTCAAACATAGACTTAAGGGATGAAAAGCCGTATGTGTATGCTTTGTTTTCAAAAGCTTTGTTTTTCAGTATTTATTTGAAGTATTAGTCTGAATTTGAGATAAATTTCTATCAAGGCAAGGGCATGCAAAGCGTAATGTTTTTATTTCTGTTTTCTTTGGGCAAGTGAGTAAGCGTGTTTAAGTTATACTTAATGCTTGTCTCATTTCAAGTGGAACAACTGATATACACAGATAAGGTTCTGACAGACCAAATCCTCAATTGCAACACAGTGTTTTATACCTGAGAGGGATTAGCTTCCTGAGTATGTAGAGTTTGACAACTTTGTTTCAGGTTTCAGGTTCTCTGTCTCCACCGGTTTGTTATCTTTTGTGTCTGAACCATTTGTGCTATTAAGACGAAGAGGAATTTAAATACTTGCAATAAGAGAGAGGCTATTTCAGAACAGACATAATTTTAATTATCCAAACACTGCTATCCTTCTAAATCTACTTTCTATGTTCCCTTGAGATCTGTCTAATTATATGTAATTCTCCACAGATACATGCTACTAATGAGTCTTCAGGATCGAAATGAAAAGCTTTTCTATAAAGTGCTGGCTTCTGACATTGAAAGGTTCATGCCTATTGTTTATACTCCCACTGTGGGACTGGCTTGCCAACAATATGGTTTAGCATTCCGGAGGCCAAGGTATGTAAGTTTATACTTCAAATAAAAGTAATCGTATCTTATTTTCCTCTTGGCAGATTTCTGCAGGGGTTTTCTAACAGCTGAATGTAAGCCAAAACTGCAATAATTGAGATAATGCAAGCTACACTTTTGGTCTACATTAAACAATAATTTGTGCACTTCTTATCTACGTCAAGAAGGCAAATGGTTGGTTTAATTACATTAAAACATGAATATATTTTTAATTTTATTAACTGACTGTTTTAGAATCCTAGCTGCATGTTAGAGGACTGGAGAAAAATGGAACCTTAGTTTTAGATTTGTCTCAGAAACTTGAAAAGCATAGAATTTTGCCTATATAAATATTTATGTTATTGGTATTTTTTACACACACACAAACACATATTATATATGTAAAAACAATGTGTTCAAACCAAGGATGCATTACATATGTATCTACTGATACCTTAAAAATAATCAAAAATCATCAAAGTGCCTGTTTCATTGCTTAATTTCTTGCTTCAAAGGGTGGTTGCTGGAGTGCTTTTATGCTGCATAAAATATCTGTGTTTATAGAATGATGAGGAAGTGGTATGAAAGAAGGATAGACACTTCTGTTTCACTCTGCCTCTTGAACATCAATTCACTGAGTTTGAGATTTATGGTGGTTGCTGTTTGAGAACATTGTGTATATCACTGCCTTCAAGTGCAAACTGGAACAACACTTTGGAGCCTTCTGCAGAATTTTCTGGCAAAGAAAGAGATAAATGAGCTGCATGTGCATAGCTCTGTTAACAGAAATAGGTTTTTTACAGTCAAGGCATTGATCAAAAGTAAGAAGCTTGCAAGATATAAGGGAACAAATGACTGCTCACAAATTCTTCAGCAGGAGATATTTGAGAGACTTATGGCTTCAAGGTTTTGTTAATGTGAAAATCATTTTGGCCTTGTGACTGACAGAATGAGTCAGGACCATCTGGTCAACTGCAGAAAGCAAGAATTCCCACTTCTGTGCACATTAAAAAGTTCAAAAATACCTCAAGAATGCTTACTTAAACCTGTTTAATGATCTGTGGCTTTTGGGTGCCTCCCTTAGTAAGAGGAGTTATCTCCTTTTTCCGCCTCAGTATTTACCACCGTGGTGATTGTATTGGCCTTCCAGGAAGTGCTAAATGTGTCTGGAAATTAAGTCTTTGCTTACACTGGTCTCATTACCCCTCATATTGATATTCATTGCCATATAAAATACTTCACAAGGAGCACCTCTGCCTCTACACGTACTTTTCCTTTTCTCCCTAGACATGTGAAGCATCTGTGGAGAAAAAAAACTGGTTTAATTAGAGTCATGGAATTGTTTAGGTTGCAAAAGACCTCCAAGCTCACTGAGTCCAACTTTTGACTGAACACCACCATGTAAACTAAACGATAGCACTGAGTGCCATATCCAATCATTTCTTTAACACTTCCAGGGATGGCAACTGCATCCTCTCCCTGGACAGCCCATTCCAATGCTTAACCACCTTTTCAGTGAAGAAGTTCTTCCTGATGTCCAACCTGAAACTCCCTGGCATCGCTTGAGACTATTTCCTTTTTTTGCTGTCATTAGTTGCCTGGGAGAAGAAGCCAACCCCCACCTGGCTACAACCTCCTTACAGGCAGGTGTAGGGAGTGATAAGGTCACCCTGAGCCTCCCCAGGGCTAAACACCCCCAGCTCCCTCAGCCACCCCTCCCAGGACTTGTGCTCCAGACCCTTCACCAGCTGCATTGTCCTTCTCTGGACATGCTCCAGCACCTCAATGTCTCTTGTGCAGTGTGGTTGGAACTAGATGATCTTTAAGGTGCCTTACAATCCGAACCATTCTGTGGTTCTATCATCTTTGACAGACTCTTTCCTACTTAAAAAAACCTACAATGCAATCTTCCACTGCGCTGTTACAGAGATCTGGGTTTTTTTTCTAAATTGTTCCAAAACCAACTATGCAAAGCAACCAGTTTAATTTAGTTTGAAATTGCATTCTAGACCATGACTCATTTAGCATTAAGCCTTATGTGCCAGCATACCCCATAAACAGCATCCTCCATGAGATGGATGGAGAAGAAAAAAAAACCATTAAATTTAATATTCAGAAGGCAAAAAGGAGTAAACGATGTAAGATTAAATTCAAGCTATACCATCTTACAATTTTGACTGATTTTTTTTTTCAAGAAGTTGCAGTTAAGGAAAAAGGTATAATCTGATCATACCTTAAAAAAAGATAATCTCATCTGTAAGAATGGTGTGTATCTGCTTTATGCTGACTCATATGTAAATGTTGTCTTTATGGATAAGTGACTGTTTTTCTTTCACAATGTTTTTTATTTCAGAATATTTTTAATACTGGCTCTTCCTACAGCTCAGAAAATGTTTGATATTTCATAGTTCAATACAGATCCCATTAGACACAGACTTGGAGGTAAATAAGTTCAAAATTACCCAGTTGCTGCAGATCATATTTATCTCACTGCAGTTTGCAAGGTAGTGTCATATTTAGTTTACGTCTGTAAGGATTTTTTCCAATATTCATTATTCAGTTATACTTCTTTATGTCTTGAAATGAGTTTGAAGCCCCTGGCTCGCAAGTTATCTTTTGAGGCAAGGAAAACCAAAAATTAATTTGGAGTTCAAAAAATAGGTGTCTAGTGGAATCATTAAATGAGATCATCTTCTGTGACTCCCTTATGTGTTTTTAGAAGACTTTATGGGTTCACATGATTTGCTTATGTTAACAGAAGGACTCTGTGGCTTCAGATTTTCATCCTGAAGCAATATTTTGCAATTTTAGAATAAACATTCATGGCTGACCAGCTAACCATCTGATGAAGCATCATTTCTCAAGAGAACCAGCTGCAAAGCAACTTGACTCACTAAAGTCGCTCTGTATAACTGACATTTATTTGTAAAATTCAGACTCAACTCAAGATTGCATTACTTGCTCTGAATATTCAGCTTTAAATCCACCAGTTTAATGAATAAGATTGTTACTGTAGAAATAAACAGTATGGATCTGATAGCAGATCTGTACCATGCACCTACCTACACCACATTGTTACATAAACATAATTTAGAAGAGAAGTCTGTCTGGTCTTTTTCCTAACTCTTGAGGAGGATGAGGGAAGAAAGGATCCTTCAGGGAGTTGGTCAGAGAAGGAATTTGGACCTGTACAGATAGAAGCTTTACTTATGCTGGGAACATAGTGGGGTTCTGGCTTGATTGTAATGCTCACGCTATCATTAAAAGCATTATCTCAGAATCTCTACTAGGTCACTTTTTGGTTCAGAGTTTCTATCTGTCATTTAAATTACTAAAGTAAAAAATTCTTCAATTGCACAAGGCATGTACATACATATGACAGCTTTTGATTACTTACCAAGTAACAATCTATTTCTGTAAATAGATTTCTGAAATGTAACAGTTCTTTCATCCAACAAGAATAAATATGGGAAAGCTCAATGGAAATTTCCTCAAAGAATCCAAAATCAACTTTTTACATTGCACAGAGAACACTCAGGAGTTTAAGATTCTTGTGTAAACTCAGCATTCAGAGAAGGGAGGTATAATTGCCAAGTGCTGCTATGCTGAAGACTTTGGACGTTGTTAAAATGTTAGGTGACTGTTTATATACTGCCATTCCTAGAAGGAAAAGCCATTTCAAACAGAATATGATCAGAGCAAGCCCTGGGAGCTGATGCAGCTACACAGGCATGGCAGAGTTGTCTGAAATAACTTCCCAATGCAGTCACAGACTGTCAGGCTGACTAGGAACCATTTTCAAAGCAGCTCTATTGGATCTGATGCAGTCTCTTAAAAGGCAAAGTATGTCGGCTTTGAAATTATTTACCAGATTTCCTCCTCACTGAACTGTGTGACTGACTCAGCACCTACAAATTTGAGACTTAGTCCTTTCCTTTCCTTATGTTTCTCAAAAAGAATGTATTTATTTACATTTACTTTATGTATTGACATTTACAATGATTCAGATGCATGGTATTGAATGCAAATGTTGCAAATGTGAGTTGTTTTTTTGTTGATAAATGTTTACATGCTGAGATTGCCGGCTGCAAGATAGCATCACTTTTTAATAAAGAAAAGAAATTAGAGAACAGGGAAATATTTATTTCCTGTGACAGAACATGCAAAATGTTAGACCTTGGCATCAGAAGTTCCACTCTGCTTGCCAGCACAAGGTTGATCCTGTGGTACATTTAATAATCTTTTTGTGGGTTTTAATGAGGCTTTTATTGGAATTATTTTTGTTAATTCCAATGAATGTCTGTGGTATCCAAGTCTCTTCAGAAAACAGATTTGGCTTACTGGAGGCCAGAAACTTGTCAAGTACTCCTGGATCACATGAGCCAAGTAAGTTCAGTTCCTGGAACGTTTTTGTGACTGTCTCTCCCTCAGATTTGTGGTGGTTTCTTGATTGAGACTACTAGAATGTCTGGATTTATTTCATCTAACTTTTTCACCATTATAGCTCCCTTAGAGTTTTTTCAGGGACTTTATTCATCTGATTGTTGTTATACATAATTATCTTACTATCTTCATTTAGTTAGAAGCGATTATTGCATTACATAAAATTATATTAAAAGATATAACAAAGCACTAGTTTCACAGTTATTTTTCCTAGTATTTTCTTCTCTGAAAACTATGTAGAATTTTAATCTGTAAGTGAAAAAAAAGACTGTGGAGGCTTTTTAGCAGATCTATTGTAAGATCCTGACTGTTAGGACTGTTTGACATATTAAATCAAAATGTTTTGCAGTAAAGACATAAAGAACAGCAAAATGCTTTTTTGAAAACAGACTGTTGGAATTCTTTTCTGCAGAAGGCCCTGGTGTATGTATTAACAACAGGGTGTGAGTGGCAAGTTATTTTGTAACATTTTGACAGAGAATCAGCATAGCTGTAGGATTCTTCTAATTTTAGGAAACCTTTCCCCTTACGACTTTTGAAGCCTGATGATGATGGCAGTTGCAACCCCTCACCAAGCACTCTTGAAATACATGTTGGTCATTTTTCACTTTTGTCTTTTGTGAAGGTGAAAACCGTTGACATATTCCAGGCAACTTGTTTCTCTTTCCCTTTTTTCCCTGTGTATAGCCCTGCCATTGAGTTTATGGCATCCAATAATTTTACTTTCTGGCATGATTTTGATCTGCTGTTGCTTTCATCAAGCTAAAACTTAGCATGCTGTTGCTTCCTTGGCTTGAAGGTAAGGCTAACAGAATGGTCCCAGCAAAACATTTGCCCTGCTCTGAAAAGTTGGAAGAGGAGAATTAGCACAATGAGAGAGTGTTGAATTCCTCTCTTCTCCTGGACTGTCTTTTAGACTGGATTGTACCCAAGATGTATTCAGCTTGGTCTGTCAGCAGACGATAATGCTGCTGCAGGGAAAGGTGTCAGGATCTTGTACAGAAGATGTCACTCGGCCTCATTTTGCTCTTAGAGTGCTTGGTAAATATTAAACCAGTTTCTCATGTAAGAAATTATTGAAGAAAAAAAAAACATTATGTCTTGATTTTTGAAAAAAATTATTATATCCTTTACTTTATATGTATGTAGTCATCTGGTCTCTCTGGAACTGTTAAATTCATGGTTTTTCATAATATTTTGGCAATAGGTTTCACCATTTAGGTATAGTGCGAATTTTAACTTTCACGTCAGAATAAAATCATGAATGATTACCCTGTGCCAAACTGAGACTGGGTAGTCCTGACCTAGCTTTATAAAATATAACATCCTCCATGTGGTGGGGTTTTTTTGTATGTACTTGGTGCTTGCATGTAGGTATAACCTACAGCAGTACTTGAAGGGGATGGTATTTACAGAAGCAGCACTTGGAGTTGTTCTTCCATTTAGTCTTGTCTGAGTTGGAGCTTTACCTATTATTAGCGTCTTCCTGCTCTCATAAATTTCATACATTATTTCTTCTGCAGGTAATATTTAAGGGACTTTTGATCACGGTCATAAAAGCTGTATCCTAAAGCACATCACAAGCATGGAATTTCTGGCTTTCAGACCTAAGTTTGTAGGTGCATTGCTCTGTTTCTTCTGGATGGAGTACATCTTGGCTGTGAGCAGGAGGAAATGAGGCCATCCCTTCTCAAAACATGACTCTCAAAATGTTTGGCAGCAGTCAATGTTTGGTCATTCTTAACACAGTCTTCTAAGGAAGACAGCTAGCAAGACTCAGTGCTCTTCTACAGACATCCTTGTTGGTTTCTGAGCAAGGGGGCCAAAATTCAAGTACTGGCCGTGCCTTTCTTTTCCCTTGTTCACTTCATTCACAGAGTCCTGGATATTTCCAGGGGATCCCTGTCCTCATTTGGCTTGTATTGTTATTTTTTAATAATTTCTACTGTCTGTTGTGTGAGGTTAGAACTGAATGTTCTCCCTTCTCCACAAGTTTGGGGGAATCAAATTTATCTTTTCAAAGGGCATCTGAACTTTGAGCTAATGGGAACTTACTTCTGTGGGTTTTGGCATATGATTATCTTCCTCATTTCCTTATATCCTACTGAGACAGTCCTCTGAAACAAAGAAATTTCATACAGATGCTTTTCACTAAACGGGAGAGACAGTTTGTGTGACAGTTATTAATGTAGTGTTTATTAGAACCTTCTTCTGTGCTTTACTAAAGCAGTCATCTTGTGGATCTACGTGCAGAAGACTGGACAGAAAGTACATGATCCCAAGCTAAATGTCTTTACTCTGACTAATCTTTTCTTTCTAGTGCCAATACCACATAAAAGGTAGGTTATATCCTTTTCAACAAATAAACTGTGTATCTGCATTTTAAAATAGAGGTAGTGTTTTGGCAGTTTCATATCAATAACTATGACTTGGATCAATGTATAACCATGTTACTCTTCAATGTCTTCCTATTTTCCTGAATTTTTAGGGAGATTTTGACTCTATACCAGCCTGCAATACTGCCTTCTGGTTACAAGCTCCGCGATTTCCCAAAGCATTCCTTAATGAAATGTACTTTAGGGGGAGAAATTTTAGTTAGATTTCACACCTCTACTTGGCCAAAGATTCCTCTGGCAACACTAAAGTATCAGGTCATACAGTACAGGAGAGGTCTACTCATTAGCTCTGTCCAGCTCTAGCCATATTTATCTACTAAAATTTTCCCCTCATGAAACAGCCTCTGTCAACCTGACAGATTTATAGAGTTTCCTAATTGTCAATATCATTTGACCCCCAAAGCAAACCTTTTAAGAGTCACTTCCTTCAATAAGAGAATTTTAACTTTCCTTAGTTCAACAGTGTTTCAAGGACAGCCTATCACATCCCGTGCAATGTCTGCAAATGAAGTTACTTCACCCTTCCTTTTGTACAAAATGACAGGTACAGTTGCCTCCTTTCTGTCTCGAGGGGCCTTGGGACAGCCCTGAAGTTGTGGCTTACTCTTGACAGTAGTTTGCATATTGTGTCCATTTCCATGGACTGGAATTCTGCACCATTCTAGCACCCATTTAGGACAACCCAGACACTGACAGCTTGTGCCACATGAACAGACAACTGCAACAGACAACAAACAACTTGCAACTCATTGCCTGGGAAGTACCAATAAAAATGTGTGGGCATCTTTCTCCCTTCTTAGGGCTGTGCTGTGTAAGGAAAAGAGCTTGCTTCCAGATATCAGTGGGATAAAAAATGGTGTTACTGCACGTGTTTACAATTAGGTATCACCAGCAGTAGGGATTTACGCATTGGTAACATGAGCTTGTAGCAGAGAACTGTTATTGTTGACTGATAAACATCTAGTGCAGGTTTTGGTTTTGTTGGTTTCTTTTTTTTTTAATATTATGATCTTTTTAGAGGTAGAGGAATCCTATGCTCTCCTTCTATGCAAAGAGTTTCCGTGTCCCCAGTAATTCCCGATGTTATAATCTGATACTGTAAAACAAGGCACCAGTAGTATTCAGATGAGATGCCAGTGATTTAGAAACATTACATTGTTTTATTAGCTCATTCTGTATATATCCCAGCCCATGCCCAGAGGATGTTTTCCTTTAGGGGTGTGCTTACGCTGGAGTTTCTCCAGTTCCCATTTTCTGTACATTTGTTGCACGTCTTTTGGCCCAAATCCCCTGCTTGCACATTCAGCAGCTTCTCTGTTCAAAATACTCTCATTACTCAGCAGTCCAACACTGTCTCGTTGCGTTTCCAATGCAAGATATTTAGTAGTTTTTAAAAAAAACCCTACAGTAATTCCTGTAACTGTATTTGATGAAGTCCAAAAGAGGAAGGAAAAACCCTAACAAAAATCATTGTAACTTTGCAGTAGCTTGGCTATTCTAACATCGTAGTTTTCTGTCTCTGTCTAAAAGCTTTCTAAATAGATAGGGTAAATAGTCAAATCTTAAAATGAAAAGTCAAAAGTGAAGATAAGGCATAAAGATTTTCAGCCTTTAAGAGCATAACAAATGGGATGATTGTGTATTGTAATGTATCTTGTATTTCTCTATATTAATGGCTAGATGTTTTGGTCCAGGAGCTTTTTACATATACTGCATTTGAGAGAGCCATATGCATAGGAGGATTCTGAAACAGACAAGAAAAAAAAGTTTTGGGATAGAAGTGGATCCTCTTATTTCTTGCAAGGCACTTTCATCCTTTTTTAGCAAAGTTGTATAGCTGCATAAAACTGTTTTCTTATAGGCACAGCTCCATAAAAAATGTCAGCAGTGCTAATTATAATGAAATGAAACATAAAAAGACCAGGTCATAATAACTTTACTAAATCTATTGTAGAGCAGCAGTAACATCATGTAATTTGCAACTGGGTGGAGAAAACTTTGCAAGGCATCTGACATCCTGACCGCTCTTTGAGTTAAGCGGTGACACTGAATGTCCATTCTGCCTCTTTGGCTAGTGAGTGTTAGGTGATTAAACCACATGCAGGAAACCCAGGAACTTTTAGAAAATGGTGGGTAAGAGCCTGCTGGGAGCACAGATCAAATAGATGAATGTGCATAAACCAAACAAATCAAGTAGTTTTTGTAAGAAAAGCAAGGACTTCCAGCTGAAGGCAGACATTGATATGGAAGGCTTAAATCAACTGGCAGAAATAAGGGAGCTATTTACTGAGAAATATAAAAAAAAGAAAAGCAAGCTTCAGTTTGTACTGAAGGAGAACCCATGCCTTTGGCACAAAGATGATCAAAAGCCAGTTCTTGTTTTTGCTTCTTCGTTCCCAACGTGACTACATTCACAATGAATTTTTATTTGTCTTAAGCAGAAGGGAGTGTAGGTGATCTCACAACTTTATTTTAGTACTATAGTATACTGAAATTAACTATTGTTTTCAGCATTCTGGTGGAATTTTCCATCTAAAAGAAGAGCTTCCTGTTCCTGAGACAAAGCTCTAATGTAGTTTGCAGAGACACAGCAGAACATTTCCATTTCAGAAATTTCACAGTATTATGACAACTTTGTTATATCATAGGATGTTTTTGGTTTCTTTTAACTTTTCTCTTAGAGATCTTAAGATTTATTCTAATCACAGATGAATGTACAGGTTTGCTGTACTGTATATTGAGGGTCAGGTTGTTCATATAGCCTGTTTTAGGCAACAGTGTGTCTGAGAATTTTCCTTGGTCATCCACAAGGAGCTTCTTAAACATGACACGTAGATATTTATCTCTAGCAGTGAAAATACGGAACATGGTTTGTTTTCTGTTCAATGAATTAATTTTTTTTTTTTCATTAATAAGTAGTATATGAGCATTGGGAACTTTTCATTCCCAAGAAAATAATGTATTTTAAAAGATTTCTATTCTGCCTTATTTTTATTTGGTGCAAGCAATGTGCCTATTTCTGCTTTTATTTTGTCACTTGACACATAATGTAGCAAGCTCCAGTTTGTGCATTGACGTGAGATTCTCCTTGAGGGTGGTTGTGATACCAGTCATTTTATGAATGGTTGGTATGCCACATTCAATCTTCCAGTGAAACAAATGTCATCTTTGAAAGATAACTTAAAATATGGCACGTAGACTTCCAAAGGCAATGTTCTCAGAAAAGCTAGTGTGCTTTCTGACACTGGACTTGAGCCATTGATTCCCTTGAAGAGACTGGAAGCTCCCAAATGACATTTCAGAAACACGTCTATTGTGACTGCTAGGTGATGCTTTTTGAATACTCCATCACCCCACAGGATTCCTCGCTAGGTCCGTCCCGTATCCTGTGCTTCGTTTCCTCTGTGTGTGTAGTGAAGACCAGCAATATTAGATTGTGTTAGCTGGTATTGTTGTGTGCTGCCTTTTTTCCCAAAATGTTGATCCTGACTTTATGAAAGGGAAAATTTCACATGAGGTCATGACTGAATTTTTTATATAAAGGAGGCAAAGTAGAAGACTTTAGCCTCTAATGGATGAGGTTAATTTTTATCACAGTGGGCCAGATACATTCCAAGATACAGATACATGCTCAAAATATTTCCTTGGGGTGCCATCTCTTATAATTACTTTCTCAAATTTTATGATAAAGGCTTCTAGTAATTTTTAATTGACTCAAAAAATCATTATTTTTTCTTAAATATATTCAATTCCCTATAATTAAAAACACTTTGTATAGGTAATATACATTTTCTGGGTTTTGCTGGAAAAATTTTAATACTTCAAATTTCAGAAAACAACTGGTATGTTGGAACTTTGTTAATATCAGTTAACATAAATCTTAAGAATAATCATGTTGCTTCTCAGTTTCTCTGTTTGACATAGAGCTGTGGACCTGCAGCTTTTTTTTCTCCATGTTAAAAGTTGTCATTATTGAACACAGTACTAAAAGTTTGGTCTGTCTCATACATTCGTTCATGATGTAAATTTAATAGGAAGTAAGTACAGAAATAATGCTGCTGATCAGGTTGTTTACATTTTTTAAAATGTGCAAATGGTAAATGGAGGTATGTACTTTCTTAGAGTGCTCATTTTCAGCAGTTAGAGTCAGTTCTACAAATGGAAGATAGTGTCTCATTTCAGAAGTGACTTTTTCATTGAAGTGGCAGTTGGGTAGGATATGCCATAAGAAGAAGTATTTTTAATAAGTCTTCTCTTTTGTACTGGTTAATAGTTACTGAGAGCAAATTATGGTGATTTAAAGGTCAAAGAAAACTGGCCTTAAAGGACGTTATTGTCTATGTATGGGAAATTTTCCATGTTCCAATAAGCCAAGGCAGCACAAGTTGTTGAAGTAAATAGAAGGACAGTGATCTCACTTGTTTGAGTATTTCCCAGTTAAAATACTATTTAAAAGGTTTTTTTTTAGAAAAACCTCGCTAGCATTGCCAGATTCCTAGTAGATAACGTGGTTGACGTTGTTTGTAGATGGCTTTCTATGCAGTTAATATTAGCATAAAATAATACAAACATGATAGCTATTGAAGCAGAACAGTAGGTTATTTTTTGTCTTAAAAATGAATAGGTCTGGCTCTGGTAAACCATTCTCTCATTCACAGTCTTCAAATAGTTCTATTTGTGTCCATTAGAGTGTAAGTAATTAAGTTATTTATTGAGCAACTGTCAGAGGAATTTAAGTAGCTTCTGGAGCAAAAGAGCTCCGGTGCTTAAACCATAGTATTTTGCAAAGTCTGCCTTTTCCTTTGCAAACAAACACATCCCATTGAATTGCTTTTGTGTGGTTAAGCAACAATACGTAAAAGCTGATTGTCTAGATGAGTGATACTTTAGGAATATATTTAAATCAGCAAATTAATGTTTAAGAAGTGACTATGAGGATATGATTTGATTTACTCATTTGCTGTGTAAGAAGGATGCATAATTAGTTTGAACATTCAGACCACAAAATGCTGTGCAAGTAAAGGAGGCACTAATTGAAAAACAGTGTTAGATATCTAGATATACAGTAAAGTGTATTTTATATGAGTGTTGCAAAACGTCTGCAATGACTTAAGTCCATTAAGTTTTTATTATGAAGTATTTTAGTATAGTTTAAGGTGAACATCATGGTTTCCAAAATTAAGTAGAGATTTTTGGATTATTAGTGAAGTGCCAAGCTGTAATTACTCTTGGTACCATGTAAAATTGGTTTTAAAGTTTTCCAGTGTAAGGCTTGTAATGTTGTTACTCAGATTATTTTTACAAAGTAATGTTTTTTTGGGTTGAGTGAGAGCAGTTGAGGAATTACTTCATTGAGTTGCTTTTTATTGTACAAAAGCCTTGACTTCTTTGCCCACTTCTGGAGCCTGAGTTTATCTGATGGGCATTGTACAGAGTAAAAGCAGAATGTTTCAAGAAAAAAGATTCTTTTTGCAAAAATCTGTATACTCTCAAACTCATAATGTAGAGATTACGTGCCTTGATAGAAAGAATAGGCATCTCAAGGGCCTGGAAAAGCCCAGACTTCTTGGAGAAAAGTAGTAAGCCAGGACTGATGCAGGTTTTGTCTCTGTTCCTTTGTCATTTGCCTTCAGTCTGTACTGCTATGGGCAACTTGTCCTGTTTTTATCACTCTCTGCTCTGTTGTGTTACAATTTAGAAAATGTATGCTGTATGTAAGCTCTGAAGCCTGTTTCAGATGCAGAAGGGTAGATGGGGCAATGTCTGTGTGATCTGGCCCCTGCCCGAAGGTGTATCAGGAGTGTTACAGCTCATCACAATAACTGTGTTGCATATTGTGGAGTAGCAGCCCCTGGTTCCCTGCTTCCCCGATCCTACATGGGGTGGAAGAGGGAATGTGCTGAGACCTGAAGTCAGGTTTCTGAGTAAACCCAAGATATGGGCAAAGGAAGTTTTATGTGGAAGTTCCTGGAATGCAAGGGTTGTTTGAACCAGCTCTTCTGACTGAGTGCCACCTGGATGAGCCTCTTTGAAGCAAGCAATGTCCATTGTCAGAGAAACAAGGGAGAGCCATGGACTCTAGTCAAAGATCTCGGGCAGGCTTGAGCATAGTGTGGATACTGTATGTACTTCTGGCAGCATCTGGAGCACTGCAATTTGCTGGGGCTTGCTTCAGAAACATTCTAATCTTCAATAGCTATCTACCCCAGTTGTATTTTTTAATTATCTAGGGTTTGGTTTGTTTTTTTTTTAATTTCTATAATTATAATTTATTTTTAAATAATTTTCTAACATCTGTATTAAAAGATTCTCCCAGCTTCTGAGTCTTTGAGTCTCTAGAGTTATGTACCTTTTATTTCTCCAAACCCTATCGTTTCTTTTCTGAAACCTCATTCCCCTTAGGTTGTATTTTCAAATGCCAGGCTTACAGCTGCTGTCTTTCAGGTTAACTTTATCACTTTTCTACTCTAAAGGCTAATTCACATTGGATACCGTACAGTTCTGTAAGTGGCCCAAACTTACTTCTCTCTTCTCTGTAGATGTTACTTTTAACTGTAGTGATGACGCTTATTAACAGGGAATTGACGAGCAGCTTTGATGGACTTGGGCATGTGAGAGTGCTACAGAGGCTGCCAACGCTGGATAAAGACTGTCATGGAACAGTGTTTTTCAGAAGGGATTCTTGAAATAAAACTAAATGCTGCTTTCCTCCTATAGCTGAGGATTGACTGTTCAGACCCCTTGACATCAGCATGTCCCATTTACAGGGATTATGAACACTGTATTTTTCTGTATTTTAATCATTTCCCTACACTCTTGTGCCAAATCAGGCTTTTGGGTCACTATAAAAATATATGAGGCTTTCATTATTCTTTTATGTATAGCAAACTGGAGTTGGCAAATGTTAGCATCTGTCTTTCAGAGTATTTTAAGTCTTCTACAAAATAACCTTTTAATCAGTAGTCATTTAGGAAACCATATGCTAAGCATGAAATAACACATAATATTTATAAACTTTTATGTCTTTTCAGGATTAGTATCTTACCCTCATTGTCATTCACGTGCTGCTAGAATTTACCTTTTTTATGAGCTGCATCTTGCTCATGTACAGCTCCACCCTTCCAGAGGTTTTAGCAGTACCTACTGTTCTCTTAATGCTCCTGTCATATTTTTGATCTTTGTTTTTGATTTAGTCTTTATTTTGCTTCTTACAAACTTTTCTCTTAAAATACGGTTTGAGTAGGCCACATCTAGAAAATGTAAAGCCCAGGTTTCTTTAACACTGATGAATTCAGGCTGACAGTCAGTAGTAGCTGCTATTTCAGCATCAACTATTTTATATATTGAAAAATATACCTGTGTATTGCAAAATAGAAAATTCATCCCTGTACAAAGGGAAGGGTAAAGAAAATTTAAAAAGCTGTCAACAGCTGCATTTCTCATATCAGCCCATCTCTTGTGTTCATTAGGCCTCTGTGGTCTTGCAATGCAAAGGAACCTGCTATGGTAAGATGTAAAGAAAACTTTGAGCACGTTTTTTATGAAGAAATGAGACCATATTAAACTGTCAGAATGGGAAATGTGGTGAAAAAAGAATAGAATGTTCTTTGGGGAGGATGTAGGTACTCATAGTTCCTAATACAAAGTTTTTGTTTTATTGCTTTTTATGATTTTAAAAATAGGAGGGAATTTCAACAGGGACCAGGGAAGTAGTTTACCTCTTTCTTGCCAAGTGCAGGAGTTTGGAAGAGTCTAAGCTCAGAAATAACTGTGTCTGGCCCCTGAGAATTTTTTTTTGTTATTATTATTAAGCTTGTTGTTTTAGGCTGCCTGGGGAAGTGAAGTCACCTCTACTGTAACTCTGTGTACAGTTCATAATTCAAATAACAGTTTTGAATATGTAGGGTTGTAGGGTTGTGAGAAAAGTTTGAACTTTTTTTCATTAAACATGTTTGGCATTTTTTGAGACATGTTAAAATTGCCTTCTGTTGTTACAAGAAGAGGAAAGAAAGGATTATTCTGTTACAATGACACATTTTCCTAAACTGTTCTTTAATAGAAAATAGACAAATACATTGCTGGTAGAACATTGCTTCCTTCAAACATAATAAACAAATGTTCCATTTATTTCTGTGGACTTTGTTCTCATAGATCAGAATTTTAATAAAACAGACCCAAATCATGTACTGTAGAATGACCTCCACATAACTGGTAAAATTCAGTACAGTGTAGTGAGCTCAGTGACCCAAAATAGATCCACCCTTTGTTGGGTGTATCTTGATGTCCTCATGTGGGCTCCCCCCTCACTCTTCAGTCTTACTGCTGGTGTGATGAGAAGAAAGGAGGCTTAGTTACTTCTTTGCCTAATTATTCCTCTGCTGTAGTTTCCTACATTTTGTGGCTTGCTGAATTGGGTGTCACCAGCATGTTTGCTGTGGCTGGGCTGGTATAAACCAGTGCTGAGCTGAGGGCTGACTGGGGCAAACTGGCTCTAGATGAGCACTTCTGCATATGTGCTTAGGCAAGTTCTATGTCAATCTGCACTGTGCTGTGTTCAAAATGAACACATTAATTAGAAGACTGATCTGAGGCTGCAAGCTTCAGGTCAGTTTTAACTCGCAGTTTTGGTAATTGGTCTTCTTGCCTTGCAAGAAAAGATAATATGTATAGCTGAGATACCAGTTAAAATAGAAAGGACCATACTGTGTTGTAAAACCTACAGTTGCTTTTCCAGTGAGCTTGCCACCTGGACTGCTCTGAAAATGTGTGCAGGAGAACTTAGTCCTGCTTCTTCCTGAGTTGCTCTTCTTCTTAGATTATAATTCAGTCATATTTCTGGATTGAAATCTGTATAGAACTGAATCCAGTTTAAATCATCTATCTTGCCCCATGCTTCATTCTTTTCTTAGCTGTGCTATGACAGCCCAAAAATAACTATAATGTCTGCTAGGTAGCCAAATTGCTGGCTACCTTTTCAGCTTGTCAGCCCTATCCTATCCCACTTAAAATAATCTTATGCAGTTGGTGCTTTCCCTGGCTATAGCATGACCTCATGGAAAAGAAAAAAAACCACATGTAGTGCTATGTTTTGATGGCTGTCTGCAGGTAGAATTGCCAGTGAATTCAGTCCCAGTAATATAGGCTGAGTATTCTTGTGGCTGACGCCTTTGCAAACCAGGGTTCCTCTTATCAACCTGGTGTATCTACTTGCAGAGAATACCTTACAGGAAAAAAGTGCTTTGGTTAAAGAAATGAAGGATCAGGAAAAGAGATCCAGGCAAGAGCATAAAAAATTCTTATCTCTTATTCTGTTCCCTTAAGTCTAGGAGCATCTTCTTGGTCAGTCCAGAAATGTTTTACTAAAATACAGAAAGAATGGAGGGAAGATGAGAAAGAGGGGAGTGAAATGCTTTTAACATCACTATTTGCACTTCAGCCTCTATTTTCCATTGTGGCTCGAATCTGATCCTGCTTGAACAGATTTCTGAAATACGCTCTCAATACTTATTCAAAGGTCCTTACAAATGTTCTAACAAAATTCCTTCTGGAGCAGCCACCCTGCCTTTATTTTCCTGGCTGGGGAATTTATTCCATGGTGACCTCTCTCCCTAGCTTGCAAGGAAGAGGTTATTTAGGCACACTGGGCTGGATTCTGACTCTTCAGAAAATCAATACAAAGTCTTGCTTCATTTAACACAAATCTATTAGGTTGGTGTAAATTGGAGAATGGAGACAAGGAGAGGAGTGATCCCACAAGATAGCTTTCTTCTAGCACTCTATGCTTGCTTTCACACACTCATCTCAGCTGTCTCTGATTCTCTAGCAATTTTGATAAGATGTACTTTATGATTTAACAGTTTACAGGCTGTTTTATAAAATGACTCACAGTACCATACATCAGAAAGGAAGCATCATTGATTTTTCTTTGCACTTTTATGGCATTTCACTGCAAGGGTCATCTTTTTTCAGGTAGTTGGCTCACAAATAAATATGCTTGTGTGCAGTAAATACCAGAACTTTTCTAAAGTGTTGTGACACTATCCCTTGTGTCCCTGAGGGCCTGTCACTTCCACTGGGATGGAGAAATTAATTTTGCTGATGGATGCTTCTTATTAAGAAACGACTAAGATACATTAATATCCAGCATGGTGTGTTAGTTCTGAGCGTGGGAAATGGACACAGAAGGAGAATTAATTAGAAATGCCAGGATGAGAGAATTTCTAGTTCTAGGGGAAAATGCATGAAATGAAATACTTTGGTTAATTACAGCATGTCTTACATTGCTTTTTGTCCTAAATAATAAAGAATTTCAGTTGCATATTTTTGACATCAAAGAGGGAAAGAAGACACTTAAATATAAAATTAAATGAAAGATTCAATATAAAAATATAAATCACATAGTAATTTATATATAAACATATCATCTAATATGTTTGAAATATATAAACATATGAAACTAAGTATAATGTTTAGGCTAATTTTGCTGCCTTGGTTAGTATACATTTAACACTGCAGGAGATTTTTTGCTTGACTTGGTATATTTGCAGTCATATCTGACAAGCATTTTCCGCATTTATTAGTTTTATTTAGACCTATATGAACCACTTGTATGAATATGGTAATATTCTGGTAGACTTAGATTTCAGTTATTTTTTCAATAATTTTCTCTAATTTTTACTTTAAAATTTTCAAAATAGGCAAAGGAAAGTGCTTTAGAATAATTCTAGAAGACAATGCCTTATACTTACTAATGAAAATGTAATTACAAGAAGGCATCTTTGGCATCTGTTTCTTCATTGGTATTTTCTTTGTGTATTTCGAGAGATTGCATTTAAGTGCATTCATGGGTTTTGAGAGATGGCATTTTTCCACTATCTCAGATGAAAAAAGTAGATAAGAAATGGAATTAAATTAACTCTGAGTGGATCTGAATGTGTATCTACCTGATAAGTAAAATAAACGAAGAATGAAATGCTGAATAGGAGAATAAGATACTGTATCAATTTTGCTCATGTATTAAACAGAGAATGAATTGAGAATTACACTTTTCTAAAATTTTGTTTTAAACTTTTTCATACTGGTGGAACTAAAGGCCAATGTTCAAACACTCTTTGGAGCAAGGATTTGCTCTTTTCAGTATTGAGGATCTTCTCACACTGTGAAGAAGAAAATTTCCCACTTTTTTACTCAAAATGGCATCTAATGAAACAGGAAGACTGTTTTCTAACACATAGCTGAATGCACCTGATTTATTTTCTCTAATGATAATATATGGCTTATTTCAGGTTTTGTTCAAAGCTTAAAGCTTTGGCATATTCTTGTTGGTAAATGTAAGGACTGCTGGGGCAATAGTGATCACTGTCATAAGATGAACTCATTTTGTGGTCAGGGACAACTAATGAACACATTTGAACAGACCAAGTGCTGTGTGAGTTGGTTTCAGAAAGGACTCTTACAGGTTCTCTCTGCTCAATAAAGCTTTACTGAGTTACTTGTTTTCTGATTTCTAAATGCGGATGATTAATTCACTTATTCATACAAAATTGAGCTCTTATTATCAAACTGAATATATGTCTGTTGGAAACACATTTGCATAGATTTAATGCATTGTTTAATTGAATTATACTTTATTTATATTACATTGATTTATAATTATTTAATACCTGTTTATATGAAAAGTATTTTTTTATTTTCAGAGGTCTTTTTATTTCTATCCATGACCGGGGTCACATTGCTACAATGCTTAAATCCTGGCCAGAAAGTGTCATCAAGGTAAATCCAGTTTTAGTTGCGTAAAAAAGCTGATGCTGTTTTGTACCCAAGATGACTTGGTTAAGATATTTTTGATAAGATTTTTATCAGTTTAGATGTTGGTGATTTCTTAACTCATTTTTTCAACAGAAAGAATGCTGTTACAGTCAAAGTTTGAGGCATTTAAACATTTACTTGTTTAGCTCTAGGCATCCTTTACTGATTAATTGGTCACTTACACTGAATATTATCGAAAAAAACCCCAAATCTGAATGCTTTTTCTGCATTTCAGGAACTCACAGAATGGTTGAGGTAGGAAGGCAGTTCTGGAAATTATCTAGGCCATCTTCCTGCTCAAACAAGGTCAGCCAGGACAGGTTACTCAGGGCTATTTCTAGCCTTTGAGTTTTGAGTATCTCCAAGGGTAGAGACCCCACAAGATCTCTTGGGAACCCCATTCTAGTGTTTGAGTTAATAGTTCTCCACTTACAGTACTTCATAAGCTCTCTCACAAAAATTACTAAATTTCCAACTAAAATGGCTTGTCACTGAGTACGACACGGAGATTATTGTGTTGTCAGCCGTTTGCCATACTGAGCACTTCTCTCCTTTAATATGGAAAGTCTTTCTTATTAGCATAGACAGTTTTTGGGGTTTACTAAGTTATTATATTTCTGTCAATGAAGATACAGGCTTCCTGATATGTATAAGTTTGATGGAGTGTGTTATTTGCTCAAGGGAAGAAGACATACATCATTGAAGTGTAAGAACCAGGAGGTTGTAGATAGTCTTGAAGAAAGGCCAGTAGGAGTGTCTGGCTCTGGTTCTGCTGAAAACAGACATGACAAAACTCAGGAGTTTGTGGTTCTTCTTTTTTTGTGGATAACTTTCCTTTCCTATTCTGTTTTCATACTGTTGACAGAAAAATTTGAGAGGGAACAATGCCAGTTCTCTTGTAATGTAATACTAATCACCTCTCTTGTGTATTCTTAAAAGTTTTATATGTAAGTCCCATTTACAGTGAATCAAGAGTCTAAAATAGTGTAGCAAAACCACAGTAAAATACAATAAAACAATTATTCTCTGTTGTTCTAGTATTCATTTGTTTGCACCTGTTACAGTTTTTACATGTAAAATAAAAAATGACGGTAAGAAAATAGTGTAATGCTTAGTACATACAAGCAAAGAAGTGATTTTTACAGTGTCTGTATCTCTTCGTCCAGGCTATTGTGGTGACTGATGGGGAACGTATTCTTGGTCTTGGAGACCTTGGCTGTTATGGAATGGGCATTCCTGTTGGTAAACTGGCACTTTATACGGCCTGTGGAGGAGTCAAACCTCATGAGTGTCTACCAGTGATGTTGGATGTGGGAACAGATAATGAGGTAAATCCTTTTTCTGAGGTGTATTTGAAGGGAACTATATAACAGTGGAATTATAAGAAGTAGGGGGTTTTGTTACAACACTGGCTTTGATTCTGTGCAAACTAAAAAGTCATAAGGAAAATGTCTCATCCTAATCTACAGTGTAGATGTACTCATCCAAATGTGCAGTGTAGACTGTTTTGTAAAGTTTAAGTAATTATGGACACTGTTGTCTCTAAAAATGTGCTGCATACATTGTACATCTTAAAAAGTGGTATAGGAAATTTAGTCTCAAGAAGAGGAGGAAGATAGTTAAAAACACAATTTAAGGCAGCATTCTTTCTCCACTTCTGTCACAGAATTTCTCTGAAGTGATTTCAGATGTGAATTCTGAATTCAGATTCAGAATAACTGTGCCCCTCATTTTGGTGAACTGCTTGAAGCTATAGTCTGATCTGTGCTGGCAAGGTGTGTCTACGTACTTCAGTTGCACATTCATTTTAGTTACAAAAAGCACTGTAGTGCTCTAAATATTCCCCAAGCGAGGCTCTAGTGCTACAGGTAGGTGAACCCTACCCTCTTTAACTTGGCTGCCCATTTGTGTGAAATGCAGAGACTTAAACTTGTTGAAAATTGGCTCTCTTGTTTCTAGTACTCCTGGGATTACTGGTTAATTACTTGGCCCTGATCTTCCTTCATTTTTTTTTTGTCCGAAAGAATATTTGAATACTTGAAGACTCTGAATGATGTCACATTAAAAAGAAAACCACCTGCAATGTATTTATGCTTTTGTAGAAGTAAACGTGTTGTATTATAAATGATACAAGTGTTAAACTTTGTACATGATAAATGTATAATAGATTATGTGTATTACAGCTAAACACAGCATTCCTGCACCAGTAAATTTAGCTGGGGCTTCTGGATTGTTGGGTTGGGTGTGTGCATCTTCAGCTTTATAAACACCCTCACCCCTGCCCCAGCGGGGTCATTTAGACAATACATCACGAAAGCATCAGTGAACGAGAAGTGTCTGCTCCCCTCTCTCTCTGTCCCACCAGAGCCCCCTAGTAAAAGCAATTTCTTGTGAGATGTATCTGAACACTGTACCAAGTAGCCGCATCAAATCACATACAAGTCTCATTAGCTATAAAATATTTTTGGTTTTGGTTTGAGCAGCTGGGCCAGTTTTGTAATCTATTAATTAATGTTTCTAGGCAGTTAATCACACCGGCTACTTCTGATACTCCAATAGCCTTTTCATTTTGCTTTTATGCTTGTGTTTCATTGTAATTTTAATTTTTTTATAGCATATTATTTGCTTGAAAGATACAAAACATCTATATATACACACAGCAACAGCAAAACTGTCTTGTCCATGCTAGTAGCTAAACTTTCATGTCACTGTTCCTGTGACTAACTGTTGAGTTCAATGTGTATGAAGGAGTAGCACTCAAAGTATTACAATGTGCATAAAATTTGTGTGACCTGAAGTTTGTTGATGCTCTGAAATACCTTCTGATCAGGTGGATGCCTTTTGTTATTTTTCATTTTGGGATATGGCTCCTTCTGTTAGGACCATAGGGAATGAGACCTCTGAATTCTGCTCTTGGGATATGAACAGGTGGGACTTTGTTGCTGTACCTCTTAACTGATCAGACTACATGGGCCTGATACCATTCATTAATGGGAGCTTGGATGTCATTCCCAGGCTCCTTTAGTCAGAGTCAGGGATCCTGGGGACCATCTCTCTTAATTTCTTCCCTCTAACACCTCCCCTCTCACCCAGTAGCACATCCCTGTTCCCTCCTAAACACTTACGTTCATGTAACCAGGTGATGAGTCACTACAGAGAACTGAAATGACCAAAAAGCATTCACATTTTGCTGGCTAAGCTGATTATATTAGGCCAAGCTTGCATGGAATTCCACTGCAATTTCTTATCTTAAAATCTAAACCTCCTGAACAAATAACTGTATTTTTAGGCTGTATTTTCTTAGTCTAGTCAGGATTTTCCATAAGACACAATAGAAATCACTCTCACAACTTGTGCGCATATAAATAATAATTATGCTGAACTTGTTTTTTGAAATGTGCAGATGTTTTCCATTTAGATTAGTTCCTTCTCTCATTCTGTGGGGCCTCCCTGTTTTAAAGGAAGTTTAAAAAAATGTACTTTTGGCAACTATAATGCAGAGGTGCACAACCTGCAAATTCTTCAGGAAGATTAATTCTTACACTAACGCAGATTGAAATAAAAACCCAACTTCACAAGCTCTCATCCTGTATTGTTTTGTTGTGTACAGAATTTAAAACAGTAACTTTGAGGAGCACCTCACTCAATTTGAGATGGCTATTAAAGTCCTTGTTACTGTTAGTTTTAGCACAGGTATTTTTAGCTAGGGTATTATCCTGTTACTCATAGAATCAAGGAAAGAAAAGAGAAGCAAGTAGAGCCTTTTTATACAATTGCCTAGATAATAAGCAAGAAAAATAGAAACTGCTTATTTATGGGTAAAAAACTGACCTAGTAGAAAGTCCCGTGTGACCAAGCTAGTAAGTGGTTCCATGTAGTCAGTGTGGGACTGAGTGTCCAAAAGAAGCAGTGTTGACTGCTGCCAAAAATAACAGGCCTGTTCTGTAAGGTATTGACAAGGAAAGTAATTACTGAGGACCATTTTTATTCAAAGCATTTAAAATATTGTTTGGAGTACTGCTAGTTATTTATTACAAACTGATCTCACTAAAAGTTATGCCTTAACAGTAGCCATGTATTTTTTAGGTGTGAGGATGGTGCTTCTTAGGTGGGTTTTCAACACAATTAAAACATACTTAGGCACTAGTGTGAGTGCTGATATGAAAGGTGTTGTTGGAAATCCTGAGGTAATATGACCTCTGGATCCTGAGTGTTCATCTGATGTTGTAGAGGTATATGTTAGATCACCTTGCAGTGGTTGAAGAAATAGACTGTACAAGAAAAACGAATAGTTGTCAAGATACAAACAGCTGCAGTTTGGTGGAGACGTATCTGAAACACGTGTTCACTGGAAGAGGGGTGGTTTAAGGATGATGGAAATAATCAAGCTGGATCAAAGGGAAACATTTAAACATCAAAATGTGAATGATGATTGTTTTCTGCTTAAAAGATGTGAATAAACTCTCACAAAATAAACTATGTTGACACAAGCCTGGTTGGTTAAAAATCAGTCTGGCTTACAGGGATGTGAAAACTGCCATTTTAATAAAACCAAACAAACAGCAAGGCCTAGTCATAGAAACCAAGGTCAAAAACTATCTTTATAGGCACTAAAAATGCAAAAGACACTAAAGAAAAGTAACTTAATGAAAATAATTGTAATAGTAAGAATGAGGTTTTCTGTTTTTCCTGATGCTTTTCCTTAGTGATGGTACATATGGAAGTGTTATATTTTCACTATAAATATGGTAGATACTTCTTAAATATAAGTTTTATCTATCTTGGCAAGAAGTCTTTTTTCCATTTTATTAACAGTAAATGAATATGTTGAAAAAGCTTTAAAAGTGTGTCAGGATCCTTAAATCAGAATGTCCAAATAATACTTTGTCAGTTCTTTTTAAAAAAAACATTGGTAAAAGCTTTCTGTACCATGCTGAACTGGGTGCAGAGGAAGTATTATTAAAGGTAAGGCTCTTATTGAAATTACAGTGATCCTGGTCTAATGAGCATTTACAGACTTTTGGTTGACTTATTTTTTACCTTTGGAAGACATTTGAATTCTTTTAAGAAACTAGACTAATGAAAGAGCAAAGCAGGCTTCCTCTGTGTTGCTGGAGAAAATGGGATTTAAAATAGGTGTTTCTGTGAGGAATAATAAAATAGTTGTGGGTTTATGGTATCTCAGGGGTTTTTTCAGCTCTGCAATGTTTAATATCTTTATCAGTAACTTGGAGGCAATATTTTTATTATTCAAGGGTCACAAAAGAGACATGGTTTAAAGTTAAAGTACCATTATCCAGACAGAGGAGTAATGAAATCTAGCAAGACTGATGGCTTGTGTTACATAGAAGTCAAACCAATGGTGAAAGGGTTTCTTTTGACCATAAAAATTTTAATCTAATACTGGATGCTTAGCAGAGGAATGAGAACTGTGTTTATTTGATACCTTAGAAGAGAAGCTCTGACAAGTTCATGGCTGCCAGACCAATTCTGAACTGATCACATGTGTAAATTCAATACTGGCAATGGCCAGTTGTGGGAGATTTGGAAAGATTGTGTGTTGGCATTTAAACTTGAACCATTTACCATAAATTTCAGTTTAGGTAGAAAGCATTCAACTGTTTCTGATAGTACCTTCACACAATGTGGAAGAGCCAAGACAGCTCTCATTGAAAGGAGCTTTTACACGGGCAGTTTCTAGCAGAAGACATGGTGGTGCTCTGAGCACCGGCACAGTGCTGCATGGATTGCCCAGGGGCCAGAAGTCATTCCAGCTGTGTGCCGGTTTGGACGAATTGGAGGAGAATATCCTCTGAGGGAAGGCAGGTTACCACTACCCCTCCCCCAAAAACAGGTTTGGGAAAGAAAAGAATTTTTCCTCGAAGGAAAGTGAAGGAGAAAAAAAACCCCTATTTATTTAACAAACACACAGAAAAGGATAATAATGCTAAATAATAAAATCCCTCACTATTGGAGAGAAACCTGGGAAGATTTCAGAGTCCTTCTCTGGGTGTGGCCTCTCTCTTCCTCCTCGGAGCTGGGTCGATCTGGGCCTCCTGGGCCCAGTGTGTTCTGGTATTGTTGAGCAGTCCAGAAGAGAAGAAGAAGAAGGGAAAAAAAACCAAAGTCCCAGGAAAAAAATCTTAACTCTCTGTCTCTCTCTCTTCTGAGAAAAAGAGCCAAAAGCTGGGGAAAAACGGAAGGTGCTTTCCTCCACTCTTCTTCCCGCAGCAGCAACGCCAAGAGAGATAGCAGTGTCCTTGGAGCACAGAACTGCTTTGAAAAAGTTTTTCTGTGTTTTTTTTCTCTCACACCCAGCCTTAAAGGCACAGAAGTCATCTTCTGGGCAGAGAGTGATGATAGGGGATACACATCATAAAGTCACCCCAAGACAAGCTGCAGCTGCAATGGCTGCGAGGAAGCTGGACACACAAACATTCTCTTGCCCTGTGTAGACATAGCTAAAAAGCTGACTGGTCACCTATGTGCAGATGAATCATGATGGCCAGTTTGCTTTTAAAAAATGAGTATCTGAATTGTTTTTTTATTTGTATAACTGTTCATCTCTTCTCCAAAGTAATAAGAGATAGGAGGAGAGAAAATGGCCTGAAGCTGCACCAGCTGAGTTTTACATTGGATATTAGGAACAGTTTCTTCACAGAAAGGGTTGTTAAGCATTGGAACAGACTGTCCAGGGAAGTTGTAGAGTCCCTATCACTGGAGATATTAAAAAGCTATGTAGCTTGGTGCTTAGAGACATAGTTTAGTGGTGAACTTGGCAGTGCTGGGTTAACAGTTGGACTCATTGATCTTAAAGGTATTTTCCAGCCTAAGTAATTCTATGATTCTGTGATTTAAGCACTGAAAAGTGCACGAGAGAGAGAAATACACAAGGCAGCTGCTAGGGCAGCTACTCCTTCATCTGTGACAGTTCAGGAACTTGTGGGCTGCTGTTTCAAGTTGTTTCCTGCTTGCTTGCTTTGGAATATTTTTTTCTCTTAACTTACTAAAATATTGAAATGCAGGAATGTGATGGTTCTCACAGTTGCCCTAAATAGGTCAGTAAGCATGCCTGGGCTGGCAGTTCCAACTCCTCTGGAGGAATGACAGGCATCTGTGCTGGAATATACAATCCAGAAAAGCTGAGGTGCAAATTCAAGCTCAGTTTTTCAGCTTATCCTAGTTGCCTTTTTGTATTTCCCCAAATTGTTTCCAGTTGTTATAAGAATTAGTACCAGCCTTCCAAGATTCATATTCTTGAGGAATACATACACATAAATGTGCAAATGAAAACTGTTGAGGAAACAGAAACAAACCTGCCTTTATTATTCATATTTCAACCAAAATAGAAACCTGGACAGTAGAAAACTGATTATAGGGGAAACCTGCAATTTCATACCTTATAAATCTAAAGATGTAAATGTGTCAAGTAAATAATTTAAATCGTGCACAGCTGCAGGGATTTCTAAATAAAAGACAATCACAGTTTGCATTCATGCATAGAGTAGTGGTACTTTTACACTTTTTAAAAAATGTAGTAAATATGTAATGGGAATGATTATGCTCTCTGATTTAAAAAAGATCCTGTTGCCTTCCCGGTGAATGATGATTTTTAGAACTGGAGACAATATTTCAGTGACAGTTTTACTCTAAAATAGTAGTAACATTTCCCGAATTCTATGAATATAGAGTGGTCCTGTCTATAGAAAAAGAGTCTATTTTTGGATCTGGTGCATATATGAGAATCTCGTTTCTAGGTTATATTCTCCAGTGTGTTCCCTAGTAATTTTGCATATTTCTGCAGTACAAATGACTCTATGTGTGATCAAAACAGGTTTCCAGATGTGGTATGTTAAAATGTTATTGACCAAATTAACCTGACTGATGGAAAGAGGCTTCTTTACGTGTTCCACAAAACAGTCAGGCCAAGGAAGGTGCTCAGAAGTAATGCTGTGGCCCAATGGTACTGAGTTCCAGGCATGAATATTTGTAAAACTATTGCTGAAGTAAATATTCTGTGGGGTTTTTATTTTTTTAGCTGCTGGCTGTCTGTGCCAGTCTGATAGGTGATAATTGCACTTTCCTTTACCAGTTAGGTTCTATTTTACAAGTGGATTTTTTCCCCCTTAGGTCTTGCTGCTGTAGTGCCTTCCCTGGTAGTATACAGGCAGCACTTGAGCAAAGGAGAAAATAGATGACCATTCCTTTTTCTTCCCCTTTCTGAACTTCCCGTTGCCAATAAAATAGTGTGACTGGATACTGCTTTTCTTAGAGTCAATGTCATGACCAATGTTTTCTATTCTCTTTTCTGTGTGCAAAAGTATTGAAAAGTAAAGTAATTTTTGAATTTAAAGTCCTGTCTAGCCCATTGTGAAGGAGAAAAAACCTCACACTGTTTTATTTTGTCGGAATCTGTAGTCTCCTTTTAAATCTATTCAGTTGTTTGAAGTGGACTGAGTGTGTGTTAGAAGAGGGAATGGACAAGTACATCTGCTTTATAGGTGCATGTTCTAAAATAGAAGGGTTTAGTGTCATCTTTCCATCATGTTTCAAAAGCTTTCCTCTCTAAAATAAATATGGCTCCTAAACATGCTTTATTTAAACAGCAGGAACACCTGGAACTTTGCCAGCATCCATGTTACACTTGCAGACTCAAAGAATGATCTGGGAAAGGGATGGTACTTAAAAGAGCCACCATTTTCCCTCAGTGCAGGGACTGGTGGGTGACACGTTTGAGTGGATCACAAGTATCTGACAGCTGATGTTCTTAAGTAATTTTTGAGAGTTTTCCTTTACTTGCTCTTTACTGCTCTTATTGAATATCTACAATATACCTGGTAGTACATTCATAACTTGAAAATTTCAATAGTTACTTTTACTCAGTGTTTTAACTCAGATGGGTTGAGAATTCGTAAGTGTAGTAATAAATCTAGATTTACCCAAGGTACTGAGGTTTCCAGTGTGTTTCAGTCTCTTAGAGACAGCCTCTTTGAGTTTGTCTTTTACTTTGTCCATGGCCTTCTGCAATTTTTTAATTAGTTTTTTCTGTATCTTCTGTCTTACTGTGTATTTCCATGGTTATATTGAACCTTCAAGAAGACTGTGTACAAATGTCTTGTGCTTCCTAGGGGATGCTTCTGCTAATGATGTATTAAGAGATCTGAAACACAGAACATTGCCTACCCCTTTTATGAAGTTGTGCCCAGAGGGGAACAGCATTTCCCACAGTATTTGGAGCTGTTAAAAGTTTTGACTTATTTGCAAATGTAAAAGATCATTTGCTATTCTTTACCATGGGCTACCCTTGGGAACATATTGCATCTTTTCTCTTGTTTTCATTTAGCTGCTTTTCTTGTATTTTGTTAGGCATACTTCAGCAGCTATGAGTACCAGCGCTTTCACCAATAAAACTCAAATATAAATGGGCTTGGATTTTAAACATGTATTCTCTTTAAATATTTTTCTTGGTTTCATAATGTGTACACTATCAGCATTTCCTTTAATGTTGCAGTCACTTGTAATGGCCTTTGTTCTTCACTATTAGAGTAGAAAGGCATTCTGTGTTTACATTACTACTGTTACAATACTCATCTTCTTTTGCCCTAATACGGGGATGAAAAATACTTTGATCTACATTTCCTGTCAGTAGCAAAAATATTTACAGTCCTTTCTAAATAAATAAAAAAACAATGGGGAAAGATTTTTTTTCCACAAGGGACTCAGTGTTATTACTGTACTACAAAAGGCTACTGCAATTTTAAAAGTTCATCCAGTTGTTCTTGTATAATTAAATTAAAGGAGACTTTCAAGTATATATTACCTTTTCAATATGCATGTTACATAAAATAATATATTGTTATGTATTTCAGTGCCAGACTTACATCCACCATCATTCTAAATTCCCTTTCCTAAAGTTCTCCTATGCTTCCATAATATACTAAAGAGGTGTTTGCAGTCTTCTTGTAACCATCCAGCCTTTCCATGTTGCCTGTGTACTAAACCCAAATCTAGACTTTTCCAGTATACCCATTTAGGCTGCGGTGTTTCTGCCTCTTTCTTTCCCGTACTTAGGATTCAGTGGAATGGACAGTTATAATCCTGTGTTTGAATTATTAGTGTTGAGAGTCTGGGGCCAAACTAAGTAAGCTCAGAAAGATTTAAAAAGAGACGCAGAGCTTGACAGTCCTAAGCTAATCCTCTAGGGCTAATTTTGTAAGGGGAACAGGTGCTGCTTCTTGTAGAGGAACTGTCTCAAACCGCTCTGATGAATTGTATTTTAAAATGTTTTCTAATCTTTTTTTGTAATTGTTGACTGTAAAAAGAGCCTAGACTCGTTTAGGTGTAGAAGTATCCAGTATATGTTCTTAAGTTAGCTAACATTAATTCATACTCAGTTTGCACTTCACTTGCCTCGTTCTGCGTCTGACGTGGTTACTGTGTGACTTAGGGGACTTCCAAAGAGACTAAAACTTGGTTTTTAACTTACGTCAACCTCTTACTAAACAAACTCTTGCTATCTTTGAGAAGTGTCATTCTACTGCTCTTTGAGAAATGCCATTCCACTGCTTAGTGTGTGAGAAGACCTCAGCAATTGTCTGCTACTTTTGATCCATAGCCATCCTTCAAACTTTGTCATTTT
The DNA here is from genome assembly GCA_013397915.1 of Daphoenositta chrysoptera. Taxonomy (NCBI): domain Eukaryota; kingdom Metazoa; phylum Chordata; class Aves; order Passeriformes; genus Daphoenositta; species Daphoenositta chrysoptera. The sequence goes on along the minus strand of VZRO01001093.1, from coordinate 156,174 downwards.
GGCTAGGAATATATTATTTTCCTGAGGCTGTTAATTTATTATTTTGAAATTTGCTATTTATGATTATTTCTTTTGTGAAATGTTCTATTTCATTAGACTGTGGAAAATGTGACAAAGGTAGGCGGTGCCTCAGATTTTCACATTTACCAAACTACATGTTTGTAATTAATTATAAGACCTGACAAGTTGAGAAGGGAAGGGTTTTAGAAGAAACAATATAGATGGTGACACAGGATTTAAGTCTCAGTTTCAGCTGACACTAGAAAGAACGAGCTGTGTACTGATGTTACAGGCTGTTCTGTCAGTCTATTTGATTTCTTCTTACTTCACTTTTCAGAGCAAGGAGCTCTATGAAAGGGGGCAGAAATTAATATCTGGAAATGCTTATTTTGGATAGCATGCATGAATATCCATAGACTAAATTGATGGCAGACTTTGTTTGAAGATACATTGGACATTTCCAAATCTTTATGCTCAGAAGAAAGCAACAGATAGTGTTTGTTTTTGTTGGCTTTCACAGTAACTGCTATCAACCTCCTCAGCAATTTCACAGGCAATGGAGAAGACAAGAGAAGGAATGGACATAAATATAGCTATTACCACAAAAGGTGTGAAAATATGTATTATTCATGGCTCCACAGAAGACAGCCTAGCATCTGGGACAAAGCTTGTCATGCTTGAATTGTAAAGGTGCTCTTATGAGTTTTGGTATTGCACTAGCAAGTCCACTTTGTGCACAGAATGACTTTTCCTTTTTTTTTTTACTGGTGATAGGACAGATATATAGCTGAGATGCCAGCACCAAAATAATATCAACATACTTCTCAGTCCAAGGGACACTGTGGATGTGACTTGTTGATGTAGGAAGAGGTCCAACCCATTTGGCTCTAGTAAAGAAAATGTCTGAGTGTCAGCATAGGAGAGAGGGATGTCAGGGTCAAAGGAAGGGCCATGTGGAAGTAGCTTATTAAAATTTAAATGAAATAAATAGACATAAGTTTAATAAAACTGAGGAGAGGTCATAACATGTGGTGGAGATTTATATTTACATGTGAATGGAAAGAAAATTAAAACAAGGTATCAGAACTGTTGGTGTAGAAATGAGATATACGGGTAACCTAGAACAAGATTTTCAGTTCTGTAAATGGTATCTGTTGATATGTTAAAATTCTGTTCAATTACCTATCTGATAGACTTAAGACACTGTGCTTTCATGTGTGAGCTGATACAATATTAGCAAAATATTCTTTATTAGTAGAGTATTAAATATGAGTGAAAAAGGTCTTTGAGGGTTTTTTAAGGTTCATGTTATCTTTGTAATTTTTTAGGTGAAGGAAAATTATTAGGAGGGCATTCTTCTGCATATTGCTAATTAATAACAAAAGTTTACTGATGTCATGTTCAAAACGATAAGTCTTTGCTCTTTACTAATTCACTTTGTTGGTGGTTTGCTTTTTTTGGTTTTGGGTTTGTGTGGGGTTTTTTCCTTTATTTTTGTCTGGTTTTTAAAGCTGGATGGCTCCTTATATTCAGACATTCCAGCTACCTATCCTAAACAAAATTAGTAAATGTAAGTGCATGAACATAAAGGGAATTATGTGTGTTTGTTGCTTTGCAAAAATGGTATAGAAAGGTTTGATGTATTTAAAGTGTTTGAACCACCCCAAGCAGCTGTATCTTGTCACTCTCTTGATTAAGCTAGAAAGTGTAATGTATTGAGATAGCTACACTCCTGCTAACTTTACAGGAAAAAAAAAAAAAAAAGATAAATATCTCCAACTTCTCTAAAGCATTTCACTGAGGCTAGACTTGTTTTTAGAGTACTATATAGGCTACCGTGAGCACTGTTTGGGCTCTTCTTAAAGATTATTGTTTGGCCACCTAATTTGATTTATTACAAGCACTCATGGCTGGACCTTCAAGTAGGTTTTAGGACATCATTCCTCATGTTTTTTGAGAGCAGTAAACTTTTGAAAGTTTGGTTGTGGCAATCTCTTTCTATAGCTCCCAGTTCCTGTTATCCATCAGCTATATTTCAAGGTGTAGCAGTGAGGGTATTGTTCTGTGTTTCTTGATGTGTGACAGGACATGCGACTTTTTAGCCATGGAGCTGCTGGGGTTCATGAAGAAGAAATTGTGGTCATTAACTCCGTGGTGCCTGTAGGAGGTCAGTTGTGTAGGGAGCTTAATGGTTCATCTGAGCCTTTTCTGTCATTCAGTAAAAGCTTTTATAGAGAGTACCTATTAGGAGTTTTAAGAAATTTCTTTCGAGATTTCTTCTGAAAATTATATGAATAAAATACATGAGATTTCTCAGATTTCTTTGCTTTCGGACTATTGTTTATATGTTAAAATATTAGTGATTACATCCAGCACAATGTGCTGAAGTCCTAAACAATGTTGGATTCTTCAGGACTATTGTTTTCTCAATAGGCCAATGATTAAGTTTTTCAAGAAATGTCACTGGCATGCAGACAACCATTTGTTTTCAGTTTTACTGTGTAGAAGAGTTATGAATGCTAAAATTGTGTCTGATGAAATGTTCCTCCAAAACCATGGTTCTGAGTGTCTTCCAAGTTCCAACTCAAATTACAGGCATTTGTGGAATTGGCATTGTCCCTATCCCTGCAGACAGATGTTAACATCAGCAGAGTTCTCTCAGACTGTTAAACATAATGCAGAGTATTTATCTTGCTGTTTTATTTTGTTTTGTTTTCTTAAAATGCACAATGAATTAGGTCTCTTGGTTCTCCTTACTAACTCTTCTAGATATGGTTGTGGTAGTAGATTGAATCCTAGAATCATTTAGGTTTGAAAAGACCTATAAATCCATTGGGTCCCACTGTTAACCCAGCACTGCCAAGTATACCCCTAAACCACATCCCTAAGTGCCACATGTACTTTTAAATACCTCCAGGGATGGGGACTCAACCACTTGCCTGGGCAGCCTAATGCTTGAAACCTGTTCTGTGAAGAAGCCTCTGTATTCCACCCATGGTGACAGTGCCCCATTCATACAAGGCATTCCATTATTTTCAGACTGGCACAATTAACACAGAAAATGGATCTTTCTGTACTTTTCCTCAGTATTTTTCCAAGACTAGAAATTATTTCCCCTTCATGCTGGTAATCATATGCCTTAGTTATGAGTTGCTTGGCACAGCTGCTCCTTGGTGCATAAGTTAAATGTTGATTTAAATGGGATGAATGAATGTATCACCTGATGAATCCCTATGGTGGTGATACAAAAACATAGTACTAGGAGAACTCTAGTGGTGTAACGATCAGTCTAACAAGGAATTTATTATTTTAGTTCTCAAGCTAATTTTCCATAACAGATCATGTTGGCGCAATTGTATGTTTAGAATTGAAAAACCTTTTAGTTTTTCATTTTCTAGTATGAAAAAACTGTCAAGCTAACTTGCTAGCTTTGAAGGCGGTTTTTTTTCTTTCTTCAATTACAGTACTTTCATAACAACACCCAGTCCAGTCCTCAGGAAAATGCCTGCTTTTCTCCTTATGAACAGCCCATGACTTGTGATGGCCATTTTCTGATACTTACTTCTAATAGATTTTAAAAGTTTAACTGGTTGAAAATCATCAATGTAAGCTGTTTGACCTGAAAAAAAAGGTTCCAATGGCATTTAAATTTCAGGGAAATACCATTATTTTTTCCCTTTATCTGTTGGCTAGCAAAGTTGTAGTTGAGGTCTGTTTCACTACTCAGCTGTTCCAAGGTCTTTCCTGGATGGAAACTGCCATAAAGATCAAGGTGCATGGAGCAGTTTTTGCTAGATTGTCCAAGTAAATTTACTGCAAGAATTTTTTTAATATCAATGGTAACTTACTGAAAAAGCTTTGTCATTGCAGCGTAAATCTCTTACACCGTGTACTGGAAAAGTGAGCAGATGGAACAAAAGCCAAATTGCTCTGAAAAAGATAAAATGCATCTGATGTCGGACATATTACTGCTTTTTAAAATTTTTAATTTTTAGTATTCAATATCAAGCATGGCAATATATAGTTAGCCTAGCTGTACTGTGCATTACTTGTAGTTTTCAGAGCCCATCAAGTAAAGAGGTTCGAGTGTCATTGTGAATTCCAGATTGTTTGGAAAGGAACTTCTTAGGCCTATGCATCATTAATGGACTCCTGGCTGTAACTGGTATTGTGTGTTTCAAGTGCTCAGAAATCTTGAATTGTTTCTAAAAATCACAATATAAACTTTCTATAAAAGTATGATTTCTATAAAATATTTTATAATTCCGAGCATTTTGGAGTTTAGCTATGAGAGTGACTCGGGTGTATCTAGAGGCTCATACTAGGAGGCAACACTGCTGTCTGCCCCTGCACCGTCAACAGCCCTTGAGCTTTTCATCCATCACTTGGTTCCACAAACTGACTCGTGGACACAAGTGAGTCATGTCCCAAACACAAATGCATTGTCTGGCTTGAATGAGACAGCAGCCTCTTGAAAAACCTGAAAAATCAAATGCATCTTGCCCCTTGCTGCTGCAAAGTTCTGTCTTTGGATTTTGCACTTGGTGCTCCTTTGCTAAGGAGGGCTCACATAACCACACGTTTGTGTATCTCAGGTATGTTCGTAAATGTTACCCTCAGGGGGCTGGGTGGTCTCTAGCTTTGCATGCTCACTGACAGGAATGAGTGTGACTTCCTGGAAGAGCCCTCCTGGTAGCCGTGGCACGGGACGGAGCGCAGGCGGGTGGTGGCGTGCGAGGGGGCTGGGGGCCGGTGCCCCTGGGCACGCAGCCACTGTCTGCCCACAGCCCTCGCACACTGGGGCCTTTATTCGGTGCCACAGACGTGCGCCGGAAACATCCCACAGAATGTCCTTGGCACGGCCTGCCTTTCTGCAGTCTTCTTGCTCGGGGACGGGCTGTGGTAATGTCATAGCGTGTTACAAGATTCCTTCGTGAAGCATTCTTTCCAGCCATTAGAGGGGTTTTTATTTTGTTGTTAAAGTTCGCTGGAGCTGACAGTTTTTCAGCTGGGCAAGGCTGTTTGCATGCGTGGGAAATAACTAGAATATAAGGAACAGGGTTCAGTGAGCATTCAAAGCTGCAACTGGTAATTCCTCTCAGGTTAAGAAATGAGTAAGTTTCCTGAGCAGAAGCAAGCACAGGATGTAAGGGTCACACTGACACTTTAATAACCTTATGAAATTAAAGAACAAGTTGGATTGAATTAATGAAGCCTGTCTTTAAGGAGAAATAATTGAAAAGGCTAGTCTGAGTGTGCAAATATATAGTATCATTATGCATAACTGAAAGAGAATATATTCTCTATATTTTTAGCTCAACCTTAAATTCTTTTAAGCAGAATTTGAAATACTGTAACTTCTTTTCTTTTACATGAGGATATCACTTCACTAGAGTTTTAATAAATTTTTGTATTTTGAACTGTCTCAAAAATTCGTAATACTCTTTGCTAATAATTTTATTCCACAGAAGTTTTTCCCTTCAAGCACTGCATTCAAGATTGATGACAAAGGAGCACTATGAATGTATTATCTTTTAAACTCTGGACTGTTGAAGGTGTAGAATTTTGTCTGAGCAGACAAGGGACAATTTTTCAGTGATGTTTTTAGGGTTACAGGTGGGAAAACAGTAATTATAGTATGGCTGTATCTTTGTCTCTAAAGAACTGACAGCCACTTGGTTTTGGCAAGGTGAGCACAGCTGGGCTCAACTGCTAAAACTCAGGTCCAGTGTGTGGGGTTTTTCCTCCTTTTTCTATATGTAGAACAACTCGTGATACCCATTTTTGCCTCCTGTTTTGGGATCTTTTTTGACATCCTGTCCTATGGAGAATCTCATGGAGGAAACTGAGAGGCAAAGAGAGCTACTGCTCTGTATGCCAGTACCTGTCTTGGAGATGTCTAGATAAAGTGTTAGCTGAGACTCCCAAAGATGAGATCTCCTTCTTTTAGGGAGAAACAGAGGGTAAGGCTCCTTTTTTCTTGTGCAAGAGGCCCCTTGCTAACGTTTGCAAATGTGTTAACAAAGGTCTGGTGTTTAGATAGGAGGGGCTGTGATCTCTTCTCAGTGAGTTTGTCATATGGCTAGTGTAACTCAAAGAAAACAAAATTAAAAAAAAAAATCTTTAGTTCTCTGATTATGCAACTTATTTTTGCAAAGTATTCTACACCCTCAAACCCAATTAGTAGCATTCAACTCTTTCAAAATTCACTTAGCATTTGGAAACACAGAATTTGTTACACATTTTAAGGGCATCATCCTGTATTTCAGACTTCAAAATAAGCTTATTTGAAGAAAAGAAAGGCTTTCCAGTCTAATTTAAATTGAAGTCTTGTACAGTCTTTCTAATGCCATGAAAAACACTTTGCAGCTGTAAGCAGTTCTTGAAGGACAGAAAATTGTGATTCAGCATGTTAATGCTTACAAACCAAAAATTTAAATGAATGCAGATTGATTACTGGGTAATGAGTATTGATGGGTGCTGAAGTTTAGTCAAAAACATTGGCATGTTCCTAACCAGCTAACTCTTTTTATTGAAAAAAGTTTCACATCAAATGAAATTTCAGTCTTGTGGAACAAAAATTAAAAGTTTGTAATATGCAACTTTCCTGGAGAACAGAAGCCTCCCTGTGCTCACTAGCCCTTCCCCAGCCTGTTAAAACTGAGACAAGAAGGTTACAAAAAGAATTTAGAGGGTACTAATGTAAGAAAATATTAAGACTTGAAAAAGTAGAGGCCTCCCCCTGGTGTTCTTGGTAACTGTCTGCCTGTTAGACCAATCATGCTCTGAAATGTGTTTAATTTCTGGCATGTGGCATGTCTTTGTCCCTAAGCTGCAGATGCCCCATACAAATGTAGCTCTCTTTTAGCTTTATAACTGTGGTTCTAGTGCAGATAATTTCCCATTGAAGAACTGCTGTAGGGTTTTGACATTTTAATGGCATGGGGTTAGTTGCTGCTCTGAAGCAGCATTACCGTACACCAAACACTGTCTAGGTGGCACTGGTTGGTTCTGAACAATTTCTTCTCCATCTTTATCAGTGGAAAGGCTCAGGGTCTTGCAGATGTTCACCTCCAATTTTCCATGAAGCTGGTCACTAAAGTATGTATCTGTTCCAAAGAAACATTGCAGTGCCAAGTTTGGGAATAAATGACATTTCAGCGTGTTTGTGCTCAACTGATGAAATATTTAAGTGTGCAGTTTTCTGTTTCTCACTGGTTTGGCTTTTGTAGCTAAATTAGAGCCAGGTGCACAGCTCAGCCTTGCTTGAACTTCGATGGTTTGCTGATCTCTTTAAGTAAGATGGTATAAACGGCTTGCCTTTTTCTTGAAACCCCAAAGGTCATTACAGTTTTAATGCGCTCAGGTGGTGCTTCAATGAACTCATTATTTTGCAAAGCTAATTCTAAATAGATGTACATGCTATTTCCACTACCAGAACTTCAAATAAGCCCTTTATTCTTAGAAAACCCTATTTCTGTCAAAACTTGAATGTACCACATTGGTAAACCTAAATGTTTTAGAACTTATCTCTTTTTTAGCCTTAGAACAAACATATCTAAAAATAAGCTGGCATCAGCTTTTTCAATATCATGTAATATGCATAACAAACCCACTAACCTGGAAAAAAGGAGAGTTATGTTTTGAGGGAGATTGGATTTCCAAAAGAACAAAACAAAGTTTAAGCTTTGACAACAAGCTGGGTAACAAAAGAAACCCAAGTCATTGAGGAAAAGTACCTAATCATCATGTCAGTTTGACATACTTGATTGTACGATGGAACTTTTTTTTTGGTAATTGTTTTGAAAGCCATGAAATAGTTGGTAGCAAATGTTAATCTCTCAAGATGTGTGAACCCTCTAAGAAAAACAAGCACCACAGTCCCGGTTTGCATGGTGTTGACCTGAATAAGGGGATAATGTGCTTAAGCAGCTTATTCATTCTTCAGTGCCCTTTGGAAAGGGAGCAGCTCCACAATGCTTTGCCACTCAGGGTGCAGACGTGACCACTGTTCTTTTCACTTGCTGAATGTTTCATTCTTTTGTGTCTGCCACAGGTTTCTTCATACGTTGTTCCAAACAGGATCATAAAGGAACTTTTTAGGGCTATTTCATGTCAAACTGTAACATTTGTTAAGCAGAATGCACTGAGCTGTAAAGGAATTCTGAACTCTGAGTATATAGCTGGCCAAGCTTTTCATCAGAGATGTGTTGCTGAATTAATTGTCTCTGCTTGTGAGTCTTCCCAGGCTAGAGGTTTATACATACTCCAGAAACACTGTAATAATTGTTTTAAATATTTCACATTAAATTTCAGCATCAGAGATAGGTGAATAAACTCAAGCAGTGGTCCCATAAATGGAGCTGCATTGGAGTTCTGAGTTTTAGTGTTGACTAAACTTCTAGTGCTGTACAGATTTAAATGCTCACAGACATGAAATATGCAGAAGCAGCAAAAGGAGTGTAAGAGCCTATGTTCGTTTCAAGACAGACCCGTGGCTGGTTTAGCACTTTTTGAACAGAGTAATGTGATGCCTGTTTCTACTGAACTTTCACAGAACCACTGCCCATCTAAACTGCCTTCTTGAAGGAATCAGACTGATTCAGTCTGGCTGCAAAATTTTTTAGAAACATGTCATCAGAATTTAAAAGATAAAGAGACCTAAGAGGTTTTTTTTTTTTAAATTTTGAGCATTTTTATATAAAATGAGTGAAAAGACATTGTTAATAAAAAGCTTGTGGAAGCTCTTTGAAAAGAGAAATCAATTTAGGAAGAAGAATTAGGGGAGTGGGAAAGGGATTAAGTTATTTACTCTGAATTGGACAGTGGAACATGGGGTATCCTTGCACAGGACATGGAATAGCAGGAGCCTACTGGCATAGAAAGCTGCAGCAATGGGATTTTAGAAATAAGATTGCTGTTTCTGAGTCCTACCGTGATGTTCCTGACAGAGGCTCCTGAAGCTTGGCAGTTCTTCTTTCTAACCTTGAGTGCTCAGTCTGTTGGGAAGCATGAGGCAGCTCATATGGGCTCTCCAAACTTGCCTTAAAATTTGGTGTTGTTAAATAGTTAATTTGAACTTCCTGTGAATTAATCTCCCAGAAATATAAATTTATCCTTGATTTTTCAGATTCATTTTTAATAACTAGACAAACTCAAAATAGAAACGAAAAAATAATGTCAGACATAGTTCTTGACTACGAAGTTTGAAGTGATTATATAGAAACAAGAAAACTATACAAAAGCGACAATTACTTTGACAGATACCAGATCAAACTCTTGCTAGTTTTTCCTGTGGTATCTAGAATAGGTACAGAATTATTATTTCAGTTTTACTGATAGAATATTTAGAATACTGTAAATACACAGGCAAAATTATTTCCGCAAAAAAATATGCTACTTAAACATGAAGACTACAATATATTGGTGAAGGGAATAAATAAAATACTTACAGTGTAATGACTTCCCCTTCATTTACAAAGTAATTTTAGTTTTGAGCTTTATTTATGTTTCACTTCAAAAAGTTGAACTATGAGGTTCTGAAAGGCTGTAAGTAATGTATTGCAAATTGTTCTGAATTGATGATTAATTAACAAGGGTTTAGAAAATTCAGCTTTTAAACCTGCTTGATTTTTTTAAACATTCTAATCTTTCTATATCTTTACTTCTTTGTGGAAGTGGACAGAAAAGTAAGGGAAAGACAAACATCTGTATCTATAGGTCTGTGTCAGGATACTCCCAGGGGAGGCAGAATACCACCAAAGCTTTTAAGTTTCATACTGATTCAAATCAATCTTTAACAGGTCCTTGTGACCCAGAGGAATTTTTTTCAGTTTTACAACCTAAAAAAAAAGCTGGGATGGGAATTTAGGCACTTCTCTAAAATCCAGAACCAGATATCTGTTTGCCAGGCTGGATCAAGCTGAGAAAGCTTTCCAGGCTTTTTTGCTTCATTTTGCATTCTGAACCCTCTCTCTTGGAAGGCGACTTGGTCTGTATTTTTCTTTACAATGTTTTTCTAGTTGAAGCTGATGTACAACATATTTCTGCCACCCTGTTAGGTTTGCAAATTGTTTTTGGATGAAAAATGTTTAGTCAAGCTTCTGACCTGTTCTGCAAACTGTTCGGATACGTCTGGGAGGATTGCACACTACATTCAATGGGGAAATTAGCTTATTTGTTTTCAGAGGCATGTGAGAAATAATAGCAAAGAGTGCCTTTATACCTGAGTTCCTGGGAGAGCCAGTGGAAGTGTGAGACTTGCTGTGGGGAATTGCTGTAGTGGATGAAGTGGATGGTCAAAAGTGATTGGAAAAAACTTTTAACACTTTTAGTAATTTGTAAGTTATAATTTGGAAATACATCAGACCTTCTAGTAGTGAAGACATGGCATGATACAGGCTTAGTGTTTTTATGGACCACGGGGAGGTCTAGATCATAAAGGTAAAGGAGGAAAAAGTACAAGATTTAAGCATAGACAAATTCAGAAGTAATATCCAACTGATGGAACATAGCTGAAATGAAGAATTCTAGAATCTAAACTGATAATCTAAAAAGTTTGGAAGGAAAAGGGCAAAGGCTTGGTTATGTTTTGACATATTGAATTTTAGAAATCAGCACATTTTCTTAATATCAGCTCATCAGCAGTTGAAATCATGGGCTCTGGGAGAGGTTTGTAAAACATGTTGATAAAATTAAGGAAAATGGCTTTTTTTAAAAGTCAGAGCACTTTGAAGATATAAAAGAAAAATAGAAAATCACTAACTAAAGCTTTAAAAGATACTTTTGAAACCTGACATCCCAGAGTAAATTTTACTTTTTCACTTGGAAACTATACACTTCCTTTGAGACTAGGGTATCCCTTTTCCTTGATACAAAAGAGTGTTTCTTTAATCTCTTTATGTTTCTTCGGTCTTAATGTAGAAGTGGATAAATTGATATGTACTTCATATGCTTGGGTTAATCCTCAAACACTGTATTTTTGTCCCCTTCTTATTAACTAAGAGTGTAGTATTGTAACTTGCTCATGTAATAGTTCAAACTTTTTTTTTTAAACAGGCATTGCTGAAAGATCCTTTGTATATTGGGCTGAGACACAAGAGAATTAGAGGTCAAGCCTACGATGATCTTCTTGATGAATTCATGGAAGCTGTGACTTCAAGGTAAGTGATATATCTGTGCTAGTCATTGATTAATTCCTCTGTGAACTTCATTTTGAGAGAAATAAAGGTCAGTAGCTTATGAAAAGAAGACAGAGTTGTTAGGTTCCAGATCATTTTTATTTTGAGCATAGTATTTTATGAGTTTAAAACTGCCTTAATTATTTACTTTAAATATTGCAGTTGTATGAATTATATGAGCTGTAAAATTCATCAGAAGTTTTTCAAACTTCTTTTTCAAGGTTTAGATTGTTAAATATTTGCCTAATAATTTTCTGTGCCTACCACTGTGCCTACATGATCTTCTCTGTCTCTGTGATTTCCTATGTGAGATGTCAGCAGCCTTAAGGAAGCTATCATACTTGGCAACCCCTGCCTCTGTCCCCAACAAACCCACAACAGGACTAAGCCTTCAGTGTTTTAATTTTAAATGTCATGGTATGGCCCTATACCGAGTCAGCTCTTTCACTTGCTTCCTTTTTCCTATACAGAAAGTAGTTAAATTTATTATTAGACTGTGATGCATAAAATAGTTCTCCTTACGTGTCAAATAACATGTTTGCTCATATTTTCCTTGTTTGTTAAAATGTTTGGAGTTCTAGCTCTGCATTCAATGTGTATACCTAAAATAGCTCAACTGCCAGGATCCATAGAGGAATGTGTTTTCTGCATCCCAAAGGTGAGGCTGATCTGTGAAACCTGTAAATATTTCCCAGCTCCTCAGTCTTGCCTGGTGCCCCATCTGTTTTTGACACAATGCTGAGACCTTACCTGGATATACACAACCTCTGTTCTTCCTGCCTTGGTTGCTGTGCAAAAGAAACTTGGCCAAGCAGGTGATAATAATTTTTGTGCCTGAAACACATATTCCTTCATGTAGTACTATAATCTTCCCCACTATCACCGGTTAGTTGCCACTCCCTTGTTCATAATGGTCCTACGGAAGTTGCTGGTTTGACTCTATCATGTTGTGTTTGCTACTCTGCTAAACAGTCCCTTTCAGATAAAATTGATGAACCTTCCTAATAGAGTCAGCTCCCTAAAATAATGTTCAGAGCATTAGAAATTGCTCTGTGGTTTGTGTTTTGAGAATCTGTAGCATAATGCATTCTCTAACTTGTCCTTTCTTTAAAATGAATCACTGTTCATACTAAAGGAAATAATCAGAGTCACAGAGAAGATTATCTCCATGATGTCTTAAGGTCTGGTTGACATGCACTTAAACATCTTTAAAGGTCTGTAATTTTGAGCAATTTTGAGCAATTTGTGTTTGCTGGACCTTCTGAAAGATCAGTTTGTTCTCAGCTAAATCTTTCATGGTCAGCTGTGGTTGAAGTTCCTGTTTGAAGTGGAGCACTTAAAAATTGTAATTCCAACTTCGTGTGGTTTACTTGTGAATTGTTTTGCCTGTAGTGTGACATCTATATTCATTATGATACCCATTTACTAAGGTGAGGGGAAAAGTGATGAAGTTAAATCAAAATCAAGTCAAATTGCTCAATAATTTTACATGTTCCTAAATTCAGATTTGCATTTAATGTGCCACTGGCAGACTCAGCACTTACAGCTGATTCTGCCATAGCGGGTCTGACTGTTAAACAAGCAGGTCATGATTCCCTTTGCAACCATTGTGGTGATCTAGGAAATTGTATACTTTGGTTACATGATAGTTATTTTTTCCTTATGAAAGTTTCTATTTTGTTTTTCCTCTTTTCACTTTTCTTAGCCTTCTGCTGGCTGTTCCACTGAGGGAGAATTTGCTTCGCTAATCTTAGATGCATGTTTGGTCTGTTAAATTATATGTTAGTCATATTTATTGTTAGTTATTGCCATGGTGCTTCAAAAGAAGCTTTCTTATTTAGCACTGCCTAATCAGTTGTGGGAATGGGATAAATTCTGGTGAAATCCGTTGTCGTGGTGTTTTCGGTACATCTCCAAGATATATAATCATGAACATTGTAAAGCAGAAGGCTGTCATGTATTTTTAATAAGTCTAAGTTAAAGACAGGGTGATGACAGATATTTTCAAGTTGGAAAGCTATGTGAAATACCTATTTTAGATCTTTTACACCTTCATAATTCTCCAGAGAGGCCAAATGCTAACAGAAGTGAGAGCCAGGTTTTAGCAGCATTGCCTGGGAGCAAGAAGGAGTGGGCAGCAGTACAGGGCGGTGCACTTTGTACAGGCTTTTTATTGGCTTCCAGGGAATTTTCCTAGGTGTCATCTTGATTGATTGTTAAATTTTGAAAATGTAGATTTTTATAAGCTGATGCAGCATAATTTATAGTGTTTCATGTTGAAATGTCACCTTTATACAGTGAATAGCATGGTAATAAAAAAATGCTTTATGAAAAGTTATAGTTTCATCAACTGCAATACTTTCCTCTTCTCAGCCTTCTCTGATACTCACCCCAAAAAATTTCTTCTTATGGAACACAATTATTTATGAAAGAGCCAGGATTAAAATTTAAAAAAACCCCAAACCAAGCCAACAAACCCATAATTTAAACTATTCATTACTAAAAGATTTTGGTACAGTATCCAGAGTGCTATCATGGCAGAATGGAACCAGTACATTGTGATTTTTCCCAAATGATGGAAGGCAGAAACATGTGGAAAGTATCTGGATTTCTGGTGACAAATTCAGTGAACAGCTTGTATTTATTTACATATTCATGCATTTATCTGTTTATTTATTTATTTATTACCAGTGCCAGCAACTGCCCTCTCTGAGGGCAGATACTATAATTCCTCTGGGCATTACCAGGTGGTTCTTGCTTTTGTGTCAGTGCAGTTATTTAGAGGAACAGGAATATTCTAAGTGGAAGGAATGTTTTACAGCAGGAGAAGGAATGGACAGTTGTCTTCATCAGTGAAGAACATAATTCCAACTGGAACTCTGAAACGTTTGTTAAGTTTCTGCCCTGTGGAGAAATTGGTCATAAAACATTTTATACAGACAAGTAAATTTTTCCAAATGACAAGTTGTTCTTAAATATCTATGTTTAGAGAGGAAACTTTGAGAGGTGGGATTGCTAAACAACACTCTGGTAGCTGGGATTGATCCACCAAAGCTTCCTGTGTAACCAGAGAAAATAACTCTGTGTTTTATTCCAGTTCCTGTTTCTTCTCTGCTTGACTGTGATGATGCAAAGTGAAATATATCAGTGGCCAAGAGGTATTCATGTACAACAGTGAAAGGATTATGGAAATGCTTGAGGGGAAAATATGTAGAATGGAGATGGAACAAAAAAATGAAAGGAGACAAAAAGGGCATCTTCTCAATAACAAGGACCTGAATTTCCTTGTCTAATGCAAGAAGTAGATTTAAAGAGTACGGAATTTTTTTTCCATATTTCAAAGGATATTTCATTTTAGCAAATCTGGTAAAGATAACTCTGCCCTGAACCCCTCAAAAGAATAGCAGAGTAGGGAAGAACAGTATCCTACCAGCTTGCTTCCTGCTGCAGATCATGCCCAGTGGAAGTCATTGTACTGGGCAGGGAAAATACTGACTTGCATCTCTGGCCTATGAACATATAGGAAACTTAGAAAATGGAAAGAATCTGGTGGAATTTCCATAGATTATTTCCTTGCCGACCTACCACAACCCCAAAGAATTGGGTAGAATTATTGCTCTGTTATGAGCTATGTGATGCATATGAACAGCCCTGTATCTCTGAAATCATCTTTCTGTGTGTATGTGACGGTAAGTTTTCAGTTACACTTCAAGATAGAAATAATAGTGGTGGACCCCTGAAAACTAATGCCATGTGTCATTTATGTTCTCTTCTGTAATCATATTTTGATTAAATCCTTCCCCATTCTTTTTATATGCTGTGTTTTTCTCAAGTTTGTGAGCTATAAACCAAGCTGCTGACAATTGTAATTCAGTATGTTCTATCCTAAATTACCATGATGTAGTCATTATTCCTCATTTGCCTGATTACATTATTCACAGATGGTAGCAGTATTTCATTTCACTTCATGTACTACTTTAAAGTAGTGTTTTATGGTAAATATGGTTCAGCTAACTTTGAGACCAACTGTAAAAGCAATATATCCACAAGATCAAAATAGAAAAATATTTTAATAGCTGTTTTCATTTAGTTGAGTGCATTAGAATATAGTTCAATTTGTGAATAAATTAATTAATCCTTACAGCCCTTACTTTTGGCAAAAGAATGTACTGACAAGAAGTTAACTTAAAAGGTGCATATAGCTGTGCATCATTAAGGGAGTGGTTGGACCACACAGTCATTCTGACAGTATGTCCAAGGATAGGTTGTGAGAACACTGGTGCCTCTGTCCTCTTTTGCACTGTAATGGTTCAAGACCAAGACTTATATTATGCCTATATGTTCCCATATTGATCAAGCGAAAGTGGCTGTCAGAAAGCAAGAAGGAGGAAATGATGCTGCAACAACTCCCTCCTATGGCAGACTTAGTGAAGATCTTTTTGTATAGAGATTTTTTTCCCTCAGTGGGACTTAAGCCCGTTGAAGCAATTTTTCAAGTCTATGACTACCTGGTCCTTCCATCATGCAGTGAACATTAACTTCCTAATGAAGATCACTGTGGGCAGCAGGAGAGAAGAAAGGTGGGTCCTTTGGCACTTGCCTGTAGACTGCCTTGACTACAGCTACAATTGCTCTTTGAACCTACCTTCAGTTCCATCCTGTGCTTACACCTGAAGATTCATTTCCAGTCATTGATGGGTTTACATTCTTCCTGAAACTAACTGGGTCCAGGCTTCCTTGCCCACCTAGACTCTGAGGTGGACTTTTTTACACTCACAGGATAAGATCATTCAGAAGGCTCCTTAGCTTGTTTGACTATTAAAAAAAGATCTTGAACTAAAAAAAAATCCCACGTTGTGGTTTTAAACAAGGAACTGTTTCTTTTGATAATGGACAGTGTTCTGGAAGAGGAAAACTCGAACAGTTTCATAATCAGGGTTTATTTTGTTATCCTACTTTAAGCAACTATGATGTTTTGCCTGAGGAAAATCTTCAAATTTTGTGATTAACCATGATGACTGGTAACTGTTATCACTTGCAACATGTAAATGTCAACAGATGATGCCATCTCTAGGAAGGTTCTTAAGGAGCCCTGAACCCTTCCCCAGGCTGCGGTGTTTAGTGGCGTACCCTGCTTGGAATTGTCCTCACCTGCCTGTGTAGGGGAAAAAGAGAAGTAAACTCACTGTACTGTTTTTCTTGAGATGGGATGCTTGTGTGCACATTTGGCTCTCCTTCAGTTCCCAGATTCAGGGAACTCTGACGTGGAGGAAAGAAGACTTGGTAGAAGAAATCTGCTTTGGTATATTCTGTTACATTGGTGGGAGTAGGTTAATTAATTCACTCCTCATATGAATACCCTTATAAATACGTCACAGAAAGAAGAATGTAGGCAAGCAATTTTTTTTTGGTTGGTTGATTGGTTTTGTTACTTAGTGCCTTGTATCCTTCTTCCTCCCTTTCCTGTCTTTGGTGGTTAAATCGTATCTGATTGCTGGAAGTGTTACAAATATATACTCTACAGACTTTTTTGGACCCAGTAAGTAGTGTAAGGAGAAGTGAGTCTGTCAGTGAAGCAAAGTCACAGCAGGATAGACAGAACCTAATCACATTAAGTTTATTTGCAGAGAGACACCTATTATTGTTTGTGATGCAAGACCTTAGAGAAATTCTTAGCAAAGATCAGCAGAGGAGCCTTAAAGAAATAAAACCTCATTCGTCCTTTAAAGAAAACGAAAAGTAATGAAATCCTCAAATGTGGCACTGAGAGGGAAGGCTATTTTCTTGGGTTTTGAAATAAAATAGAGAAATTGGAGGAATATTTTAGTATTTTCGATATGCCTCTTGTACCAAAACTGATTCTGGAGCTCAAATTGGATGTATTAATGTTCTAATAATGCTCGATTATGTCCCAGACTTGCTGCAGTCGTTCAAAACTCAACAAGTGAAGAACATGCTGTTCCTAGGCTTTCTTCTCCAAACTATTTTAAAACAGGATTTTTCAAATGGAAAAGGCCTGGGTAATCTCAGTTATTTTCCTTCATCTTTTATAGCTCCAGCAAATGGTGGGCAGCATTCCCAACAGAAGTTAGCTGGTGCACTGTATTGTAAATGGAGTGAATGTTGATTTATTTGAATAATTTGTGTGAGTGTAATATTTTAACAAGGTTTATATTGTTGTTACGGAAGTACAGTAGTTTTCCAGGCTGTCAGAAGCAGCAGTTTCTTTTTTTTTTTTTTCTTTTTTTCTTTTTTTTTTTTCTTTTTTCCCCTTTGGAAACTCTCGTAAAGTAAAATATCAAAATTTTGGCTTCAGTTCACATCAGAAGGCAGGAACTTATCTGTCCCTTTTATCCCAGCTCTGTCTCTTTCCCACTAGAAGTCAAGAAGTATTTTTATCTGTATTTCAGCTCTCAGGAAAACTTTCAGTCACTGTTAGTCTGGCTAATTGGATTTGAGTACCTCAGTGCTTCATCTCTCTTTGGTCCTTCACCTCTACCAGAGAGTAACGCTGCTGTGCTTTATTCAGAGTATCCCACCCAAACTGCTGCTACTGAGATTCCTGATCCATGGCAGTGGATCAGCCTGTGCCCGTGGTTGTCTCTGCTGCCTGGTTGCCTACAAAATAATAAGCCATTCATAAATATCACTGACATAACCTATTTATCATTTGGTTGTTACTAACTTGTTTTGCCACTGGCTGATTTAGCAGTAAACCATCATGGCTCCCTGTTTTGTATGTCAGGTAGTTGCAACTTGCTATATAACTTTATTTTTATACTGTTTTTCATTGTAGTTGTACCTTTTTAAAATAAAATGTAGCATGAGGGAATAGATACATTGCCATGGATCTTCAGTAGATATCCTAGAACTGAAGCTTAGATCTTTTCATACCCAAGTGTTTTTTTTTCTTCTAAGTGTTGTCATCACTGTATTAGAAATTGACTGTTACATTAGACAAAGAGCTATAGTCCCAGATTAGACAAATGAGAGTATTTCCAGAAGTTAATTATCCATGCTCCTTGAGATTGCTGCAAGTCAGGGCACTTGCTAAACTCAACAACTTTTTTGCAGTCTTCCCAGGAAAATTGCAATGGAAACTTCAGTGGCTTCCCTGGCCATTCTACAGTCCTAGTAGTAATCCACATGTCCTTGCATAGCCATATAATGTACTGAAGTGCGGACAGACAGCACTTCTGGAAATCAGGATACTTCTCTTTTGGTGCTTAACTGTGGATTTAAATGCTGACTTGTAAAATTCAAGTATTTAACTGTATGCTGAGATTATGGCCATGTTAGTCTTTCAGCTGTGCAAACCTTGTCATATGAACTATTTGCCAGGGATTTGGGGCTGGGATTCGAAAGCATGCCAGACCTGCATTCTGGAGTTGTGTACATTATCAGTTGAATGCTGGGAACTGCCTCTCTCCTTCTATCCCTGCAGTCTCTCTATACCAATTTCATGCCAGTAAAGCAAACTGAGAGCTTGTTTAATTGAAGGGAGCTAAAAACTGATGCTCTTAATTGCAAGATCATGCAACTGATTCATTTCCCTGATTCATTCTTCTTTTTTTTTTTTTAATCTAGAGGTAAGGAGACTGTGTTTGGTATAAGCAGAATTTTTTACCCTTTTTGGAAATTCCAGATGCACATCTTGTTTTTGCATTAGCAATCACTGGTGTTTATAAACCACTGTAAAAAATATTGCGCATGGCTGAAAAATGCAATATGACATTTCAAGCCCACTACCATATGTAAGTGCAGTTAACTGACACTGCACAGACACTCAACAGTGCTGCCAGTGCTGGCAACTTCTGAATAAATAATGTTATCTGTCTAGCTAATGTGTTTGTTTAATTGAAAAATCATAAAAGTTCTTTGCAATTCTGTAAGTGAATTTATTTAAATAACTAGATTTTTGGAGTTCCAAAAGATGCTGATTGTATCCCCAGAAGCAGATAACAGTGATCTGGTAGGTCATCTTTAAATAACTGGGGGTGTATATGAGAGAAAAAAAGGAACACATTTTGAAAAATAGACTGGGGTTTCGGTGATTTGGAGATCCTTTTTTTCCTAATCCCTTACTCTTTTAGATCTTCCTGATAATGTGGTGGGAAGAATTTCTTCTTCTCTCCCTCCACTGGCTCCTGCAGAAGAAAAGTCTTTGCTGTTCTATCTCCAGCACCATGTTACTTTGATATTTTTCCTTTTAAAAATGGGATCTAACTTTGTACAAAACCAGAAAGCTGTCCATTTCAAACATTTTACTTTAGAAACTGCTGGAGAAAAATAAGTGAGCTATATTTCAGAATTTAGTGGATTTTATTATCAAAATTAATAGTTCATCTACTTGCTGATCTATAGTAAGCCTAAATGGCTGCTGGAAAGAGATTGCTGGCAGGAATTGTTCAAAATGAACTATGCAGAATTTAATAAAAATGGAGTTAAATACTGCTAGAAAAAGTTAAACCTTCTTTCTAGAATCATAGAACCACAGAAGATACTATTTCTGAAATAATTAGTTAAAGGATGTATAAATATAATTTGATTATAGTTGTTTTGTGATTAATTTCTACTGCTACGAGTGAATTCCTTTATTCCTTTTTTCTTTTTTCTCTCCCTGTTGTAAAAGACATTGATGGAATAGATATTTGGGATCTTTGCTCTTTCTTGGGGTAGAGCTCTGATCTAGAAAACATGTACAGGAGTTATTTTTCCTTTAACAGAATATATGAATAGGAGCAAGCTTATTTGTGCCTATTAGATAAACTGAAATGTTGTCATAATAGTTACTAATAATAAAAAAGTCTTCAAATCTGAAGGCATGTTGAGAATAAAATGCGGGCAAAAAACAGTGTTCTTTTAATAAGCCATAAGCAGCCACAAAGAACTTAACTAGTGTTAATTTTAGGTTCTGTACACCGTTTGAAAATGTTTAATCAGCTTATTTTTTGCCTAGATGTCATCTGTGTTTGTGGTCCTATATGTAAGAACAGAAAACACTTGTTCAATTCTCTGAAATACCACAATTCTCACAGTAATCTCGTATCTCATGTGCTTTAACCAACTATGAGAATCTCCAAATTTAGCAATAGTATTGAAGTCCACTTGCCTACATATACTTAGGTTCTGCACCATTAAAATTAATGGTTTTGTTTTGGCGGGTTTTTTTGTTTTTTTTTTTTTTTAAGCCTTTTTCAGTAGCTGCAGTATAGAAAGCCTGTCTTGTTAGAGGTTTTGCATTTGGCAGCCGTGGAGTCATCTGAAAACCTATGGAGTCCATTTCTCTGGCAGGATATCATGATACAGACATTAAGAGATCTTTTTACAGTATCAAGTTTTTATTAAAAGTCTTTGATTAGTCTTTTCTTCTGAAAAATTAATTATAATGTGAGCACACGTTTGACTTCTGGAATACTACATTTTTTCGGCTGTTAGACAACAGTGATTCTACTAAATTAATGCTGGGAAAACAGTTAGTTAAATAATTCATCCTTCACATTTGTACCAGCTGATTTAAGAATGCCATAACAGATACAAAGAAATGCTGTATTAAATTTGTTAATTATTCTAAATTTGTATAAAAAATGTGATTTTTCAGTTTAAGCCAGACTACACAGTCTAAGGATTTGTTTTCTTTTCTTTGCCAGAAAAGTATAGAAGCTGTAAATTATATATGGAAAATATTTTTAAAGAATGATATTTTCAGGATAAGAAAACTGAGTGCAGCTGGCTTTGTATATTTTCCAAATCAGATTTCAAAATGGGAACCAGCTGCTCATCTGTAGGTCTTAACTAAAATGCCAGCATATGCCGATCATCACACATTGGCCATTTTTGATATAATACATGTGAGGAGTACTGGGTATGATCCTGATGCCAAATTCAGCTGCACATCCTCACTTAATTGCAGCACCATCTTCAAACGCTGCAGGCCCACAGCCTAAAGACACTTGAGTGACTTGTCAGCAAAAAATCCAGAATCAATGACGAGGTTGTGGTGTACAGAATCCACTGTGCATTTTCAACCAGCTTTCTCCCTGAATTACTCAGCCTCCTGCAGCTGTGCTGCTCAATTGCATTGACAGACACCTCCATCTGGGCAGGCAGCTCCTAAGCATTGGTCTCTGAACATAAGAGCTGGCACTGCTGTGCTTTTGTCCCAAATGCCTTCTCCTTGGAGCTCTACAGGCAGGGCTGCTTTAATGGTGTCTGGTAGCCATTGTTCTGCTCCTCTGGATTTAGGTTGTATTACAAAATCCATAATTCTGATTTTTTGTAACTGCAGCTATTGGTATAAAACCATGTTACGGAGAAAACTTTGGAGCAGAAGACAAGGAAATGGCTGTTCTCTACAACTCTTAAGTATGCACAACAGAATAAGGTGCTAAACCAAATTTTTTTGCTCTGTGTTTGGGAGAAGGAGGTCAGATGGTCAAGAGCAAGGAGCTGATTTGAATATAAACAGTTAAAGAGGTCAACAGAGCTATAGTGTTTTCTAATTTGAGGCTTGTTGGCAGCAATTTTTGCTTAGAGAGCAGAGGTAATGTCAAATAACTACTTAACAGAACATGGGACAAAACAGATTTTTGACAAAACATAGTCTGTACTCCAAAGAAGATCACTAAACTAGTTTAAACTTGAGTAAATACTGTCACAGTTTTCAAATTTCATCTCATTTTTGTTGCCTTGCTTTCGTTCTGTGTTAGAAATCCTTCAGAGATTGGAAAAAATTCACCTAAGTAACTTTTTTTGGCTGATAAACAGCAATATTGCTCTTGGGCATTTTAAGTAATGTTCTGTACCTGAGTATTTGAAATTATTGTTTTTCATGCAGGTGTTTTTTGGGAGTTTCAGTTATGTAATTGAACTGTACTGACATAAAGTAAGCAAGGTGATAAATATTAAATCAGAGTTTGAAGACACTTTTAAACAAATGCTCAGTTCTATAAGGTAAAACCTCAAAATGAAAAATCAATGTTAACTCAACTGCCCAGGATGTTCAAGGTTTTTTTCATTGGCATTTCTTTTCCTGGGTTATAGAAGTGACTTTGAAGCAGTTGAATCATTCTAAGATAAATGGCCAGGGCTAACTTCTGCTTCTTCACAAAGAAAAAGATGGTTTTTTAAAAAGGCATCAAACTTCACTCCTGTTCAGTTTTAGAAGTCACATGTGGATGTATAGTACAAACAGTAGTAAATATCTCCTATAGATAAGAATGGCTACAATGGAAAGCAGTTCCATTTTTATCATAGTTATTTTAATTAAAAAAGAAAATGTTTTAATTTCACTCCAATTTTGGTAGTATAAGGTTTTAAAATAGAAGGGACTAACTTTTGGCAGAAGTAGGATGCAGGAAAACAAATGCTAGCATGCTAGTCACCTGTCAATCATAAGGTAAGAGGGTGCTATGAACTAATTTTGAAGTTCTGAGCAGTGTTGATGGTACCATAGTAGACCTGGCTTAGATTGCTTTTATTATTGTGAAATGTTATGCAGTTAATAGTACTCATAGACTTAACTACCATCTGTGCTAGGGATGCTCTTCACTTGCAGCACCTGACACTGGGGTTCAGATTGTGCCTGTCGTTGAAGACTTTGCTTAAATTTCAAATTTACAGGAAACTGAGTTCCTTCATTTTTAGTAAGGTTAATGTTTGCTTTTTCTTATTTAGTTATTAGGCAATAAAGTCCAGTGTTCTGCTGCTCAGAGGTGTCACTTTGAAACTCTTAGTGCAGGCATGACTGTTACATCCTCAGAAGGAAGATGTAATAAGAGATGGTCCTCTGCTGGGAAAAATCTGCTATCTTCTTTTTGTATGCTTTCCTCATACATGTGCTGTGTGAGACCACCAGTGGGTTGTACCTCTTGTGCTCTAAACCGGTAGCTGAGGTTCCTGGCTGCAAGGACCACGACGAGTGAGGGAACTACACCACCACGAGAGTACTGCAACTTCTATCCCAATGATGCTGTGGATTAAGAATAGTGAAGGCGTCCCAAAAAACCCCCCAAAAAACCAAACTAAAACCAGAGTAACAAAGTAATTGGCCAGATTTTGTGGGTTCAAGCAGTTCTGATAGACCAGCTGATGTCAGAATGACTCATTTTTTTCCCCTAATAGACCTTAGTTAGATTTGGAATGCCATGACACAATTATTTGTGGTCTGCTTGATTTTTTTCCTTCCTTGGTGGAGCAGGGGTAGAAGCTTTTAAAGACAATAACCTTGTCCGGTGTGATGTGTCTTGGATGTTTTTTCCTTAATGTGACAGCACCATATCTCATTGGTAAATGAGAAAATGAATCCTCATGCTGTCTGCAGCAAAGCATCTACTGTGGCTGGTTAGCACAAAATATGGTGCAGTCTGAGCAGTGCCTGAGCTTTCAGTTAGTGTAGAAATCAGACATCAGGGTTCTGAAAAGCCTGCTTGCATGTAGTAAAAGTCTGCAACTCCTCATTGACTCACCCATTTCACATTTTTTATCTCTTATGTTTCTGGTTTTGCTTAGCTCCTATAGTTGCCCTCTACTAGTAGTATCTCATCCTGTTGGCATTTTCTTCTTGATAGACTTCTGTAAATTCCAACTCTTCTTCCTCCTTTATTGCCCACTTCTCTCTGGATAGGTTTGTTCAATCCTAATCCTGTGTTCTTAGCCATTTTTGTTCCCACCTGTAATTACCTCTAATCCATCAGTTTCACAGCTGTTCTCTCTTTCATATCCTCCTGGGTTGTTGATGTGTAGTTCTAAGTCAGGTTTTCTAGATACATTGGTTTGGTTATTTAATTGCTTAGTTTCACGATCTCCTAATTCATGCTGTCTCTGTCATGCTCTGGCTGGCTGTCATATGTCCCACATCCTTGGTTTCTTGTCTGGTTCTGTCATAGCACACCACAGTTCCCACCCTTCCCTTACTAAGGGATAAACAGATGATAAGCAACAACTTCTGCTTTTCAGCTTCATTAATACTTCCTTGCTATCACTGTCCCCACTAAATAAATAAGAAATATTTAAATAGTTTTTGTAACTGCTTTTGTAGATTACTGAGGCATCTCAAATTTTGCTTCTTAAGCCTTGTCCTAAATGGGATGTAAATTAAGTATTTAGTAACATTGCTAAGTACAAAGGACTCAGCAGGATACTATCTTTATAGTCTTATTTTAGAGTGATTAATACATTGTATGTAAGAAAGAGGAGACTGTTTCTTTCCACAAACATCTGCTTATGATTTAAATTCTGCAAAATATCCAAAAAAAGGCTGTGTGGTTAATACAGACTTAGAACTTTCGCCACGTACCCTACTGTCCCAAGGACTGCTCCTATACTACTATTAATTTTGTTGGTATAATTCCAAATCTGTCATACAGAGTTCCAAAATATTTTTTGTCACATACCCTATTACTAAACAAAAATAAAAAGTGAAAATTTGGGGACTATTTCTGTAGCTGATATATATATTATTTTATTAATTCTGCAACATGAAATTACAGTGAAAAGTGTATTGTCATTATGAGTGAGTTTTGCTGTAAATAGATGGGAGTGTATTTGAGAAAGTCAGGTTTGCTCCGCATGCCTTTTTTTTTTCTTTTTTTAAGGTAGATCTGTTCCTTTCCAGTGACAGATCACACCTGTTTTCCATGTAACAACCATCTGGTCTTAATGCTGGGGATGCAGCCCCCTTTTTCACAGCTTGCTCAGTCTCTTCCAGTTAGATCTGCTCTGGTCAAGTAGTGGCATGCCGAGCTAATATTTTTAGAGGAATCCAGATAAACATTAAGTTTTGCACAGCCTGGCTTCTGCACTAACAAGCTTTTTTGTATTTTCTAGCCATCTCTTGGATGAAAGAGAAGCACATTATGTCAGTGTTTAAGAGGGTTTTGGGCAGTGGCCTTAATAATATGCCTTGACTTGTGGTTCGCCCTGAGGTGATCAGTTAGAATAGATGATTCCTGTAGGTCCCTGTCAACTGGAACTGTTTTATTTTCTGTGAGCTTTGGCTCTGTTGAAAGAAGTAAGTATTTTTGACTTTGGATTGTACAATTTGCTGAGGAGACCTCAATGTTGAAGTAAATATGGATTCCATGACTTGTTTGTGGTTCGGCAGTTTGAAGACTTGTTTTTTCAGACATCTGGTTTGTTCCAGATAGTCCTGCTTAGGGCATACCTTCTAGGAGAAGTTGTTTGTCTCTTAGCATAAAGATAAGGCTGTCCTGTTCAGCAAACTTGGATCTGTGTTCAAATAAACAAGCAAACACTGCAAGAACATCAGGAAAAATGTGAGATTCCAGCATTCAAATCCACTTGGGTCTATTAAGAAAGTCTTTCTTTAAAGTACTTTGAGGGTACAAAAAGGGCAATAGTGATTTTTTTGGACTAGATATGAAAGCTGTGAGCTGATGAAGGGATTTTTATAGGACAGAGTGAAAGCCACAGTATCACTCATTCTTGCAGAGAAGAGATTCCTTTGGAGCTCAAGTCACGGCATTATTGCTCATGACTTCCGAAGTGTTGGAGGATTTTTGCTGGAGACTTGAGCCAAGCCTTGGAAAAGTGTAACTGCTGAGTGGTACATTTAAGAGTCCACCTCTGGGCATGTGGCTGGTGCAAGATAGCTGCTGTGATGCTTCTAGCCTTTGTTGGTGATTGAAGGATAAGAAGCAGCATCTGGAAGATGCCAAATGGACCTCCAGGGCTGTTATCTGTAGTGTTTCTCCGTGGGGGATTATTAGTCTTTATGCTGCGTGGTAGCTCGTACAGCGTAGCCATTGTACAACGACTCAGACTGCATAAGCTGAGTTTCCTTCTCTGTATTTAAATGTCTTAACTATTTTCACAGGACTATCCATGCCCTCAACCAGGAGGTTCATGGAGGAATCCCTAGAGACAGTCTCTTACCAGTCTTCCGAGTTGCTATCCCAGAAATTATATAATATTTATGAATTTGCAAAACCTTATTGTGCCTTTTTTTTTTTAATGGCTCAAACAAAGAAAGGAACTGAAAGCATTTTGGACACATCTATATTTCAAATATTTAGACACGGGTGGGGACTTGATTATTTAGCTGAATTTTGTGAAGACTTAAAGCACTAGTTGTCGACATGGAATGCCAGGAAATGTAGACATTTTAGAAGATACATATGTGTGTATATATATATAAATTTATAAAACAATAATAATTCCAGAAGTATAAAATTGGCTGCAGTCCTAGTTTTTCAGTTAAAAATAATAGTGCTGGAGATATTGAGTGGATTCTCATGGTTTTAAAACTGTTTTACCAGATCACTGCTAGATGCTTTTCTTATTTAGTAGACTTTAAACATTTCCAAGAGCTCATTATTCCCATCTCTAGGGAAGAGACTTTGCAGACAGCTACAGTTATTGTACATCTTTCCTGGCTTTTTTGAGGGAAGTGGGGGAGGGAAGCAGTGTAATGGACATGTGTTTCCTGACCAAAAATCCATCCCTGTGTCAATGTCCTGTGAATATTTGAATGAGACACTGAATAAATTCAACAACAACAAAAAAATATCCCCTGACTACAGTAGCTAATGTCTTGGTCCAGATGATCTAGCTTCCTAAATCATATAGGGGAGAGATGTAGAATGAGCAGAGACTTTTTTCTGCAATCTTTGTCAGATTGTGAGAAGTTTACAGAACTAATCTCAGTTCACCATCTGATCCTAATTTTCGCCTGAGTTCAGTTTATCGTTGCCTGTCAGAGCCCTGAGACAAATGAAAATAAAAAGAAATTGGCTGGGTTTCTGTGTAAGAAAACGTTTTCCTGAATTCTGGAGGAGTTTCCTCCAGAACCCAGAAGGAGGATGTTCAATAGTGGTCCAGTTCCCTGCTGACAGCACTCTCCATGTTCAGTTGGTCATCCTTTCACTAAGTGATTGGGGTCAGATGGCAGCTCTCCTAAGACTTGTGAAAAATACATTTTACAATTCATCATTTTCAATATAAAAATAACATAAATTTTAATTTTTGCTGATTATTGTGGATCACAAAAATAAATTAGGAAAATACAAAGTACTCTAATTGTAGGATAGATGAATATTCAGATAGATCCTGGTATTTGCTACTGTAGGAGCTTCCCTTTTAATCTATTAAATGGAACATTGCAATAGAATGTACAATCAAGTAAATAAGCAGTTTCAAAGTGTAACATTTATTCTCCTTTGTGCATCCTTATTTTTTGCCAGCCTGTCTTTCATAGCATTTTGAAGTGGAAGCAATGTTTTTTTCA
This sequence comes from Daphoenositta chrysoptera, assembly GCA_013397915.1. Taxonomy (NCBI): domain Eukaryota; kingdom Metazoa; phylum Chordata; class Aves; order Passeriformes; genus Daphoenositta; species Daphoenositta chrysoptera. Next base: position 128,748 of record VZRO01001093.1, on the reverse strand, counting down.
TTACCTTTTGCATTGCTTGAGCACATGATTCAGTATAATACAGGGTTAGGAAACAGTTTTGGTTTTTTGTCCATTGGCAGTGAGTAGAGACATTTGCTATTTACTTCCTTTTTTTTTTTCTTTAATTTAATATACAGATGATCCTGCCAGTATGAAAAAGTCTGATGATGTAATCATTCTGACCCTATTTATATTTTTAGCTACTAAAGCCTACCAGCAAATAAAAACATTATTCAAACCAAGGTCTAACTGTCTTAATCCCACAAAGGTGAAATTTGGAGACTGAGGACCAGGGAGAAATACAGATGCCATGCTCTAAGCTATATCGTGTAACAAGAAAAATTATCAGCAAGAGCTTTTTCATTAAGGGGACCCAGATGAGATTCTTTGATAATACATGACAGTTTACTTTAGAGGAACATCATTTGATAGCGTAATTCTGATTATATTCAGTATGTTATGAATTGTATGCATCAGCTGAACTACAACTGGCACGTGAGGGATTGATTTTGTAAGCCACCTCAGATGCCACAGTGAATGGGAACATGCACATTTAGATATTTGTCTGATACTCTACAAGTTGGAAGCATTATTCAATCTGTTAACTCCCATTTCTTCATAAGACTTCTACCCATGTAAGCATTTCTTCCCAGAAGGTTGATTGTGCATATGTGTATTTGCTTCTGAATGAAGAAATCTGCTTTCTGGAAGAAAAATGGTTGTAATAACTTCCTTCTGCTTTCTCCCCACATTTCTGTAAAAAAATAAGTGTTTTTAGAGTGTTGGGTCTCACAGGGCTTTTGTGGGTGTTCTGTGCTTGATGTCACCTGAACATAGCCTTTAAAAAGGTCATATGTATTAGGTGACAAGGAAAATAGCTTTCAGACTGGTAGTTGAAAGAAATAGATAACATTATTAGCATAGAATAAGCATAATTAAACTTCTACACTTTTTATACTATGTAATCTATTACTATAAATACGTTATTAGACCTCTTTCAGGAAACTCGCAGTTATAGGAAGTACACAGACAAATCAAAAACTCTGCTTTGTGACACGTAATAATAATAATTGCTAAGGAAGCTCAGCCTGAGCTTGTTTATTCTCAAGAAGGCATTACAGAAAGAAAAAAACCCTGATTTTCTTTGTTATGTGCTTTATTGCATAGTGTAGACATTGCACAGGAGTAGAATACTTTGTCATATTTTTCCCACATGCACATATTTTTCCTGCTAAAACTATTAAATACCCTTTCCTTACTCAGAAGTTAAGTTTCTGGCTGGCATGAACTGACAGGATGATTCATCTGTGCAAGCAAAGTTCTTTGATTTTTTCTGTAATTTAAGGTTCTGAATTTTTGGGATGCAGGGTGGTCTTAGGAAGCTGGAGAATCCAACTCTATAGCTGTGAATTAGTAACCCTAGAAAACAGTAAAGTTACAGTAACTGGCATTCTTAAACTCCTCTCAGTAGGTCCTACACTAATCTCCATGTAATACACTCCAATAATGAGTATTCTAGTAAACCAAGTAATTCTAACTGTGGATGCAAACATTTCAATATTCACTAGACAACAAAGACCAAAAGTCAGATTATTGGCTAATGAAAAGGAGTATTAACTAATCTTAAAAGGCAGATGGATCTCTCATCATGATCAAGGGTCTTAAACTTACTGAAGTAACCAAGATATATTTTTTTGGGCAAGACAACCTGAACATACCTATTAAACCAATTGATTTCTCTGAAGTCGTTGGAATACGTATATGTATTAATGACTTTGGATCATAGAAGTCGTAGGATTTACCAGTAATTACAATTAACAGAAAGTTTTTGTGTCAAACACCAAAAAGAGAATCTGGAATGAGTACAAAACTTTCCTTCATGATTCCCTCCAGTCCTTCTAAAAAGGTGTGACCTGGGTCTAGTTTCAGTGTATCCTCAATGGTGATGGAATCCAAAAGAATTCCAACAGTTCATCTCCAAAAAAGTAATTTAACAAGTCCACTAAAATATATACAAAGATTTTTTGTTGAATTAATATTGGTAAATCCAAGGTATAATTGAGTTACATGCAAAAAGCAAATAATACAGTCAGTAATAGAATTTAGAAAAACCATAAAAATTATTCTTTTGAACTGTTTGGTACATCCTACTTTTGCAGTCCACCATAGGTGGTATCTGAGCTAGTTAATTTGAAATGCACATATATTCTGCAAAGTCAATATGCCACGGCCTTATCCAAGCATTCTGGATTAGATGTAGTGTTACATTCTTAACATCCTGAAATAAAATCAGAGAAAGACTGCATCTCATTAGTTTGCGGCCTCTATAATGCAAAATAATATCTTAAACATGAATTTCTTCCTTCACTCTGTGAAAGACATGGGGAGACCGTTTGGTACTCGTCTGATGTTCCTTGGGGAAAGTGTAAATAATAGTGTGAAAAGGATATTTGGCTTAACAGGGGATTATAAACAGTTCTGAGGAGCATTCAGACACTTTCTTTTCTCACTTAGTCCCTCATTATAAGAGCTATAATTTTATACAGTGCTCTTTTGAGATCACTGATATAATCCCCAGGATCTCAAATATTTGAGGAGACAATGAAGAGGAGCCATTTAGAACTTCTAACCACCTGTTTAAAATGTTAAAATAGAGTTAGAACACTTCTGGGACCTTAATTTAGTCTCCAATTAACCTTTTTTCCAGCCATTGTTCATAAATATTTGAATATAAATTTACCGGTGAGACAGCTTGGACTGAAAAGTTTGAACTTACTTCAAAGGCAGTTTTTAAGAAAGCTAAATTCATGATGATAAAGAGTAACCATAACCACTAGCACAGGCGGTAATAATATGTCCAGTGTAGGTGAGCCGAAGGTGTTGCCAGTTTTTCAATGTAAAATACAATGTTCATACTTTCCCTTTCTCTTGGGATTCCAGAACGCTTCTGTTTCTGCAATGAAAGCAAGAACGGCTGTTACTTCTTTATGATGACTTCTGGAAAAAACATTACTCTTATAAATATATATACCATTTTATTGAGCTTGAGTATTCCACTTCTATGGCAAAGTTCGTAATCATTCCTTCAAATTTTCCCTGGTAAAAATCAAATTAGGAGTGATTTTGTAGTTAATACATGAAGTCTTGACTTTGTTTAAGTATTAATAGTGGTGGCAACTTCTGGAGTATTGAAGAGCTGTTAAAAGAGTTTTGGTTAATCTTTGAAGCTTTACGCTTTGTGTGGAGCTTTGAACATAGTGACTTATGTAAACCATATCAGTAAAGTTGAGAAAAATGTGTTCAGTTTGTAGAAATAAAATGTGATTTTCCCTTAAATTCTGGTTAATATTTTCAAAACAGTAATTACTTGAGTACTTAAGAAAAGTCTTCTCTCAGTTTTCTTTTCTTTCTTACCTTTACATAATACCGAATTTCTTCAGGAAAAATTTTTGCTTAAAAATTTGTGATTAGTTCTGATCTGATTTTATGTGGTCATTGATCTAAGAAAGCTTTGGGGCTTTTTTTTCTGTGTGAACAACTCCTTTCCTGGTCCAGAATAACCTAAATCAATCATCACATGTGAAATCAGAGAGCAACCAGGCAGTTGCAACTTGGTTTTGTAATATTGATGTGACTGGTCAGAAAACCATGTGTGCTAAGGGAGGTGCAAAATCTGCTGTAATTGAGTGGGAATTGCTCCAGTTTTAGGCCAACCGTCACAAGTCTAGGAGAAGTGTTTTAAAGGCGACTATGTAAAGCCTGTGGAGCCCTTCTGAACTTCTACTAAATTTTGTTTTCTTCTGAAAGATAATGATTACCTTTAGGTTGCTGTTGCCAGCTGCTGCAGATTAAATGTGTATTTATTAACCTGGGTTGCAGTTTCACTTGCAGAGCTGATTGGAAAAGCTTTTTATTAACACAGGATAGTAATCTTGTGGCATGACCCAATAGGGCCTGATGCTTTTATCTTTAGAGAGTGTCTGATACTCCTACAGTCATGCAAGGTATGGAAGCTATAATCCAGGTTTTCACTGTTTTGTATATCTGCTCAGGGAAGGGCAGAAAGAATGAAGAATGCTGTCTGAGGAATGGCAGGTTACCATTCCCAGGAACTAAAGAGTTCGGTTGAACACATTCTTACATTCATTTTTATGATGTTACCTGGTTTGGAGTATGTGTGGAGTATGTGTGATGTGTTTAATTTCTGCTGAGTAGCATTGAACTGGAAAATAAATTGCACCAGCAATGCTACTCCAGCAGAAACTACTCATCTTCTGCAAGGAAGTAACAGTGCTCTCCATCTTTCTGGGATGTGTAGGATGAATCTGATGTTCTTCCTGGGGCATAGTTCTTCTCTGTGTTTATGTTTTATTGGAATAGAGTCCAAAACATTTATCCAACAGTCTTGGATAATCTCCCTTGTGGATTACAGTACTTTCTGACCTTTGTGATACAAACTGGCTTTCCTTCCAGATGGTCCAAATGTTGCTGCCAAACTCTTCTTCCTCTGATGCACTTTGTTCACACTTCCTCTTGAGAAAATGTCTTTATTGGCTTTGCTATACCAAAAGTAGTTTTTGTTCTTTCGTGGTTCTACACAGCTTTATTGCTACCTCTCCTTCATCTCTGCTTTGGTTATGCAGCTCTGCTATCTTTTATTTTTTCATGTTTTGCTTAGGAGAATTTGGGTTTTTTCTCCATTAAAGTGGAATACCTTCCCCTGTTACATCTGCAGTGCAACTTAGTTTCTTTCAGATTGCCATTCAAACCTACCCTTTGTAAGGCCTTTCAGTCATCCCACAGAGTGCTGAGCATGTCAACTTAATTGAATGTTCGGAATTCTATATTATTTAAGGATTTTTTTAGGCATGTTTGGTGTACTGCAAGTTCATAAAGACAGAAGACATTTTTGTAAACTAGTTTGCCCTTCTGCATAAAATGAGGCATTTGGTTTGAATCAATTTGGTTTGATATTTAAATCTTCAATTACAGACATCAGAAATGGTCATTTTAGCACTATTTATACTATAAGAAATATAAAGATGAGATTACTCTATCCATACTTGATAATCCCTTATCTGTTCAGGCCTTATTTATGTTAACCTTCTTGGCTGTGATAGTTGCTGAGCAATAGCATATGTCCATTTCCTATAGCTTTTTATTTATTTATTTTTTTTAATCCAGAGTAGCGTCCTTCACTTTTGATCCTTGGTTTATAAATTTACATTTGGCCACATTGAAATGTTTGTGTCTTTGCCCAGCTTACAAGAAAGCAACCTCAATCTTTATAATGTGTAAACTTTATACTATTTTCCTCCATATTTTTATTGTTATGAATACTTAAGAACTTTGTGCTTAAGCATTAATTCCTGTAGGGCTCTCCAGAGGAATAAATGCTTATCTTCCTTTTTCTTTCTTCTCATCTACTTTCATTTAGTTGCCTGTGGATGTGTCTTCCCATGGTAATTAGATTGTGTGTAATGGAGACCAGAGATTTAATTGTATAGTTTAATTGTCAAGTAATCTTAAGAATGGGAATAGAGTGGCATGGAAAAAAGGTCAAATGCTGAAGATGTATTGCATAAAAATTTCCTAGAGCCAATGTAGATGGTGTTTTTGGAAGAGTCAAAAGAGAAATTGAAAGTTGGATGTCCTCTGGGCAAGTGTCTGATGTACGAGATGCAGACTACAGAAAAGTTGTGGCATACTAATCTGGTGCTTTCCAGAGTAATGCCATCCCTAAAGTGAGTGAGACTGACTTTAGGTAATCATAAATGTCAAGGTTATTAATTAATTTGTAAAAAATCCCTGACCAGGATTGCGGCCTAAACTTCATCATCACAGAATGATTATGAAGAATTTTAAAAGCACAAGTTCATATTTTGTCTGGACAGATTTCTTTTTCTACTGCAGTACAGGGCATAAGACACATAATCTGTCTTGATACCAATATAGCAGATGTTCCATGCTTGTTTTGTTCTTCTTTGAGTCAGAGTGGAACTGAAAAGTTGCCTGGAATAGGTCACAGAATCAGAGAATCATAGGTCAAAGGTAGACTGCAAGTTTTCATTTTGTTAACTGTAGAAAGTTAAAAGCAATCATTGTAAAAGCTACAGAACCATTCTTTTGAAACCTGCTTTCCCTCAGTCTTGCGGAAGTATTAGAGACTTAAAGAACCAGTTTCTTTACCATCATGAAATGCTTTCTTCATAATACAATATGGATCAACTAGATATAATTCTAAAGACATTAATGTAAATGGGTTTGGTACTGAAAAGCTAGCCAAATACTATCCTATCCTCATTTTCAGTAACTCTCATTACTTACATATAAATTATTTCTCACACTGCAAAATTAGTCTTGCCTAATCGGAGAAGGAATAGGTATTTGTACTATGTCAAATAATCAGTGCTTTACACATCCTACTGTTAGTTAGATTTTATCATTCATATTTGCCAGGAGTGCCGTATCCAGCCCTGGCTTCCCCAGTACAAGAGAGAGATACTGGAGAATGACTAGTGAAGGGCCATTATGAGCACTGGAGCATCTCTCCTGGGAGGAGAGACTGGGAGCTGGGGCTGTCTATCCCAGTGAAGCAGCAGCTCATCAGTGAATACAATATTGGAAGGCAGAGTTTAAGCGGACTGGGCCAAGCTATTTATAAGTGGTGCCCAATGACAGGACAAGAGAAAATAAGACACGAACATTTTGCTTAAATGTAAGAGAAATTTCAGCATTAAAAAACCATTTTACTATCAGGGTGACTGAGCATTGGCACAGGTTTCCCAGGGAAGTTGTGGAGTCTCTGTCCCTACAGATAGTCCAAAAGCTGTCTGGATGTGGTCCTGCCCAGCCTGCTTTCGCTGACCCTGCTTGAGCGGGTGGGTGGTGAGATGATCTCCAGAGGGGCCTGCCAGCCTCAGCCATTCCGTGATTCTGTGATCTGTAATAGTCACAACTCCTCAGGTCAAACAGTATGCTGTCTAAATAATGCTTTGAAAACAGTAAGCTCCTTTTTTCTTAAAATTCTGCATTCCCCATTTCTTCAGTCTAGCCTCCAATATGCTTCTTTTCTCTCAAGTGTAATTTGTGTTGCAGGTATGTAAGATACTTTAATGCCTTAAAAACACCATCAAGAACTTGGAAAGGGAGAGGTGTGTTTCATAAATGATCAAACAGTACATTTGGAGTGTATTTCATCTATCAGAAATGTTTTAAGTATTTCTGTTACAGCTCCCTTTGACATTTCTGAAAGCTCATTACTTCTTTGCCTGTTAACAGTCAAGATGAAGGCTGTCAGTGGTGGATTTGAGATTTCCATCTGTTCATTATACCTGAAGTAGCAGAGGGAAAGAGCAGATGTGCTGCCCCAGGCTTTCTACTAATTTGGCTATCCAGCTGCCTCTTTTATTTTGGGAAAAATACCTATAATCTCATACAAATATAATCAAATATGTAAGGAAGTGCAGTTATCTTGGTTCAGCCTCCTAAGACTACTTAGCAATCTTTAGATTCTGGCAAAAGATACAATATCTTTTCCAAAAATGCATTGCATTTGTCATAAATCACTCATGCCTGATTCACTGAGGCATCAAAACAGGCACTTAAGTTAAAACAAAGGAGTAGTCCTGTTGACCCAAGCTGGAATTCTCATATGTTTAAGTAAATACTTTAATAAATTATCCTTTACTTAAGTAGTATTTTTGAATACTGTTAGATTCAGTTAAATAAATAGAGTTAAAAATTATTAGGAAACTTTCTGGTGTAGAATTATCAGCCAAGGATCTAATTTTTGGGGGTTTTTTTGGGGTTTTTTTGGTTTTTTTTTTTTCCCTGTAATCCAGACCCTTTGTCTTTTTGGAAAATGGGAAAATTTACTGTCTGGGCAGTGAGTATATGAAGGTTCATTGACAAGAAAATGAAATGCAGCTTGTATAAGCAAACTACCACCTTAAAATACATACAATCAATGCAAATCTAATTTTTCCAGCCAAATTGAAACCTTTACCTTTTCCAAGTCCAGCTCTCATTTCCATACAGAAATCTGAGAACTTGTCCAGAGAAACATCTCTTGCCTGGATTAGGAATCCAGGCTTCTTGGAACAGATTATTCCAATAATCACAGTAATCATGAATAGTAATACATATAATACAATATCTTTCCTACTAAATGATCTGCAGAGGACTTCCCTCTGACAGCTCTGTGCAATTGTTGACTAGTGTTCAGGTGCTGCTGTACTTCTTTCTTTTTGATGACTTTTGCAAAATTTAGAGCATTAAAAATCTAATTTGTAGAGTGTGCAGGTGCATTCCAACACCAGGACAAACCTCAGAACTGTGGCTTTATGGTATTTTTCTTGGCAAAGTAAAATTGCTGACAGTCTGAACCAGACAGTAATAATCAGTAACTTTTAAAGATTGCAGTCGTGAAGTAACCAGGAAACACCCATTTGAAACTAGATTCAAACGATTTTAAATAGTGCAGGATGGCTTAGCAACAGTATTTTATATGCTCTTTTTTTTGATAACAGTTCTTTTCTGTTTTAGCATAAAGCCATTTAATTAAAATTTAAAAAGTAAGCTTGAAGGGTTTAACAAAGACCACTCTGTATTTTGGGAGGGCAAGAAGTGATAGACACCTTTAGCTACAGCTAAAGATTCATGAGGAATAAAACTGCTTACTATTTCCAGCTGAGATGGATTTCTTTCTTGATTCTCTGTTTTTCTGATTTAGTCTGCTCAGACACTTGACCAATCCATCTGTTCAGTACCATTCCTTCCCTCAGCCAAAAGTATCCCAGTGCCAAGTCTCTAAAGAAGAATTGAAGAGGCTGAAAAGAAAAAAAAAAATCTCAGGTCATCTGTTTCAAATCTGCACTCATCTCTTTTAAGTGAATGTAAAACTGAAGGTAATTTGAGATTGTTCTTTGGTCTAAGTTACAGTTAAATCAGCTAAGTGGTAACACTGGAAAAAGCAGTAGAATAGCTAGGAGACAAGTAGAATTCCATTTTCAGGCTCCCAGAGTTTTACTTCTGACTTAGGTGGGGTCAGGATCAGGTAACAAGTGAACCAGTACCAATTCATGAGAAACCATCACAGTAATTCAATTTGCTGTTTACTTCAAATTCACATGGAACCATTTTTTTCCCTTAGGACGAAAACTACCAAAATTTACTATAGTTTTCTTCCTCTTCAGATTTAACCCGAGTGTTAGGCAAGCCTGCAGTCATACCCCTACGTTTGTGGAAGTTTGTGACGTGTTATTTTTTCATGGCAATGATCTAGTCTGCTGGGGCTGGTATTTGGGCATGTCAAGAACTCACTCTAAGAGTCTGGCTCATGTCTGACTCTGTGAAATTTCAAAAGAGTAATTTATTTGTATAATGTACATTATGCCATATCTCAGTACTATCATCCGTCCACCTTCCTGCTGAGATGACTGTTTCACAGCAGAGAGGAGGCAACTTGACACAATCCACCATAGGAAATTGATTTGACAGCACTCAGTGAAAGTTGTTATGGAACAGAGACGTGGGTTTATGTTAAAAGTGTTCCAAAAAGTTGATTTTATTATTCAGTCTCATACCTATCTATTCAAAGCGTCAGCATGTTTGTGTTCATACGGTCTGACCAGGGTTGCTGATGTGTGACACTGAAGGCAAAAGGGCCCTGGCCGTCAAGTCCTCAGTTCTTTTTCTGGGCTTCTGGTGATAAGTGGTGATAAGATTTGATTTTATATAGGTCTTCTATGTCTGTAAGATCCAGCAGCTGTGCTGGCAGGGTTATTTTGCCTCAGGGTATTGCTTACTTCGTCCTCCATAAATTTTTTGTGTCTGTATGTCCTCATGTTGAATTTATTCAGATTGCAGTGTGACTTCCTGCTGTGCCCATAGGATAAAGAGTGGCACATGTGATGTGCTGTGATAGGGATTGTTGCTGTTGTCAAGGTCCCAGAGGTGTCTTTGCTGTGGCCTTACCAGAGCTCAGGCCTGCTCACCTTGATGTAAAGGAGACATTGTAAATTTTCCTTCAGTCGGCTTTGGTTTTTGTTATCTGTATGTGCCACTGTTTTCAGCTCTTTTTTGCTGCTGCTTCCAGTAGTGCACACGTTTCCATTCATACTTCATTCATAGCACCCTCCCTGCTTCTGTTACAAAAGTCTATTCATGTGAACTGGAAAAGTCTAAGTTACGATCAAGCCCAGTTCCTGACAACATTGTTGTGTGCTATACTTTAGAGCAAATATCAGAGTAAAAAAATAAAATAAAAATAGTTTTGTAACAAGAAGAAATAAAATTTTACAATGTTGATAACATACAGTTAGGTTTTTTGCAGCCTTTATATATTACAGTCCTAAGACATTTGGGAGTTAATTCAATCTGGTATTGAAGTAGGAAAAATCTAGTTCAGGTTCACTAGTGACCATCCATGTTAATGCTTTACCAGCATTTTGAAAATGCACAAAAACTTAGAGTGGGCATGTCTAGAACTGTTGTCAGCTTATTGTCTCAGTAGGATGGACTTTAAAATACTTCAATTTAAAGAGCAAGCAGTCCGTGCTACAGAGTGATGCAACCATGCTGATGAAAAATTAGGTTCAAAACAGCAACTATTCTTTTCTTGTAGCGTTTCTGTTAGTATACCACAAAAGCTTTTGATTTAATTACCTTTTCACATAAGAGAAGCCCTTTATGTATATAGGGCCTGACTGTGGGCAGGCAATCGGGTTTTGATTCTCTGCTTATGAACAACAATTTCTAGGACCACCAACCTCAAGACCTTTGTGAATGAGCACCACTCTGCTCCTAAGCCTTGCTATTCCCAGAGCTGTAAAATCCACACATGTAGTAGTGCTGTTGGCTGGGGGGAAAAAAGGGAGAAAATAATGAGTCATCTCCAGCTCATTCTCCTCACTATTCCTGGGATAGAAAGGCCGTGGAAATGAATACCAAATCTGTTCAGGACAGGGAAAGAGCAAGCAGAAGAGTGTTAGAACCACTGGTACAGTGCCAGAGCATTGTGACTGTGCCAGGGAATAGTAATATGGAAACATTTTGTAGAATTTTATTTCCTTAAGAGAACATGAATGAAGAAAAGGTTTGCTGCTGGTACTACGAGGGGTGCTAAATGCTGCCATCTCCCACACCCCCATGCCTAGTTTGGGTATGTACTGAGCTCATTGAGGCAAGGATTGGTTTGGAAATGGAAAAGGGCTATGAAAAATAGTCCTATGAAAGTACGTGCTTTCTGTAGCTAAAATAAAACCAGTGGTTGCCTGCAGGGCAATAAAAAAAGAATTTTAAACAGAGTCCTTCATGTGGAAAGCAGAGATGCTGACAGTTTCTATTAAGTTCTTTAGAAAATCTCTTCCTGTGAAGAATGCCCTGTCTGACTTGCTGGTCCAATTCAGGACAGAGAAAGTTATTTGTAATTTAATCATACCTCTTCTGGGAAGGTATTTGCATTGTAGAACTGGCTGGAGCTCAGTGCACCTTGGACAGATTTTTGTCCTGTGCAGCTGTAGCCCATCAGGCTGTTGGAGAGGCAGCATGAGTAGTACCATCTGCTGCAGAGGGGCTGGGGTGCTTGCTGGAGGGTATCTCATCTGGGCCACTGTTTCCACAGAATATGTGTGTAGCATTTATTGTGCAAAACTCTGACCCCCTGATTTAAATTGTGTTGAATTTAAGCAGTGGGTTACAATTGTAGCAGAAGAGGTGCTGGGATGGATGTATGACCTCATTGCAGCACTTTAATTGCCTTTCAAAATGAAAGCTAGCGTGGAGGAGAGCAGGAGGAGAAAGCACCCAAGTCCTAAGAGTTGTCAGGAGGGAGGGTGGGAAGGCATCCCGGGAAAGCCCTGGCACAAAGAGGAGTTTGTAGCAATGTTCTTTATGCTTTAAGTCTGTTTTGAGCAGTGGGATATATGGTAATGAGCAAGCTTACAGCATTTGGAGCAGGGAGGAAGGAGATAATTTCCACATTGTCCTGGTGTACTATAAATGGTTCTGGCTGGCAGGGCAGCTGCATGACGCACGAGGCAAAGAAGACAGCATCAATGTTGCTATCATTTTGGTTTCCTCCTTCTTAGGAATGGGTGGCAGCAACCACTTCTGATAGTTTCTAAGGCTTTTTCAGTTCTAGGCATGTATGAACAAAAAAACCCCAGTAAAATAGGAGTTTGGAAGCTCTAAAAACCTAAAAAGCAACCACTTGTTCCTTTAGGAAGGTTTCCAAAACAATGGCTGGCAGTAAGAACAAATGATCCAAATATACATCCAGAAAAGCCTCTTAGCTGTAGAAGTAAGCATGGATTTTACTGATCATATGGTTTGAATTCAAAATGATGCCCCAAGTTTTATAGCTCCCACTGTCACCAAAAGCCAGGTTTTTGAGGGTTTTTCCTGTTGAAGTCTTAAGAGCACAGAGTTGCCAAAATACTTGTACTGTGTATTTGGGACGGTTAAAGAGCTGTGGACATTTTTCTCCAGCCTGTTACATAAAGATATGCTCCACAGAATTATTTGGAACATTAACATTGTTGTCATAGACAGCTGAATATAAATTTATTTATAAATGGGGAAAACTGACCTAAGACTGTCACAAAAAATATGTTGTCAATCGGGAGAAGTATTAGAGACATTGTTTTTTGGCAACTACATATTATTCAGTGGGATGGTTCATTTTAATCCATTGTGCAGCATTTGCCTCCCATGCTTGATGACAAATATGATGTTGCATGCTTGCCACCTCTCGTCTGCGTTTTATCTTCATAACAAAACAAAGGAAATCAGGCTTTGAACTTCTATCCAGTTGGATACTGATTCAGACTGCCTGTGTGACTTGGAGCAGGAATCTAAAATCCAACTACACAGAAAGGCGTGGGTGACAAAACAGAATTTACAAGGGGAAACAGTGATCTGGATTATCACTTTCTAGGGACAATTTATGTTTGTTTAATCAGCTACTGCAGTGACACATCCTTAACAGGCAGAAGACAGGAATTCACAGCTACGAAACACTTGCCTGCAAAAATCCATCAGTCCTAGGCAGGACTCAAGCTAAGCTGTTGCTATCAGAGAAGTGTTTCCCAGAGCACAAGAATGGTTAAGAATTCATTACTGCCTTTGTTATGGTTGCACACTGAGGAGGAATGTCTACCATATTTTCGTTTTTAGTTTTGACAGTGTAGGACTAGATCTCATAATTTCTTCTGGTTAAGACAGTTGGTGCCCACTGGATAGGTTCTTTCTTCTATTTATTTGTACCACCTTTGATACGAACATTGATGTTGGTTACATGTTTCTCCATTTCCCCAGTTTTCCCCTGTGTAGCCCTGGGTCAAAAGCAGTGACAGCAGGAGAACTATTGGCTCTGCTTTGAGCACACCGTAAGGTGTGATATGTTTTATGTGACTCATATCACAAAATCAGTTAGGTTAGAAAAGACCTCTGAGATCATCAAGCCCTGTGACCAAATACCACCACATCAACTAGGCCATGGCACTGAGGGCCACATCCAGTCTCTCCTTAAGCTCCTCCAGGGATGGTGACTCCACCACCTCCCTGGGCAGCCCATTCCAATGTCTAATCACCCCTTCTGTGAAGAAAGTCCTCCTAATGTCCAGCCTAAACCTCCCCTGGAGCAGCTTGAGATTGTGTCCTCTTACCCTGGTGTTGGTTGCCTGGGAGAAGAGGCCAACCCCCACCTGGCTACAACTTTCTTGCAGCTGGTTGTCAAGAGCGTTAAGGTCACCTCTGAGCCTCCCTTCTCCTCGCTAAACAACCCCAGCGCCCTCAACTGCTCCTCACAAGATTTGTGTTCTAGCCCTTTCACCAATTTCATTGCCCTTCTCTGAATGCACTCCAGCACCTCAATGTCCTTCCTGACTTGAGGGGCCCTGAACTGGACACAGTACTCGAGGTGTGGCCTCACCAGTGCCAAGCACAGGGGGACAATCCCTGCCCTGGTCCTGCTGCCCACACTGTTGCTGATACAGGCCAGGATGCCACTGGCCTTCTGGGCCACCTGAACACACACTGCTTCATGTTCAGCCACTGTCAACCAGCACGCCCGTGTTTTTTTCTGCTGAGGAACTTTCCAGCTGCTCTTCCCCCAACCTGCAGGCCTACATGGGGTTGTTGTGACCAAAGTGCAGGGCCCAGCACTCGGTCTTGTCGAACATCATACCACTAATGTTGTATCATAGATCCAGCCTGTCCAGATCCCTCTGCAGAGTTTCTGCACCCCCATTTGTGCAGCATTGTAACTGAATACAATGTCTGCTTGCATCTGGAACTCTACTGCTGGTGACACACTGTACTAGTTTGAAAACAAACCAGTGGAAGATCGCAAGTCAGAATTATAATTTAATAGGAAAATTAAAAATAAATGCAGTAGCACAAGAACACTGACAGAGTCAAGATACAACCTGACACCCTGTTAGTCAGGGTGGTGGTAGCAGTCCAGATGAAGTGGTCCTGTTGAAGCGATGATCCTGTAGAAAAGGGTTAGGTCTTCACCTGAAAGTCCAATAGCAACTCTTGTCCTCTGGGAATCCAGTAGGTAAGGGCTGTTTGTGTTGTTCCAAACCCCATATTATATCCAGGTGGGAATGCTTGTCTCCTCCCCCATGGGCGGGGCATCTCACAATGGGTTGATGTAATTCTGTGAGTCATGAGGTGGGTCCTTGATTGCCCATTAAGCAGAGACAGCTCCCAGAGGGAGTTATCAGGGATGAGTCATGGTAGGAGATAACGAGCACTGCCCCACCTGCTGTAACAGCTTGTGAAGATAATAATAGAATACATACTATTGGTTACATCTTACATTGTAACCTAGGACACACATTCAAAATAAAAGGCTTTTAGTTTCTACTGGAGATATGCATGTCCTCAAAGTTCAATGAGGAAGATGAAATTGTCCGAAGGTATATGATGATGAAGTTTAGCTTCTTAAATAAGCAGTACACTCTATTATTTCACACTATCATATTAAATAGGTAGTCCACTACTTTTAAAATAAAAGAAATACCTCTTAGAGAGTTTTCTGTCTTGACAATTTCTTCTAAATTTGTCTCCTAATCTTCTTGACATGCCTGAAGTTGCTGTCTTTTAACATGCTCCCTTTTAGCAGTCGTGCTAAATCACATCACAATCATGGATTGGTGGTTTTAAATCTGATGATTTTGTGTGTAGCAAATGTATTACTGGTGTCTGGACCTGCCTGATCAGGCACTTCATGTCATCAGAGGAAACTCTATGAAGCCAGTCTATCCTATATCTGTTTCAAGTATTGATTGAAGATGTTAAGATGGTCACATTTTAGGATAGCTGCAGGCTTTTTTTTCTCTTTTCATAATGTTTGAAAGATAATAGGACTCACAGAACTGTAGTGGCCCACAGTTGCTGGAATTCGAATGGTTTGAAAGGTGCAGCAGGTCTGATGACTGCGCGAGGACAAGCACCAAAGTGCTTGGTTCCCTCCTCATCCCGCAGTCATTTGTGTTCCATACCTACCTGTGAAGAGGTGCAGTTCCAAGCTGAAAATTTGCAGTGACAGCAGGGTATGAGGTGCAAACAGAGAGGACATGTTCTACTTCCATGAAGGCTGATTCAAACAGTTACCCTTTATAGTGCAGAAGCCACAAGCTAAAGTGTTCATTGGAGTGCGAGAAGGGTGGAAGGTTATTGCAGAGTGATACAGGAAGGAAAATACTGGTTTAGGTTTTGGCTCAACTTTCTGCTCTAAGTGATTGTGATAGTAAGATGTGAAAGTCACAGAAGAATTGATGAATGTTTTGGTATGGTCATTGCTTCCAGAACTGTGTGGCACCTTTGTAGCCAATTCGTTATTGCTAAGGGATTTTCTGGAATGCCAGATAATAACTATTTTGTATTACCTCATCTGTACGTTTCATATGTTAGTGGTTTTGAGAATGACAATACTCCAAGCAGAGACTCAGTGTGTAATATTCTTGTCTCTCATAGGTACCCAGATACTGGATTTGATTAGACTTTTTTGAGAACGTAGACCTCAAAATTCACAAGTCTTATGAAGTATTGCTGGTCATGGGCAGCACTGGAGTCTGAGGTTTTTACCTGGATGTCAGGTGTTACACATGCAATGAATAAGAATGCTGCTTAGAAAATTTTCTTTTATGACACCAAAATCTCAGAGGCTCAGATTAGACTGCCTGCATTTTTTCCATTTTAATTAAACAGCCATGGTATCTGCCTCAGAGAATTAATATGGATAGTGTGCCCAGTATGGGATCATGATTTTCTGCAGGGACACTCTTTTAATATAACTCAGAGGGAGTTTTGGTCTTTGTCTACAAAGGTAATGGATAAGAAAACAGAGAAAAATAAAATGCAGATGAGAAAATGGAATGTTATATATGGTAAAATAAAGAAACAGACCAGCCTAATGACATCCAAGAAACACGTATAACCAAGCTCCAGGATTCCAGAGTGATAATCTCATTATTTTCATATTATTGCGCAACTGTTAGCTCCTGGACCCTTATGGAATCACAGAAATTTATGTCAGAAACTAAGCAGGTTAAAAATTTAAATTAATTAATGAAATTAGCTCTAGTTTCTTATTTGAACTCAGTTGTGATTTACAATACTGGACTTGCCAAATTCTCTTTTAAACAGTTGCCTGTCATTATGCTGCTGAAGAAGTCCAGGTTTTTCCATCAAACCTGAAGATGTATTTATTTTCAGCAAGGATTACTATTCCTGCCAGTGGAATCCCCATAGATTTGGCTAATTGTAATATGGCTGTAAATATGTGTTTTCCATGGAAATTAGTTTAGTCACAGGAATTTTTGTCTTTTATTTTAATACTGATAGATTTGCTAAATGTGTTTGCCAAACACATATGTGGTGTACAGAAAAACTCAGTTAATGTATTTGCACTGAACTGCTCACTATATGTATGTATTGCTTTTCTGGATGAAGCGTGAACTGCTTGACTGTCTCTCATGGATTAGTGCTGTTAGCAAATAAGGAAAGCCTCCTTTAGCTCAATCAGGATACGTGCTGTTGAGATCTTGCCCTCTTGCAAATGTTTATGAGCTTGAATCCAGTCTTTACGTAGTTTTTGTCTAGATCTATTTTCATTGCTTTGTAGGTTTTTTGCTTTTGTTGTAAGAAAGTACTTGAAAATGCCATACGTGACTGGTATGCAAAGAATCTAGAGATGTCCAGATGCATAAAAATGCATCTAAGGACTGGGAGATATTTACAAGAGCATGTAGTGACAGGACAAGGGGGAATGGCTTCAGACTGAGAGTAGGATTAGGTTAGATACTGGGTTATCTGAGGGTGATGAGGCACTGGAACTGGTTGCCCAGAGAAGTCGTGGATGCCCTGTCCCGGGAAGTGTTCAAGGCCAGGCTGGATGCAGCTCTGAGCAACCTGGTCTAGTAAGAGATGTCCCTGCCCATGTCAGGGGGTTGGAACAAGATGATCATTAAGATTCCTTCCAATCCAAACCATTCTATGATATATAGTGGTAATATTAGTTTAATTTAACTTCTTACTCACTTTTGTTTTAGAAAAATGAAACAGCAGGGCAATTGCTTACTTCTTAGGTATTGGCATACAAGTCTAGATCCCGGAGTCTTGAGTTTTCATATTAAAAAAAAAAAAAAATACAGCCATAGAATTACAGATTGGTTTGTTGGAGAGGGACCTTTTTTGTTCACTATGTAATTGCACAGTGAAGACTGCTGTTGAGATGTTTGCAGAAAGTGAAGGCCTTTTCCACTGATCTACTCATAACTTAGAACCGAGTAAATACTATTAGTAGTATAATTATACCTTCTAAATAATCTGTATCAACATGAAGATACAAAATATAACAGAAACCTATTAAGAGTTGTATGAGTCATACTATACTTTTCAAAAAATACTTTTCAAAATCTGACCCACAAATGTTATTAGCTTTTTAATGTATGATTTGGAAACTTTTTTTAACATAATGCATAATTTCTTTTTTTTTGTAGATACGGCATGAACTGCCTCATTCAGTTTGAGGATTTTGCTAATGTCAATGCATTCCGCCTCCTGCATAAGTACCGTAACAAGTATTGCACTTTCAATGATGACATTCAAGGTAACAAACTTCTCTCCTCTCTGTTGTTCCCACAAGCCAGACAAATAAGTCTTAATTTCCAGAGAGAAAAAAAATCTTATCAGCTTTATTGTGATATTTGTAGATGTACAGCTCACACTTTGCCTTGGGTTTCCTCGGCCTGGTGAGCTGATGAGCTGTGTTTGCTCTTAACCTTTCACTGTATTTCTGTTCTTAAACTGACAACTCAGTTAAATATGCATATAATTTTCCTCGCAGTCTCATTCAGTTTTAGAGGGAAATGATCCCGTTGACTCTGTTTTCTCATCTGAATAATTTGTGGCAGCTGGTAAAAGGAAAATGTCTAGGATGGGAAATGTCAGGGAGGAGGATTTCCCAGTGCTCAATCTAAACAGGTATCCTGTCCCTCTCCTCCTGAGAAGACAGACAAGCAGGGCTGAAGTGGTGTATGGGTTGCCTTATATCTGGTCAGGAAAAGAGCACTGGAAAATAACTTTCTCTAGGGCAGTAAGTGTATAACTTCCTCTAGGGCACTGGCTCCCATCCTTGAGGGGAGGCTGAAGTCAGGTGAACTGCTGGAGAGGGGTACCCACAGAGGGCGTCCAGCTGCCTCTTACACCCTCGTGTTTCCTTGGGTAGATGAAGGTCTCAGCAGTGACAGGTCAAAAAATGGAAGTTAACCTGTATTCATTTCTCACGGTTTTCAGTGACACTTTAAGCCAACTATTAGGAGCTGGAGTTTTCCAGAAGTCATTATTGAGTCACGCTTGGGACCTAAAGTCATACTTCAGTGACTCAGTGCATGGCAGTGGATTCAAATAGCCCTTGTCTTTCTGTTGTTAGGGATTTGGCTATCCACATGAACTGTGTTCCTGTTACAAGCCTGGCTGAGTTCTACTTCCGCATCTGAAACAGATTATGGAGGACAACCTCCCAGATGGGAAATAAACTAATTATAAAATGTCATTTCCCTCTGTAAGAGGCATGGTGCTTTCTACCCTGAAGGATCTGAGTGTAGCCATGGCTACAGCAGTTCAGTACAGCAGGCCAAACAGCATCTGGAAGTTTCCCTGGTTGTTTAGAGGCCCAGCTCCCACAGGGAATTCCCTTTCCTTGCAAGATGAAGGTCCTTAACCCAAATCAGAAAGAGACTCAAGTAGAATGTGGTTTCACAGAAATGGAAAGGAAGCTTTTCAGCAAAAGTGTACCAACTATGGGTAAACTTATTTGGCAAGGCCTTTTGTGTCTTTATTTGCATTTTCAAACCATTTCATTCTCTCTCATACACCTTGGAAGGAGGTATCTTGATGTTCAGAAGTGTTGGAAGGTATCCCTTTGGCTTTTGTCTGAGCTGCTGTAGCAGCCTTCCTTAGAAGTGCAACCATGTGCAGTCTTTTAATTTATTCATTTTCTGCAATCTAATTTGTGCTCATGGGGCCTTTGATATTTTCACAAACAATGCCCTTGACTTTTGGGTGATCTCCATCCTTAATATCTGAGTAGCTTCCAAGAGGCGAAAGGGGATGTATTCTTCTCTGGTATCTGTCATTTGTCATCATATCCCTGTAATTACGTTCAGTAACTTTTTTTTCGCAGTATGTCATCTTCTCCTATAATGTGAAAGTAGAATAACAGCCCATTGATCTTTTATCCTTCTTCTTGTTTCAACTTTATAAACCCTAAGGATCTTTCACCTAGCAACTATAATGAGACTGGATGGGGCTAACTTCTTTATCAATCCTTAGAGATTTTCAGATCATAAATAGCATGATTTTTTCCAGGCTACTTGAAAAGGGCTTTCTCTGTATGCAAGTTGTGTATTCTACAGCACTAAAGCTGACAAGTAGTGCCAGGCCAATAAAAGCAAAGAAACACAACACTGCATCTAATTTGCCATCATCTTCTGAATATAGTGCTTGCATGATATTTTAAACACAGTTTCTCCTAGTACTAATATTTTTCAAGAGAAGGCTACCTTAAGATCAAAAGAAATGTTTAATATGTTTCATAGAAAAGCTTGAGGATTTTTTTCTCTATATAAGATATTCAGAGAAAGGATTCCTATATATCTTAGTGATGCAATGAGGGCCTTTCAGTATTTCAAGTCTAAAAAAACCCTTAATATATTATCTTGATTTCTGACAGACACTAAAAGAGATAAAGAAAACATGGCAAGCTATATATACCCATCTGCAAATACTGACTTGGACAAATGCAGTTGCCTTCTCTTAGCTCACAGCTATTTACAGGGGGTCAGCCTGCTCCTAACTGATGACTCCAGAACATTTGGGAAAAGGTCTGCCAAAACACTGATCACAGAAAACCACTAAAGATTGACCATTAAGGGTCACCTTAGACATATGTAAGAAATTCTGGAAACAGTCTCCATCCCTGCTACAGTATGGTCACATCCTTTACTTTGGAGAAAGTTTTGTGACTTTTTCTACATTACCTCTCTGTACACAAGGTATTGAGAACAAGGGTGAACAGGATTCTGACCAACTGGTATAAATCTGTACTGGAATAATAAAATTCTTTGTACTTTAGCATTTTAGAAAGCATGTTTGTTTTTGGATAGGGGGTGAATTTTTTCCCTCTGCAATTGTAATAATTTCTTCATATTTATATTTTCAAAATATCTTCTTACAAACACAATAGAAATGTTTCCTTTGGGAGAAAATATTAACTTTTTCCCTTGGATTCCTGTCTGGGTTTTTTTCTGACCACAAATCAGCTTGATGGTTTTTTTTTCCTCTCTCTGAAATACAGGGACAGATTTTTGGAAATGGAAATCAGAGAAAGCCTTTGGTTTAAAACAAATACTTCTATCTGGTTCTAACTATTAAGAACCTTTTCCAAAATGGAGGAGGGTTTGATCATAATTTCCCATATGGGAGAAATATGAATTAGTTTTATACTCTCAAACTTCACGGCATTTATAAATTCCTGAATTAGGTCAGGTTGCTAGCTTTGGTCATCTCAAATATATTTAGGAAGGAGGTGTCATAAGGAAAGGATGGAATTTTCTAGAAGATAAGATGTGATGGTTTTTTTCTTTCCAACCCCTGCCTGGGAGTGGACCAGTGGTGCCTGTGTTGCCAAACAAAGCTGTTTCTCAGGGTGAGAGATGTTCTCTGCTTGACTGCCTTCCAAGGAGGCAGCGTTGGGATTCAGTTTAAAAATTCCCTTAAAGAAACTAACCAGTTCCCTTCCCTGCTGCAGGGAGGTTGAACAAGTCTCTTAAGATCTGCTGAAAAGGAAGTCCTAGGTACAGAGCAGTGCTGAAATCCTGCTTGTGGTGGGATTGGCTTGGGCCACACCTTCCTGCCCCTCACAAGCCCAGGGTGCCATAATGCTCCCTTTCCACACCCATTTTGACTTTGGTGAGTGTGTTGAAAGAGGTTTTGCTTCTTGAGCACAGTCAGTGGCTTAAGGCATGTTTGCATGTCTTTAGAGCCAGGCATTTGTTTTCTGTGGGTCTCTCGGTGCTTATCATGTGATAGCTGGTTGCAGTCATTGCTGACATGGATACATTTCAAATTGTGGCATAAATTTCTCTAGCCTTGCTGCCTCTATGTAGGTCAATTATTTCAATTATTAGATTTTTTTAAAATCTTTTTTCCCCTTTCTGCAATTAAAAATTGTCTCAGTTGACAATGATAAACTTCTGAATTATAAGGCAATCTACATAAAATAAGTGTTTCTCTGCACTATAATACTGGAATTACAGCTCTTGTTCACTGTGCTCACAGTTGCAATGCTTTCCCCCATTATGGACACAGGGCCTGTATTTTATGCCAACAAAAATATTTACACGGAAAGATTGCACTGGATTGGAATTAAATTTGGTATCCGTTATGACCTTAAATGTCATTAATTTTTAACAGCTGTGCTGTTTATTTGCATCAAAATTTAATGAAAAGAAAGAGTTCTAAAATAAAAATGTAGAACATGTATAACTTAATATAATTATTTCACTTTCCATTTTGATTTGATATAAATATATGTTAAATGTTCAGCAGACTGCCATTTGAATAACTAGGAAAATTATACCTGGAAGTTATGTTATGATCAATTCAACGTTAATTCAGTGCCATTCTCAGAAATCAGAATTTCTGTGTCACAAGCATTTCCTTTTTTAAGATTTAATTCTTTTTAACATTAATATAAAAAATTATACGTTTGGTACCTGGAAATTCTAGTTCTTGAAATCAAATTGTAGAGAGGATTTAGGGTTTGTTGTTATGGTTGTGATGGGCATGGGGCTTCCACTTCTTTCTCTGACCAAGAATTTGAAAAATGCAGAGTTGAATGAAATGTAATAGCTCATATATTGATCTCTTGTATATCCAATTCTGATAAGATGGGCAAACTGTAGAAAACTTCTTTCATAGACATTTGCTTTACTTTCTGAGACATTGGCTTCCAAGTGAAACATGTTGAGATTGTTAAAATGAAATAATATTAAAAACAAAATAATTTTTTAAAATCCTATTAAGACATGTGTTGTAGGGTTATGTGAAGTGTATTTTTCTTTCAGTATATTTAGGATGTCGCCTCTTTGCTACTCTGTGGTAAATTTACACTGAACTCAGTATGTTTTCAAGTAAATCCCCTACTGTAGCTTTTGTGTAATTTTCCATGTGTATACACAAGCACGTGTATGTACAAATATTCTTCTGTTTCATTTTTTCCTCATTACGGGTTTAAAAGAGAAATCCCTTCTCCCTGTGCTCCGGGGCAGCCAGCTCCAGGTGGCTCTGCTTGAGCAAGGAGTTGCACCAAATGACCTCCCAGCCTCAGCCATCCTGTGCTGCTGGGGCTCTCTGTCCTTTTCCAAATATGCCAAATGGTTGCTGTTTTAGAAAGGCTGCATTTATCCTTCCCTAGAGCTTCCCTTCTTTTCTCTGCCTGCTGCAGAACAGGGCAGTGTGCACCCACAGCTTTGAGGAGCCCGTTCATGGCAAGAAGAAGGAGCTCCCATCTCTTAAAAGAGGGTGCTTTTGAACTGCCCACAGCCTCTGCTACTGAGATGATGCTTTTTGGTAGGATCTTTACTCCCCTTTTTCCCAGTGAGTGTAAGAGATGGGAATGGATTTTTTTCCCTGGCATTCTGTGAAGTGTTGTTTGGATGACTGGCAGTGTTAACATGTGATTTCTATTAAGCTGTGTATTGAGAAATACGAATTTTACTTTTACCTATTCCTAATCTGTTAGTCTAGAATGAATAACTCAGATTTTAGGATGTGTTACAGAAAGTTCTCCCCTCTTCTTGTTTGCTAGCTTTTTAAGATGAGATAGGTAAAATTATGTAAAGGAACTACTAACACTTGATTCCAAGTTTTATTTTTGAAACTTTAAATAATGGACAAATGCTTCAGTGCAATAAGCCATTTTTCACTAATTTAAATTAAATTGCATCCAATATAAATCAAGTTCTCATTCCCCATGTTTTGAGGCTTTTTTCCCCATTTTTTGTTCAAATGTATCTGCTGAAAAAATACTCTGTGCTCCCAAGCATTTATAGTGTGTCAACCCCATACAGCTGTGGATTTCCTTTAACATATTCATACCCAGTTGTACAGTTTACAGTAACAAGGCTAAAGAATCTTGCACAGAAAACAAAGTCTTGGTATGGAATAGTGTACCTTGAAATTTCACATCTGTTGTGTTTATACAAGACATGACTTACCTGCCTAGAAAACTATAATGAAATGTTTGCTGTTGCAGCAGTTGATACTGCTTTAGAAAAATATCCTTTGTTAAAATACCCTTTGTTAAATTTGCTTTGATTAATCTTCCAGAAATCTGTGTACAATGGAATGGGTTCTCAAAATCATATCCTTGAACAATGTCTGTCTTAACCCTGCACATAAGGGGTTTAACCTGTGCTCTGGCCAAGCCAATTCTCTCCTTCCTGTAGTGATGATAGTGGGAAAAGCGACAAAATTCTGTTTCTGCCTCGTGATGTCCGCAAGAAGTGGTTTGCATCTGCCTTGGCAGATGGATGTGAATTGCATTTTGATTAATTTCAAAAACTCGAGCCAGTATTCAGGGTGAAATTTAAGGTCATGGCATTAGTCAGAGCAGTTCCGGTAAAACAGATCTGCTATTCAGGCTGCCGGTGCCCCCCTTTCAGTGGGAAGGAATAAGGGAAGCTGCTGACGAGGAGTGATGACAGCCACTGCCAGCAGCAGTGATAGTGGGCTCAGTAATCTAATAAACTGGGTTATTATTCCTTTCAGAGTCAAAACGCTGAATAAAATTGGTGTGGAGTAATTTTAAATACCCTTTTTAGACCAGTTTTGTGCAAATCAGGATTTGAGAGAAACGTCATATTTAGGCCTTTATCTATTGCTATTACAGCCTTTGTTCTGAATCAGCCTCAAAATGAACATACAGGTAACGCTAGCTCACATCCCATGCAAATATTCAATGCAAAATGTTACTGGCATTCAGTGCAGGATTATATTTATGTTTCATATATCATTTATTTTTCCTTAAAACAGAAGATGGTGCAGTGACAGAGTTTGTAAAAGTATCCTAACTGGTAATACTTAGTGACAGTCCATTTTCCTGGCTAACGAGCTTAGCAACAGTACATCAGCCAAGAAGATAAGTGGTATCCCAGCATTCCTGTTTGTTATAAATCTGTGGTGTTTCATTTTGACTCTGTCACCACAAAGCAGCTGGAAGAGCAGCTTTCCTGGCTCTCTGAGAAGTCCTCTGATGGGGGCAGGGTGCTGTGGTGGCCACAGCTTCAAGGGAAACAGAGATCTTACAGTGCTCCAGCTCAGCTTTCCTTTTCAGGAGACCAGACTGATGGTCCTAGGAATAAGCTGTGTTACGTAGGCTCCCTGCTCCTCCTCCTCTGCAAGCACAGCTGTGTAATATAAAATAGGAGAAAGAATTTGGCATCCAGCGAGAGCATGGGCTTTTTTTTCTTGCTGGTTAGGAGGATTGTTTGGTAGAATACCAAGGGAAACTGAGAGCACACTCTGACTTCACTTTTTTTTGCCATTTTTGGTCTTTGCCAGCTTGGCACTTGCCAGAGGAAGACTTAATTTCATCTGGGAAAGAAACAAGCTAGTTCTTGGAGACTGTGGGGTGGAAGTGTCTCAGCCTGATGGTTGTTGTTCCCAAAGCCATGCCTCAGAGGAACCATTTTTAAGATTTTTTTATTTAGAAACGTGGGACAGAACAAGTAATAAAAATGACTAAAGAAGTAAAAAATGCCAAATTTGTATGGTCTAAGCATTAAGTGGGCTGAGAACAAGGTGTCCTATATTTCTAATGATTGAAGTGAAAAGTCATAATCAAAAGCACGTAACAAACTTAATTCTGAAGACACATGTTTTTTAACTGTTCAAGTGGATTTAATTCAAAAAGTGACTTTCTAACTTTAAAATATGTTCTTAAATTTTATTAAGCATTACCTTTTATTTTTGAAAGAGTAACCATTCTTGAAACTCAGATGATCCTACCTACAAACCACAGATTCAAACCCAGCCTTCAGCACTCAAATGATGTAATTTAAGAAGAGGTTTACCCAGTACCAGGCTTCTTACTTCTTCTGTTCTTTTTGTTTCTTTTTTTTTTAGATAAATATATTTGAAAATCAATGATCTGTGTGCCTGCAGTATGAATGACTGTTTTGAGCATCTCCTAGAGTTTAATGTGGGGATTGCTGCTATCTCAGCTTTAAAATTCACCTTGTTGCTGAGAAAATAGACTTGTGAATAGCAAGTTTAGGGGAGCTGCATGTTGAGGGCAACTGTCCAATATGCAGATTCTAAGCCGAGTCCTTTTGTAGGGCTAGTCATACCTATTTCACACTTTTTATGAAGGAAAAGTCAGTAGAAATGGAAATTCTCCACTTAACTGGGTGGCTTGCGGGCAATTGCAGTTAGGCCAGTGGTGATCAGGAACAGACTTGTAGGAGCCAGCAGATCTCCTCCTTGCAATTTCTTGCAGGCTTCTCAAAATAATTCATGGCCTCATTTTTGATTTCCTCGATTCAGTCAGTGGCAGCTGCTGCCCAGAGAGGGAAGAATTCATTTCTTATTCCCGGAACTGAATGTTGCAGGGCCGGTGTTCATCTCCCTGTGGTTCAGCTCTCTCTGAATCAGATAGGCATTATAAATCTTCAAAGACTGTTGAAACCCATTCTTTGACTTTCAATACCTAATAATTAGTGTCTGGACAGCTTTTTCAGGCTGAGGGAAATCAGTACTGTCTGCTATTGGTTCTTCAGAATATCCTCTAAAAACACAACTCTGCTGGTGGTACTATCTACCTCACTACCACATCCCTGTCCACGGGATGTCTATATGGGATCCAAGTTCCTTGCAAGAATAGAGTCTGATTTTTTTTTTTTTTTTTCTGGGCTCACCTTATGCTTTAGTGATGATAATAATTTGTGAAAAATAAAAGCTTGTTGGCTGAAGTCAGTAACACATGGAAGAGTCTTCCCCCTCCAGTAGGCTTTGTTGGGGAGGAGTCACCTTCAGTCTTTGGGTTAGAAGAGCCAGATATGAGGTCCTGGTGACTAAATACAACTTTACTGAGCACCACAAAGGCTGACAGCTTGACTCAGGAGTCCTAAAAATTCACCTGCAGTGCAGTGTATCGATTTGGGTGCAGCAGTTCAAGTTAAGAAAACTTAACTTTCTGACAGAGTGGGAGAATTGGGATTGTTCCAGGTTGGAACACCATTAGCCTTCAAATACAATAAATGACTTTCTGGGAAATAACAGGCTTTCCAGTAGTAGATAAGAGGCCAAGATAAAAGAAGAAGAAAAGAAACATTTAGATTTGAAGTTTTCAACCTAAAGTATAGTTAAGCACTATAGGAAGCACAAGGAATAGCTTGCTGAGGAGATATTTAGAGTATTTGAAAGAAGACCTTAGGGACAAGTTAGATATGTCAGCAATCACAGAGGTTAGATTTATCCTGCCACTGTGAGCAAGTTTGAGTTAGATGCCTGCTTGAATTCTTCTCGTTGCTCTACTTTTTATTAATAGCTGTTTCTCACAATGAGGATCAAAATTTCTCCATTCAAAGACAGACAGGTATCTTTTTCTCTGGGGTTCTGATTTGAAGAAAAAAGACCTCCACAGGCTAAATCATAAAACTAAATGTTAGCCTTTTTCCTGTGTAGCATAACTCAAAGATAGATTTAAAAGGTACCTGCAATGTTTTAGAAGATACTAAACTGAAACTCCTGTCACAGTGGACTGAAGTCTTAATAAGCTGTCCTTATTCTTTCAGCTAGCTTAGCTTCTCTGTAAATGTTCAATTTGATATTCTACTCTGACAACATCCCCATGAGAAGTGAAGTTTTATTTTAGTCTTGTATTTTACTGTACTTGAAGTATATCTATTTGAAGAATTAAACCAGTAACTTTATTTTCAGTATCTGGATCCCTTCAAAATACTTATCTCTGGATTCTCACACCTTCTGCTTCTAAGAGAGGTCATAACTAGAACATTTTACAAGAGTTTGAATGGTCTAGCCGTTGTGCCCCTCCAGGAGAATCAATCAGTTGTATTTTATTTAATGCTACTCTAATGATATTCCTGCTTACATTTAACTTTTGTAAGAATAAAGTAGAGCAAACTCTGATTCCACTCAACTATTTGTTACTACACTCAGTACTTGTATCTTTTAGCCAAAAGATGCTGTGGTATTATTTAAAATGTAAAGTTTTGTAATTGTTTCCTGAATAACCAGATACATTCTCATGTTTTTTTTTAATTTCAGGAACTGCATCTGTTGCTGTTGCAGGTCTTCTTGCAGCTCTGCGCATCACCAAGAACAAGTTATCAGACCACACAGTGTTGTTCCAGGGAGCTGGAGAGGTAGGTATTTTTATACATGAGGAAAAATTGTACTGTGATGATTGTTATTAATATTTAATTGAGTTACATGTGTCCAATAAACAAGAAGATTAAATGGGTAGAATGACTACTAACACCTCCTGAAAGCTGTTTTTTAGTTCAAATGTAAATTTACAGAAAAATCTCTGATCATCTGGTGAAGCCTCATATTTTTCATAAGACATTTTTTGGAGATCTATTCTCTTTTCAAAAATTTAGGATTCAGCTCTTCAGCTGTAAATTATTGAACTCCTCTCAATATAACCAAACAAAACATTTTTGGAAAGATGAGGAAATACAGGGGAGAAAGTAAATATAATTTATTCATCCGAGTGAGCGTTATTTAGTAAGAAGTGCCCCTTTGATTTTTTTTGTCATTGAATATAGTTTTTCAGTATTCTGCATATTAAGGTCATCCATATCTGAAGATCTTTATGCACACTATTTTTTATACCATTTTTTACTATTAATTTCCAAGCCACTGACACACAAGGGCAGGTTTTACTTATCTACAGTGTGGCTTATCATCTCTCGTATGAAATCTACAACCCCATGCTGGCTTCTTTAATTTCATTAAATATTTGGTGCTATGTCTGCAGTTTTCAAAATGGCTTGTATCAGTATCTGGCATGTCAACACCTTACTGCATCAAGACCATCCATCTCTCTAGAGTTCCTTCCCCTGGTTTTGCTCCATGTTCAACAAGCAGATGAATTCATGGTCTAATGTTTATTTTTTTTTGTCAGTATTTTCAGTGTGGCTGTTGCTGCAAAGAGGTTATAGTAGATATCATCCCTGCCAAAGGAGCTGTTTTTTTATAAAACTTAAATTTCTTAACAAAAAAGGGAAATCTCTCTTGGTTCTCAGTGAATGGTTCTCAGTGAAACTCAGTGATAAATAATAAGAAACAGAACCAACCCTAAAAATACATATACGGGTCTGTAATCAGAAATATTGAGTGGTCTGTTGGCTTGTTTTATTCCTGGTTTTCAATCTGTACTTGTATGACATTTAATCTGTTGGATGAAATATTATAAAATCCAGAAAGAATGAAACACATTTCAGCAAAAGATTGATACGTGAGTTTTTCTTGCCCCTGCTTTGACTGGGATCACAGCCAAGACTAGAGTTACAAAACACATGAATAGTAGGTAAAAGGAGGCTTACCTTTCTGATGGACATCTTAGAAAAAGATAGGAGTAAAAACTCTTATGTTTTACTTTCTGGCACACAGACTCGTGGTTTCCTTTAGTTTAAATTACAAAAATCTCAAAGAAGAAAAAATACTTCATGTATTCTGACATGAATATCATAGAATGATAGAATGGTTTGGGTTGGAAGGGACCTTAAAGACTATCTAGTTTGACCCCTGCTGTCATGGGCAGGAAACCTTCCACTTGACCAGGTTGCTGAGAGCCCCATCCAGCCCTGGCCTTGAACACTTCCAGGGCTGGAAGTGTCATTGTGTGGAATAAATGTTAGTTCTAGCATTTTCTGGTTTCCAGTCTCAACATTAATTGTGCTCTCCACACTCTAAGCTATCTGAGGATTTATCGATACTACAATTTATCTATATGATTTAAGATTTAGCTGTGCTGGTTTTTTACACTATGGTTTCTAATTACCAAATGGTAGCAACAGTTTATTCTGTTTATCTTATGAAAAAATAATGATACAGTTTTATTGTCTAATAAAATTAGGAAACTCATCTAAAATAGTGGGTAAATGAAACGTATGAACAGGGGATGTCTTTCGTTTCTTTTTTGTACTCTACTTTTCTTCTTTTTCCTTCAGGCTGCATTGGGGATAGCAAACCTCATTGTTATGGCTATGGAAAAAGAAGGGGTATCCAAAGATGCAGCTACCAAAAGAATATGGTTGGTTGACTCCAAGGGATTAGTAGTAAAGGTAATACAATTTTGTCATTACTTTAAATATCATGATATTACTTGCATTGTATAGAAAAAGACAAGAACATATTCTTTGTGAAAGCAACTGCAACAATATATCTCTCTTGGCATGGTAAGCTGTTTTTCTTTTCTAAAGTTTATTAAATTATGACAGACTGCTGTGTTACTTTGCGGGGGGGATGATTATGCTTGGAGTTCCTGCTCTGTTTCCATTAGGGATGAGCACATAATGAAGAAAATTTTTGAGCAGTTCATTAAAAAACGTGTAAGAAAAGAAATGTTCAACTTCGGGGTTTAATATTTTCCATCTAAATGTAACTGTTACTTGTTAGCACAGTCTTGCACAAAGATGTATAGATACATGGCAGGCAAGTCATCCTTCTGCAAGAACCGAGATGCATTGCAACAAAAAGCTTCTCTGCAGAGTGATACAGCTCATGTTGCAGATGTCGTGGTCTGCAGTGCTATCAACACTGGTCAGAATTTGAAGCTGCTGAGAGACTTCATCAGTCACCCTTACCTCATTCCTTCCATGTGCCAAAATAAAGAAACAAATGAATTCCATGTGCCAGAATAAAGAAACTGGTATGTTTTAAAAGGTGGTTATGTATTTAATAGTTTGTGAGCTACTTAAAGGAAATGGATGAGAGGCCAGTTGCCTTTGCTTTTTCACGTTGCTGGTTGGTCTGCAGTATTTGTGGTCATCCTTCTTTGTACCACACTTTGCAGTGTTCTTTGCCTGTCTGACATTAAAGGCCTTTTGTGGTTCACACAGCTTTGCTTCAGGAGGATGCATTCTGCAGGCAGTGTCTGCTGGCTTATTGAACATCATCACAGCACCTTTCACTCATACTGTTAAAGGGAAAATAGTAGGATCATAGACACTGAGATGGGCAAATGTTAGCAAGGTGAGCTTGGTCATCCTTTGCCAGAAGACACTAAAGTAGCCTGATCATGTACAGAAGAATGCAGGTATTTGCCACTATCTAGGACACAGATTTTCCTCTGGTGATTTTTTTTTGTTTGTTTGTTTAATGAGTATTTTTAATCCTTTTGGTTTTCATCTAATAATTTGGAAGTGATTTTGTGTCCAAACATAAATGACTGAAGGTCTGTGTATTGTCTGTGACTGTTGAAACCTTGAGATTGCCTAAGCGGAATTGGGTTGCACCAATTTTTTCACCATAGAAACTGCGCTTATCAAATTATACAACTGAACTAAAATCACCTCCTGGTGTTAAGGAAACTGACAGGGACAGAAGTGTAGGAACTTCACAGCCCCGAAGCAGTAGAAGAGGTCTCGGCTGCATGTCCATCCAGCTGAGGTGGTTAGCCAGCCTTTCTTCCCTCTCCCTGGTTTCTTGTCCCAGCCTCTTCACACCTCTCACTGCTAATTTGCCAGTCAGCCGAGAACCTGGGTTGTTGCTCTTGGTCTGCAGCGACTCATTCCTTTCATAGGTTCTAAATTTTTAGTGACTCGGTTACTGCATTCTTTCCTCACCACCTTTGAGCTTCTGCACTCTCAGGCAGTGCCAAAACCAATCAGTGTCTCACACAGCCTCGATGTTCCTTTCCTCTGCTTATTCTTCTTGGTGGAGCTTTAATTTGGGTTTTGTCCAAAAAGCAGTCCACTGAATTTCATGTCCTGCCTGGAGTGTATTTGTGAACTGTTTGTGATCGCCAGACATAACAGCTGTCTGAGGTAGATTAGGGCTGAACTTGTGGCCAGATGTTGATGCAAGCAGCAGGAACCGATGGTGCATATTTCAGGTCGTTGCTTGTGTTCCTGGAAGACCTGGCAGCACCAGTTTTCCCATCTGGCTGTCCTGGGGGGCTTGAGAATGGGTGGGTGCTGACTGCTGTGTTGTGTTTGAGGGACATCTGTCAGTGCAAGGCCTGGGCTGGACATAAGGAAACATGTCCTTGGCTTAGGGCTCTGCAAGTCCTCTCTTGGCCAGCAAAATGTTCCCCCCTGAAAAGTTAAAAAAAATACCCTCCCTCCAAAGAAAGAAAATACAATGTAAGCCTCAAGAGATTTAACTGCTGGGAAGTTACATATACATTGAGTAAATAATTAAGCTATTCCTTGTTCCTTTTTGTGGCCTGAGAGAGAATGCTGTGATTTAGGTCCACTTCGGAAATTATTTTGGCTTTAGCTGATTGCAGAAAAATGCTGCAAGGCTTGAAGGACTTTCTGGACTCTTAGAAATGAGATAAGAGAAATAAAATGAGGAAGATTTATGAGAACAAGGTAAAATAAGAACTCATTTATTACAAACCTTCTCATTATTGCAAAGGTAAGAATTGCCAAGATCGGAGCATAGCTCACCAGTTAATCAAATTTTGCATAAACTAAATTGACACTTATTTCTCTACTACTAAGGCCAATGGAAACCTGTTCAGTAAGAGTCCCTTAAAATTTGCCTCACTAAAACCTGCTTGATCAAGAGAGTTTTATGTGAAGCAGGGAGACTTTTTCAGTACTAGAAATATTCTGATCTGTTGCTTTAGCAGCATGAGAAATAACAGATTTACTGAAGACTCAGCAATTACTTTGTCCAACTAAACTAATTTTTGCATCATTTATATTCTATGCTGGCCTTTGATCATTAATTTTGCAATGCGGGATTTAACAATTTGAACATTGTTTCTCCTTTCATCTACTTTCTGCTAGAATTTCAACCAGTTCTATCCAAAGGAAAATAACCTGGGAACTTTTGTTGACCTGGCTGCAGTTTCCACCTTTTTTCTTCTTCCCCCACCCTCAAAAGCTGCCACGAAGTCACTTATCTGGCTTTTGTTGCTGAATTTTTCCTTTGTGGCTTTTTAATTTTAGTTCAAGTGCAGCTGTGTTTTCATTCTTCTGTTAATTTTATTTTCCCCCCATGGGAACCATCTGTTTTCATTAAACCAAGCCTGATGACCAACTTTTCTGCTATGTTGTGGTAAAAGAGCTGGTGATGGAGGCTGTGTTTGTTATACTGTCAATAGTTATGTTCTGTAATTCCTTCTAGAGAATTTACAGTGTTATGGATAGCAGTTTGGGGTTGTTGTTTGGTCTTTTAAAGTTTGTTCAGAATGCTTTCACCTTTTGAAACTAATTTTTTTCCAAAGGTGGGTGAGGAAGTTTTACAGTTCATAATATCATTAGAATTTTGCCACTTAAACTGTGTGACTTTTTGAAACTTACTGTCTTAAGTATCCCTGTGCATTCCAATTTTAATGTTGAATTAAAAGACACTTTGAAGTTGCTTTTGCACTCTTGTATACTTGAAGATTCTACAAAATCAGTTGGGACTCATCTTTAGTTTTGAATTCCTGAATTATCACACAAGCATGGTCTGTCTGATGAATAAATATTTACCTATATAAACACATTGGTGGGTAATGTCTCCCACATTCCATTCCCAAGTTCTCAGTGTTCCCTTTTTTTTTTTTTTTTTGTTCGTCACACAGATTACATCAATGGATGATGTGTGGAGAACATGTTTTGTGTCTTCTTTAAAGCTGCCATAGTGTCATGTTTAGCTATATTAGTAGCCAAATCTTCGTCCATGAACTTTAAAGATGGTAAATTCTTCTGTGTCATCTAGTAGAGAAGAGGCAGAATGTGATAATGTTGGGATAATCATGGGGTTCACCATTGTCTGAGCATTTCAGTAATGTGCTGCAAAGGCTTTTGTTGCTTTTTTTGTTTTGTGTTTGAAGGCAATACCAATAACAGGGTGGGGTGATAGGCAAGAGGGTTCTTGGAACTACCTAGGAATATGCTACAGATAATAAGGCATTTTTAATGTTTAAATGGACTTAGTAGAAACTTCCCCCCCCTCTGCCAAGGATGGCTGCTCCTTTGCTGAGGATGGACAGGGAACGTTCCTGGGCTGCCAAACATGCTTCTCTTGCAGTGAAGTTTGTCTGTAATTTGCAAGGCAGCATTACATTTTTGTACACCACATAATCTCTGGTGCACAAAAGTTGTTCCTTTGGATAGGGATGAATGTCATCCTTAATTTTAAAGAGTATGTCACCATGGAGAAATGTTTCTTTTGACAGTGTTGCACTCTTACTCTTTCTGGTTCAGCACAGTAATAATACTTGTGTCTAGTCGAGTGATTTGTATTTTAAATGTTCATTAGATGTGTGATCTTATCCCCTATATGACAAGCACAAGAATATTCACTGAAGTCTGGTGGCTGAAGGCCTCAGAATATTAAATCTTTCTAAGAGGAAGACTGAAATCAATTGCAAAAGTTTAGCAATTTCTGTAGTCCTGATTAATTATAATGGAGGTAACCAGGTAAACTTGTAGGTAATCCCATAGAAGGATTCAATTTTTCATCCTCCTTCCCCCATTTTATTATCCCTGGCAATCTTATTTGCAAATGATTCTCCCAACCAATTAACTGGCATTGGATTGGGTATGTGCATGCACATCAGTCTTTGCTTAAGGAATGACTGAGAGAGAAAGGGGGACATTTGGGAATGATACCAGAATTTCAGTGCCATATAGTTGCTCCTTTTAGAGTCAGCAGACTCATAAAACAAGTGAAAGAATCTTCAGAGCTCACAATGAAATACCATAATATTGAACTAAATCCCATCCAGACTGTCTGTTACTAATTTTTTTTAAAAATTTAATCAATAATCACCCTTTTAAAAAGTTTCAGTTTCATTCTCGATAAGAATTTGATAATGGTTTTAATTTTAACTTTTATATACCACTGTCTGCAAGTTCTGCAAGCTTTTAATTATTTCTAGCTTTCTTTTTATCAACAGTCAATTATTCTGACACTTCTGTTCTTGATCATTTCTTTTATGGCTGACTGCAACTGGCTGGGACTCTTTGAGCCAAAAAAATGATTTACATTTTAGCAAAGATGCAATGCCTTGGGTATGTCCAAGGTGCCGCAATCACTCAAAGCAGTTTCTGCCTTATTTTACTCATGTAACATCCCAGCAAAGCAATCCTTGTTTGCTTCATCAGGTTTTCTGATGTCTGGGGAATTAATCTGTGAGCTTTCATCTCGCATTTATCATGTTCTATATCAAGAACAAGTTTTGCAAAAAGGAAACATTAATTTGTCTCCAAATGCTCGTGGCATTACTCATGCTCAGTGAGTAATGTATGAAAACAAGTGAGGACAAGGCAGAAGGGTGATTAGTGGGGTGTTTCTCTAAAAGAGACACCACCAAAACCCATTGCCTTTATTGGCATGTAACTCTTTGACACTGTGTACATCACATGTACCGATGCGATGGGCACCTAATTTGGGCAGTTTATAATTTCTTTTGCTCATGCTCTATTACTGAAATTAATTATTGATTTGCTCAGTTTTCTGCTGTTCTGTGGATTTGTGATTTGCTCTGGTTCTCAGATCTTTTCTTCTTGAAATAATTGTCTTTATAAATTTTTTCCTGCCTGTTAACCTTGTTAACCTATTATCCATGTGTGCTTATTTACATGGAAAGGGTACTTTATAAATTTTACAGAATTTAAACAGCCTTACTCTTCTAATAATGTGTTTTAAAGTCAACACCAGCATTGTATTTTTTCCCTTAATTGTATGTTTTACTGTCGACTATTATGACATTGACTCCTCAAAATGTTGTGATTTTTTCACACAGTTGGCAACAAACTGTTCATCAGTTGTGTGCCCAAGTTGCTTGGTTGGGTTTTAATGTACTTTATTCACCTTTAGGTGTTAGGGGATGGGCCTGATCAGGAGGCTCTGTCACTTTATAATTAGAGTCTCAGTACAGGGTTTTGGGAGGGCTTACATGTTTCTGCTTTTTGGTTCCTAAATGAGGTGGCAAAGGAGTGCCTGTCACCTGCAGGCACTTGGACTTCAGTCAACCCCTACCCAGTGAGTCCATGTCCGAATGTCCACCTTTTTTATTTTGCGTTTTGTCACTTCTTGTGCCTGATGCTGTTCTGGAGTTCTGGCCTGGGGGAGCCTGGCCTGTCCCTTCCCAACCCACTCTCTGTGCCCCGCCTGTCCCATCCCTTTCATGATTCAGGGGCCTTCCCATGGAGTCCCACTGTAGTCCCTACCTAGAGCTCTCTTTAGACCATGGATTTACTTGTGATGAAACAGATAAAAAGCCATGTAGAGACCATCTCCCAAAAGTGAAGTGCATCATCACCTTCTCCCATGACTCTTAACCACTTTCTTTTCTCACAACTGTTTCTTTGTTTGTTTTCCTCTTTTGACTCTGCAGTAGGGAACTCAAGGAAAAATGCAAAAGTAAAACCCAAACATTTGCAGTTGGAAATACTCAACTTACTAATGGACTGCTTTGCTCCCTGGTCTACAGTTCTCATGTCTTTTGTGGTTCTCATGTCTTCAGCATTTAAGAACCTCAAAATATTTTATTAATTTATCTGTGTACTGATCTCTGATCTCTTGTTTAAATAAGCCACAGTTGACAGAGTGAAATGGAGGCAAGTGTTTATATAAATAGATTTGTGCCTCCCTGGTTGTGAGACGGGAGGAGTGCCAGCACTGCCTCGAATGTGGGACAGTGCAGTCGTCAGGGTGCTCTGCCTTATTCGCAGCTGCCTCCCAGCTGATGGAGAGAGCAATTCTGGGAGAGCTTCCAGCCCTGCCTCTCTCGCCTTGCTGGCACAGAGCAGCTCCTCTGCTCGTCAGCCCTGCTTCGTGGGGCAGCCCCGGCGGAACCAGCTCCAGCAGGCCATGGCATTAAGGCTTCACACTGGTGGTATTTGTAAGGTTTGCCTCCCGTTTTCTAATTTCCCATATAGATGTCTGCTGTGCAGTCTGGTCTCCTGTTTTTACAGCTGTTTTCTATGAAAATTCTCAGGGTTTTATTGATGGGTCATTTTTGTTTGTTATCTGAGCCTCAATTTGGCTATGATACGGTGATAAGAGTAGCTTTCTGTGAAAACTGTGATGTACATTTGCTTGAAACCTGAACCATGTTGATCAGACCCTTAAACTAAAAAATTCAGAACCCTCCCTAAAACTATGAACAGCTTTCATTTCAAATCCAACATACAAGCAATTTTTTTCATAAAACTATTAACTACTGAGTCCTGTTACTACCTTTTGCTCCCTGAATTGAAAGGTCTTGGCGTTCACGTGACTGTGTTTTCTAGTAATAGCATATAATACCAATGACTCTGATCCATTATGGAGCAGAGACATTTCAGGATTGCCAACATCTTTCCTACATAATGTCACAATCAGAGAACGCTGCTATTGTTTCTTTATCTCTGTACTTCATCTGCTGATTTAACACAGTCCACCTTTCTAATTCATTAGCTAATAAAGAATTTAGTTCATATTACTTTCCATCTCAGATACCATGGTGACTTCTAATATATCTGTTTTGAGGCTGCTTTGTTCTCTTTTGTTCAAATCCAAAATAATCCAAAGGTTTCTTGGTACAGAATTATACTGTGATAGAGGCAATACTTTTCCACTACAGAGTAATTTCTGGAATTTTCACTGAGTCTTTGGACTTGAAGCTTATTAATCATTTTGATTGTTAATAATATTCTCAACCTTCAGTATTCTAGTGAAAGTGTATTGTATAGTTTATTCAGGCAACCTAATTATCCATTAAAGATACTATGATTTTTTTGTGGTACATTAGTTTTTAGTAGTTTTTTGGTTGGCTGTTTTTATTTTCTGCTTTATTATAATGCCCCTGGCAAATTACTTACTCTATGAAAGAAAATAAAACCATATAAAAATTTAAAGCATTGCAAATTGTAAGGATATAATCTTGGTGCTTTTTTTATTTCTTTCTTGGGATGCTGAATGTATTTGGGAAGTAGGAGCAAGAAGAATACATAGCCTCTTTTTCTCACTCTGCCTTGCTCTGAATAGCTGCACAGGTATCACATTAAGTCTCTTGGTTCATCTGTGGATTTCAGTGTGAAAGACCTTCTGTTTGGATTTGGGTAGTGTCCCTTGATGCAGGAGAGAGACGCACATCTTTATGTACATCTGCATATGTTATACTTAATAGAAAACATAATACACCTTAAGACAGCTGATGTCTGGCCTAGAGGAATCTTCATACAGCTACTTGAACAGCAGTGCAATAACATCCTTTGATAGGAGCTCTTGGAAAAAATCTCTCAAAAAAATCCCTCTGCTGTGTGGTGAGCAGTGAAGTCCTTCAGTGAAACAATGAGACTGTGCAGAGGTTGGGTGTACTGCAAAGGTCTTTAAACTGATCATTTTTCTGAGCCCTCGTCATCGACTGAATGAATTTTTAATAATGCTGGAAGAGAAAGACAGTGGACTTAGATGACATATCTGAATGTGACTGAAGATGATGTTTCTATTTAAAAGACTCATAGCTACATACACAGAACCTCAGAGCTCATTCTAACTCTTCAAAGTTTGGGGTATTTTGTATTTTGTCTTTTTCCTACTAGAAGAAGAATAGAAATATCAGTAAGCTCTGTGCCATGCTAATACCTTAGGATTATGGAGATGCAGGCAGACCAGAGCAACTTCTGATTTATGCTGCTCTGTGTTGATCCTTTACAGCTCATTTCCCAGCAGCCACAGTACAAAAGCTGGCTAAGCCAGGGCTGGAAATGGAAATGTCAGAAGACGGGCTCTGTGCTTCTGGAAGATGTTTTAGTCAGAGTAGCTCAACACTGACAGGTCCAGCCACTTTGCATCCCTCCAGTGTCAGGAAGGAGATAAGACAGCAAACCACACAAATCCAGAATTGAAATTTCTGCATTTTGGCTCCATACTCTTCTTTCTTCTGGCTGACAAAACTTTGTGATTTCTTATTCTAGCTATAGGCATTCAGGGATGAATATCTGGAAGCTTGTACTAAATGGCCTGGCAACACCTTATTTTAAGGAAGATACACAAAACTGAATTGTTTCTTCCTTTCTGCAAGCCCTTGCTTGTCGTGTTGGCAGGGCACAGAGGAAAGCTAGTTGTGCTCTTGCTGCCACCTTTCTACTTGGTGGAGAGCAGAACTTAAGAATTTGTCCATTTGTGAAGAAAAAAAAGTACTTTCTAAAGCTCTGGCCTCTAAACTATTTGAGTTTTATAATCAAATCAACTGGCTGGTCTTGAAATCTTGGAGAGTTTAGGGAGGTGTTATGTAGCTCCTTTAGATCACTGAATTTACAATTAAAATACATTTCTGACACATCTCCTATGAGGAAAGGCTGAGAGAATTGGGATTGTTCAGCCTGAAGAACGAGACCTTCTATCAGCCTTCCAGTACCCAAAGGGGCCTATAAGAAAGCTGGAGAGGGACTTTCTACAGGGGCATGGAGTAATAGGACAAGGGATTACAGCTTTAAATTGAAAAGGGTCAATTCAGATTAGAAATTAGGAAGAAATTTCTTTGGCAGGCTGGGTGGAATGAGATGATCTTTAAGGTCCCTTCCAACCCAAACCATTCTATGATTCTATTTTATTTAAAAATATATATTAAAAAAAAAAAAACAAAAAACCAAAAAACAACCTAACCATGTAATTTCTTTTATAAGCGTTTTTCCAAGCAAAAATCTCTATGCACATAGCTGTTGTTATTTTTGCTAAGCCGCATAATTTAATATTTCATTCTTAGTTAATATGCTAGAAAAATGTTTACTTGGAGACATGATCTAGGCTGACTAATGGGATCAAACTAATTCAGACCAAAGCTGAATAAATAAGTAAATTTTAAATTGTTTGGGTTTTGACTTGCATTGGGATTTTTGTTTGTTTGTTTGAGTATTTTTTTTTTTTTAGAATGGTAGAATACCACATGTGAAATTACGAGCAGATAGAAATCAGGATAAGGCAGAAGTGAATCTGACCTGAGCTGACCCATCTGGCTAGCCCTAGTCTCGCTAGCTAGCAGCCTGAAAAACGTTGCACTGGATCACATCCTTACTGTTAGAGTACTCCTTTGTAGCTAATTAAATGAGAGATCATTGTCAGTGACTTTGAATCCTTGATGTTTCAACAATAAGCTTTTGAACACCCCCTCGAAAGCCAGTCAAGTGTAAAACTGTATAAAGAACTAAATCTGCTTCATGAAGGACTTTGGTTATTTGTTTTGACTGAAATTGAAAATGAAAGAATATCAGCATTTTTATCTACTAAGGTATCAGCCTGATCTCTTGGCTGTTATGTACTGTGGAAAAAAATCAAAGGTTACTTTTCCTGAGCAATCTGTCCAGATCTGCAGATCCTGGAGGGGGTCAGAACTACCAGCCTGCAACAGCCTGAAGAGTGAGTTGGTCACAGCCCTTGGAGGTGATTTCTTTTTCCTTGGTAGCCCAAGGCAGTCTCCCAGAGATTGGGTTTTAAGGTCAGATGGAAAACTGGCCTCCTCAGCAGCAGCATGATGAGCCATTAAGGAACCATCTAAAGAAGCAGCCTGGGACTGGATGGTGGCCCAGGGCACCCACTCCTGGCTCCCCAGCAAACCTGCCTCCAAGTGAGGCTCCACCAAGCATTTCAATTCCAACCAACCAGCAGATTAGAATGCGAAGTGCCTTTTGTTATAGTATTTCGAGTTAATCCTAGCAACAAGCTTTTGGTCTGGAAGTCATAAATGTTGGGGTTTCTTCTGCTTTGCTGACTAAAAAGAAAGCCTCATATTTTTCCCTTGGAAACGTTAAGGAAAATTCCTGCTTTAAAATGAGATGGGTCTAAAGTGTGTGTGCAGACTGTGGGGACATCTGCTGGGATGCTGGGAAATGGCAGACTGCAAAATGCATATGATGGTGGAATGATTCAGGCATGAATATGCCAAGAATTATTAATACTGCGGCATTCCCTCAGGGCTGACAATTTCACGTTTTATCCACAAAGGAAACCAAGTGCCCATATCTCAGTATTTCTGTGCTAATCGCTGTAGGAGAACACTTAAGATCTGCATAAACCCTTCCAGACATAAAAATGTGTAGAAAAGAGAGATCTCTGGAAATGCCCTGTAATCATGGGTGAGCCAAAAGAAGCTGGCATGCTGTGAGGCAGAGCAGCTCAGTCGGCCCCAACCACATAACAGCTTCCCGTGGCCCCCTTGGGATGGAAGTGCTTTCCTTGCAGCTGGAAATGAGGAACAGCCTCTTCTTCTGCCCACCAGCTCTGGCAGTGGCTGTCCCAGGACCAGCAGAGGAGCTTTGGTGATGAGACTGGCACAGCCACATTGCTGCCACACTGCAGAACTGGCGTCTGAAATGAAGCATCAGCTTTCTCAGTTTGTTAAAAAATCTGATAGTGGCTTATATCTGATGGTGTATGCAGGCCTAAGTTGAGCCGAAATTTTCAAATTCATAGACTTTGGTGGAATTGTGGAATGAATTCTATTCCAATACTTCAGTGTAGTCTTAATAAACTTGCCT
Organism: Daphoenositta chrysoptera; assembly: GCA_013397915.1. Taxonomy (NCBI): domain Eukaryota; kingdom Metazoa; phylum Chordata; class Aves; order Passeriformes; genus Daphoenositta; species Daphoenositta chrysoptera. Next base: position 87,508 of record VZRO01001093.1, on the reverse strand, counting down.
TGCTAGGATTACGGAAACTTTCATCTTATCAGTTGTAAAATGTGTGGCTGGGGAGACAGTACATACCTGTTCTGGCTATTTGGTTAAAATTACATTTAGCATTCAATGTTCCTCATGTACTTCCCCATATATCTGTTTAATCTGCTTCTTTCTGTATGAAATTGTAAGATGTTTGAGAGGCTGGAACCATCTTCTAGATTTGTGTTTGAAAAGTGCCTTTGCAGTGTGTTGCTTTCTGCAGCCACGAGACTAAAACAAGGGGTGGAGGTGTGCACGTTTTAAACTTCTCTGCTGAAATCTTCAGATGTCTGTGTACAGACAGAGCTCTGCATATTTAGAAAACTAACAGAATTTTCACAAATTCTGGCCCGTTCTCACCCCGCATTCCATGTTACTTATACTGAGCTCAAACCCACTTTGCAGCCCAAGTCAATGTCAGTGATACTCTGTAGCCCTTTCTCCTGCATCCATCATATTCCATTTGGAAACCTTGTTGGGCATCAGTAGATGGAAATTGCCAGTAGAGATCAGGGCAAAAGTTCTTCCCCAGCTGAGTCAATTTTGTTAATGCAAAAACGGTGCACCAGACATCTGGTTAGAATTATTTTTATTCCATTCTTAATAATGAATGACTTAAATATGAAAAATGTGAAGAAAAATGTAGGCTCCCCTATAGTCTAAATACTCACACTATATAGTCCCCATATTTTAGACAAGAGCAAAGCTGAAAAAGCTAGGAGAAACTATTTTTGCTTTGCTGAGTTACAAATCTCATATAATTGCTCAAATAGCTGTTAATACCGAGGTGTTCTACAGCTATTTTCAATTTAAAGTACAATTACTGAATTTATCTACTGCTTAGACAAATAGATTAGTCCTAAATTATCCTAAGCATGTTAGCTGTACACAGTGTAACTTTGTCTGATATGATAGATGCAAAAGTAGAAATGAAAATAGAATGTGTAAAGTCAGATACTTTGTAAACTGATTATCCCAGGATATTAGGTTCCAATAAACTTAAAAATATCTTTCTTCTTGTTCCTTCGACAGGGGCGTGCCTCATTAACACCTGAGAAACAGCGTTTTGCCCATGAACATGGTGAAATGAAAAATCTAGAAGATATTGTTAAAGATATAAAACCGTCCGTGCTAATAGGTAATTTCTTTGACTTTAAAGCAATGACCTTTGTTGAAAAAAAATGGGGATGTGGCTTTGTCTGAAGACAAGATCAAGTTCCTCTGAACAGAGTTTGCCTTTGTGTGTTTTCAGAAAACAGTGGGTGCATAATAGACTCTATTAAGCAACTGAACAAATAGTAACTATCCAAGCACATAACACTCTTTCATTCTGAGCCATCCATTTTACAGGGGAAAGAATCTGCCTGGGTTTAAACATCTGATGGAGGGCCTTACCACCTTGCTAAATTACTTCATATTTAATGTGGAAGCTGTAATACAAATAACCTCAGACTTGGAGTGAGAAAACTGAGCTAAGCTCATGTAAAGCTGTGCAAACATGAGGGTGCTGTATCTCAGTCTTCTTTTTGCTCACATTTAGGTCCTTAGCCAGCAGTCCTTTATGCAGACCAAAATGCAGATGTTACGAAGACTTTTTCTTTTGTAAAAGCAGAAGGATTGTGTTCTCAATAACGGATTGCTCAGCTCTCTGTAGTTTGGTTATTGCATTTTAGTGACAGTTTCAGGAATTATCTGCAAGTACTCTTGGTCTTTTTTTTTATAAGACTTCAAGATTAATCTATCTGGCTAGTAAAGTCATTCATCAGGTGCTAGAAAAACTGAAATGCCACAGTGAAAATTATCCTACATTTTAACAGCTACCGTTTTGACTATGCCTAGACCACATGGTCCTTGTTCAGTAAAATCTGCTTTTGCCAATGATCATCAGTGAGGTAAATGAAGTGTTTCTTTTCCTGTGCTACATGAAGATTTGACTGCAAGAGGAGACCAAGTGGTCTAGAGAATTTGCGTAGTAGACTACAAGGCTGAAAAAGATATAGAGACAGAAGAATAGAATGAATGAATATTTATCCAGATAAAGGTGTGTGGATGCTTGGGGAAGATTTGCTGTCATGAAATATGGGTGTTTACTGTGTATCATTTTTATATATAAACCTATATGACTCTCCCTTAAGGTCACTTTCATTTATCAATTCTGTAGAATGCTCTTCCATCAGAAACAGCAATAGAAACTAATACTGTGGTTTTTGGTGTGAGTGAATAGACGTTCCGTCTGTCCCTTGGAGTAGCAGGAGTCATGGGAAAAGAGGTTGATAGTCCTTCTCCCACGGTTTTATGTAGCTCTGTCTGAGCAAATCCTCCTACACATTTCATTGCCTGCAATGGCTCAAGGAAAAGCCTTAATTTAGCTTGACCCAGTCTAAGAAAGTGCAATTAAAAAAAAAAAATAGCCAATGAGCATTTTGTTTTAACTTTAAATCTGACGATAGTTGTCATTCATACTGTTGGCTGTCCAGAAGCAGTTCTAGAAGACATTAAACACTTGGCAACTGAAGATTTAACTAGAAACTAAGGTGCATAACAGGCTCTTATACAACTTTGTTCATCAAACATAGAGAGGCTCAGCTGGTCTATCAGAGCTTTTGCATCTAAGCATCCTTGTCCTTTCATAGAAGGTGAAGTACAGAGAGCTCAGAGTTGCAAAAAATAGTAGTATGTGACAGATATGCCATGCTACATGTGGGGTCAGTCAGAAAATACTCCCAGGTGCCTTAAAGAAATGTTAGTCCTGAAGCATGACCTTCGAGCCAGCTCTGGGCGGTGAGGGCCCCTTTCACCTCCCTGCAGGGACCTTGTGCTCTCCTCGGGCAGGTACCAAGCTGCCCTCTTAGACTGGGCACTGTCAGGATGCTCATTTGAGCACCAGTGACAAGACATTACAGTACTGACCTGAGAAAGGCCCACGTTCCAGGCTCTCCTCTCCCAGCCTGGGTTTTAATGCATTTCCAGACCCCCAAGAGAGGAAAAACCAGCTCTTTATCCTGCTTTTGAAACTCAGATGCTGTGTGGAAAGCAGAATGGGGTGTCAGACACTGGGGTCTCTGAGGAAGAAGGAGGCTGCCCTCTCTACAAGCCAGGTAAGAGGGGCCTCCAGTAAAATAATAAAGATCTTTAGTTTTACTCCAAGATCTGTTTATCTGTTTATTTTCACTGAAGGTGTGGATATCTTTGAATTCCCAACTCTTGTAGGTTAGTCAGAAACACGGGTGTACTTGGCATCTCAAAAACATGACACACCCCCCACTTCAGTTGTGAATTGTCTGAGGTCCAAGATCTAAGTACTGGCTACAAGTCTGCAATGCAGCAGAGTGCAGCCTAAGTTAGATTATTTCATGCTGCAAGAGTGGCATTCAGTTCCTATGGAAAGCATTTATAAGTGTGTATATGTTAAAAAAAACCAAACAACCTAACCATATAATTTCTTTTATAAGGGAAAAATATTCTTTTATGGGGAATAGAAAAGCATCTCTGGTGCAATGAAAAGGGATATATTAAAAAAAATTGTTGCTGTCAGGGAAGGCTTAGACTCAACCTTGGGATTATTTGTCAACTCAGCTCAGATGTAGAAGGCAGAGACTTCACTCATCATATCAGAAAAAATTGAAATCTGACACCCTGGGGTTGGGAGAAACTATCCAGTCTGTTGCATAAAACTTCAGGACCCAGAGTTGCATCTATCCAGTCCATACTGGACTTAGCTGCAGTTTAGGTGATACATTTCTATTTTACACAAAGGGCCTGAGAAGAGGGATATGAGAAATTCACCATGTTGTACAGGGGCAAATAGGTTCTGCCTTATGCTAGGGATAATACTGAAGTTTCACTATTGCAAAACCTTTTATACAAAACTTTATTTTAACCACATGTGAGGAAAAAGGTTGAACTCCATTTTAATGAGGGAGAGAGACAGTAAAGGGAACTCTGTTCTTTTCCAAGTAACATGCATGTCTTACCTTGAACTAATTGCATTTGTCTACTTGTTATGTGTGTGTTTTTCTTATTTAGGAGTTGCTGCAATTGGTGGTGCTTTTACTACACAAATTCTTCAGGATATGGCTGCTCTAAACAAACGTCCTATAATTTTTGCTCTCAGCAATCCCACCAGCAAAGCAGAATGCACTGCTGAGCAGTGCTACAAATACACAGAGGTAATCAAATATTAACTTCTTTCCAGTATAAGTCATGAAAAGTAAATCTGAAATTAAATTTTAAAAGGGAGGAGGACAGAGGGTGGAGTAGCAAGTACTAATCATATCTCTGTGCATAGATAAAATGAGTTAAATAACAGATTTCTCAGATTTTATCAAGACAATTTCACTGAATTCGCTACATGCTTGCACTTCCATAAATACCTTTCATAGCTTTTATTGGTATCAGGCAACACTCACTCACAACAACTCACTCTTTATATAACCAAAGCATCAGTCACCATTAGTCATTAAAACATTATGTCTGGTTTTGAACTGTACTATTTTGTGTAATATATACACACAGTGGTGTGCTTTTCATTTGAGATTTCATAAATACTCTTCAGGGTAAGAAAATATTTAAATACATGAAACAGAATCTTTAAAATCATTCTGTATTATGAACTGGGGTAATTGACTCTTCTTACGAAGTTTTCTATTATATTGACAGAGGTGAAAATGTACAGAACTGTGCCTGCTTATTTATTATGGATGTACTGATAAACACGTTATCCTGTAATTCAGCCTAGAATTTAAAATATATGAGTACCTGACTGCGTGTGTTTCACAGTGGATGTGTTTGGATTTCTTGTTAAATACAGGGTATTTTGAATGACAGTTTCTCAGTGTTTAAAAGACAAATTTAGCATGTCGATTCCCCACAGCACAGATGCAATTACAGCACAGTGCAGGAGCCAGGGAAGCAGCCTACATGAAGGGTTGGTTGTAGTGGGTAACCACATGTGGTAAACAGAGCAAAAGACACTCTGAAGTATTTGATCTGTCACCAAAACATATAATAAGCAGGCCCAGATTATAGTGCATGACACCAAACTAAACAGAATATTCTTCTGAAGAGCTGAATAGCAACAGTGGCCTATTTAAAAATGCACGTTTCCAGTTCTCTAAAACAGGCATAGATATTTCTGATACAAATTGCCTCTGAAGTATTTAACAGTGATATTTATCACTTTAGCAGTGCTAGCATAAATAAAGGCTGGCTTTTCTTCCCTACCTAAATTCACTGCTTAAATTTGAGGGTGCTCCCTCCCCAGAGAGGCAGGAGCCAGTGGCCTTTGGGCTGCAGATGCAGAGCTGAGCAGTGTCCCTCCCACATGAACTAACCTAAACCAAGTTTGAGCCAGATCTTTTGTCCCCAGGACAGTGTTATGGTGTAACTTGTACCCATAAAGCTAAATTCTCTTAATTCCCCCAAACAGACTGGCTTTTCTTACTGCCTGCCTGCACCAGTCTGGGCATGATGCCTGGGCCCTGCCAGCCGCAATCCTACCTTGTCAAAAATATGCTGGGAAACACTCTACTGGTTTATCACTACTGGCAGGTGCCTGAGTTGGTGCCCTCACCCTACTCAGTATACTACAAAGAGGGGACCCCCAAGGTCCTGGCAGAGGAGGTTCCACACTGATTTGTGCTGTTGCTCTATGGGATGGTGTTCCTGGGACAGAGCTTGCACCATTCTGTTGAGCTGTGGAATGGGCTCAGGAGCCTGAAGCGGGGGATGGGGAAGAAAAGAGAGCTCTGCCTGCCCACAGCTCCTCAGAAACCTCCCCATCCAAAAGGGCAACATTTAATTGTCGTAGTGTCTATTGAGACACTATTGGGGAAATGTCCAGTAGCATCACCTGTTGCTTCCATAGCAGTATTGCCCACTTTGAGTTTTACAACTCTGGATGCAAACCTGCTTCCCATGTACCTTCTTCTGGCATGGATGCACAAAGGGAATAATGACTGCTGGCTTCAGTTTCTCTCCTTCTAAATTGTACAGATAGGGTTAGAGAGCCACAGAGAATCACCCGTGATCTCCAGGATCAGCATCCTGATGTTCTTGAGAAATATTCAGGCAAACAGCTCTAACACCCTCTCAGAAGAGACGCTAAATAGATGCAACCCAGCTTCCACAGTGGTGGATATTTAAAAGGATGTGTGAAATATTTCAACAGCGGTCTCTCAATTAACTTGCTTTCTTTTTATTCTTACAAATTAGGGACGTGGCATTTTTGCCAGTGGAAGTCCTTTTGATCCTGTCACTCTTCCAAGTGGACAAACTCTCTATCCTGGACAGGGTAACAATTCTTATGTGTTCCCAGGAGTTGCCCTTGGCGTTATTTCATGTGGACTGAGACATATTGATGAGGATGTATTCCTCACAACTGCTGAGGTACTGTATTCAAAATTATTTAAATTCATTAATTTAGTGACTTAGTATTAATGAGCAATTAAACAGGAAGAGCTAAACTTTAAAACTGGAAAAATGCTGCTTTCTGAAATAGGCCTTTATTTGCAATGTGTATTGTTCTTTATAAATTGTATTTAAACAAGTCATTTTTAAAAGTCCTTGTTGGACTTTCAGAGGTTTTTTAAGGTGCATGCTATGGCATCTTAAAAGAGGTTTGCTAACAGCCTGCCCTCTCTAAGAAAGACATTCAAAATTTCCATCTTTAAAGTTAGTAAAATGCCCAGCCTGTCTGCACTGGCTTTAACCATCTTAGAAGGGCAATGATCCATCTCCTAAGCCTTTGGATAATTATATTTTCCCTTTGAATCCTCCCCTATAATTTCAGTTGGATATGGTGATCCTCACTTCCTGGTCTAAACTGCTGTGTTAGAGTTGTCTTACTTCATTGTAGAAGTTGCTTCATTTTGGTTTGTGTGAAGTGGTTTCTATGTAGTGAGAGCTGATGACAAAAGGTGGCGCTTGTGGATTGAACTGTATTTCATGTGACAGTCTACCGAGTCAGAAAAAAATCAGTTCTGAACAAAGACACCTAACAGTCAGGGAAGTAAAATAGTATCAGAAATCAGGAAGGTTTTAAATTCCCACTTGAGGTAGAGATTCTCTCCCAACTCTTTGGTAAAGGTTTTGCTATACAGTTGCCTCCCCCTAGTAAAATCCTTAGAAAAGTTTGACACATAAAAACTTGGGTTTTGTTGTGCACAGAAAGTTGTGTTGGTGGCAGGATCCCTGGGTAGCTGCTCCCTTTGCTGCTTGCAGCTCAGGGCTTTCACATCTGGTCTTCTCACATGTGAGGGACCGCGGGGCTTGGGTGAGCTGAGCACAGCAACAGCTGATGGATGCCAGAAGAGTCTGCCAGAAGAGGTGTCAGGGCTGTGAAGGCTGGCAGGGCTGTGTAGGACCTTAGCTGAATAATTACACTACAAAGCAAAAGCAAAAGTGCTCTTTTTGTTTTATTTTCTTGGCTTTTTTAATTGGAAGGATAAAATCAGAATAGTTTCATGGGGTTTTAGAATAGTGCTTAGTATTCTTCATTTGAAATGGAAAAACAAAACCCATGCACTTGTTGGGTAGAGGAACCTTCTTAGATTGTAGAGGTAGCTTACCTGAAAAAAAAGAAATTATATAAAGTAAGCAGCCCAAGCCACAGGCCTGCACCTCCTGCTTCTTGCTCTGCTACTCCTGCAATTAAATCTGATAGAAGTCACAAATAAGTAGTTATTGTAACTACAACAGATTTTACTTTCAGTGTTTTCTTCCTGCCAAGTAAAATAGAAAGTAACTTTGACTTTGGATGATAAATCTAAGGTACTGTAAGCTGCAATACCTCTTAACTGCGGGCAGTTGTTCTGTGATAACAAGGGATATTGCCTGTTCTTTTAAGTCCTACAAAATACAACAAAGGAGGAAGAGAATTATGAACTAATGAGATATTCTTGCATGTGTGACCTGCAGCTTAGTTCAAAAATAAACTTAGAAAATCTTTTCATTATGGAGAATATGTCCTCCAGAAACCAAGTTGCCCCCACTTGCTTTATGCCATTTGTCTTGTCTTGGTTTCCTTGCATTTAGGTTCTGCAATAATGCTTAGCTAATTTTTGTAATAAAAACTTGAATTAAATAAAATTTAAAACATGAAAATAGCCCTAATGGGTTGGACCCAAGGTCTAAACAGCTTGGTATCTTCTGTGAAAGCAATTACTAACAGAAGCTGAGGAAAAGAGGATTAAATAAGGGAGAAATACAGTGATCCTTCTGCTGAAATGGCTTCTCAGATTCTGGCAGCCTTTACTGTATGGCCTTCCTGTGCTGGATATTTTATTCCTGTATGGATTTCTCCTTCATAAATGCGCCTAGTGGCTTTTTAAACATGTTTATACATTTGAACATCTTTTGGCAATTAGTGTCACAATTTAATTATGAGTCTTGTGGAAAAAGAAACTCATGATTTTCTGACTTGGTTTCCCTATGGTGCCATAAGAAATGTTCACCTTCAGTTGTCTTTTGCATTTCCTTTCAGTCTTATCTTTTTCTCCCAAATCTATTTTGTTATTTTTTGTCTCCTTGATCAAAAAATAATTTTTTTATCATCTTTGTTATTCTCTATACCCCCTCATGATTCTAACCCATTCTTGTTTGAAGTATGTGGAGAAAAACCACACCCTGCTCAAAGTGGTGTTATGTTCTGGATTTATACATTGGCACATTGGTTGTTTTCTGTCTTGTTTTCTCAGTAATCCCAAATGCTGTTTCATCATTTTTTCCCCTGCCACTGATGTAATGTTCTCCAGGAGTGTTTTTCAAAGACCACATGAAGAGGGTCTCATTCTCTTTGAAAATGCTTGGGTTTGTGTTTTTGCATAGTTTTCAGTGCTGTTACAGGAGTATGTCTGAAGGAACAGCATGGCATCTATACAGTTGATCTTGCTACCTCTCCCACTTCAAGCACTGCCCAAATATTTTGTGGCTTACCTTCTATCAAAAACAGAATCACAAAAGAGAAGTACTTCACTCCTGAACCTTCTATTTTCAGTGATGCATTACAGTAAGAGCAACTTGCTGTTGATTTCTTCAGCTTTCATCTTTCCTGCAGAGCCCTCTTAAGCTGTTAACATCAGGGACCTCATGTTGTAAGTGCCTCCTTACATTCAGATGCACATCAAAAGGCTGTGCAGCATTTTGAAATAACCTGGTTGCTGCTATGGAGAGCAGTAACTTGATTTTACATTCTCTTAGCTCCCCCTAGAGGGATCTTCTCTGCTGTAGTTCTCAAGATCAGGTTTAAATGTAAACAAATAATTTTCTTTGACTTGTTATACTCAAGTGTGTAATCGCCTATTGCTCTTGTCAGCATTTTCACTCCAAATGGAAAAACTTAGGACAGCTACCAATATTCTGGTTAGATTGCACAAGAGAACACTGAGTTCTCTTTGAACCTGGAGCTACTTTAGTTCAAACTATTTACCTACTTCTGCTGGAAGGGGTGTATTAATGACATCCAGACACCTGTTCTGATGCACTCGTAGCTGTTCAGAAGCATAAGTACAAGGTCCTATTACCCACATGCAACAGGAACTGTAGGAAGTTTTGTTTGTGCTTTGTTTCAAGTGTTTTCCTAGAAAATTTCCTCAAAAGCGCACTTCTTGTTTTCTCTTTGGGCTTTGTTATCAGTTGCAAGTCTCGGTGTTTCCTGGACTTTCCTGGTGTTTTTAGAACCTCTTGGTGGGTCATACATGGCCCCACCAGATGTTATGCAGAGCAGAGTTTTCCTTCTATCCACATATGGATCACCCTGAAAAGCTATTCCAGGTCCCCAAAAGACAAACAAATTGTAGCTAATGATAGCAGAAACATCAGCAGCCAGTAATTTCATTTGGAGCATTTTACACATAAGGGTTTCAGTTCTGTTCCTGGCACAGGTTAATGGGACAACTGTCAGAATGGCGGGTGCTTCTTAATATCCGAGAAGTCTTTGACCCAACTGCAATTGTTGGCTGGCATTCATATCTCACAGTGAACTACTCGCTAGTTTATGTGTGTCATGGACTTAGTCAAGACTTAAGCTGCTTTTAGTGTCTGAGTGAGAAAAAGATGTAACTCCCTACATTTCTAATTCTTGTGTAGCTTCTCCAAATGCCAAGGGTGGTTCTAAAAAACGCTGTCTAGGTGGATTAAGCAGTATCTGTGTGATTTGCCAAAGCGGAAACATTTCTTTGCTAAAGACAATACCACTGTCTAATCAAGCTACAGCTGCATCTGCATGTCAAGTTAAACATGTTTGTGTTGTTTCAGGTTATAGCTCAGCAAGTTACAGATGAGAATTTACAGGAAGGTCGTCTCTACCCTCCATTAGTCACCATTCAGGATGTGTCACTGAAAATCGCTGTGAGGGTAAGTAATTTCAGATTATTTATTATTTATTATTCAGATTATTCAGATTATTTATTATTCAGATTATTATTTTTGTCTTCCCACCAGCTCTGCCTAGTTTGATTTTATCACCTAACACACCGTCACACAAGTTGGTTTATGTCAATCGATATTGGACACGTAGCAGTTTCAAAATTAAATTCAAATTCATAAATGTGAAGGTAATCCAAATACAAGGAGAGCTGCGGAACTGTAACAAGTGTGTATGTCTGTTGAGCACAGACTCTGCTGTCCACCACAGTCATGCCAGCTGCACAGCTGAAGGGCTTTTGGTCCTTCATGGTTATCAGTTTCAACTTTTTGCTTGTCTTCTGTGACCTTTTTTTCTACAGTTACTGTTTTCTCTCTTTGTCACCTTACTGTGAGTAATTCCACTTCATATTGTTTTGAAAGAATAAGGAGCAGCCCTCATGCTTGAAACAGTTTCCATGGCTTCACTCATTCTGTATATTTAAGAAAAAAAAATCCTTCTCAAAGTTCATTTCTTCTTAGGCAAGTAGCAACTCTGTTCTGTATGTTACTCTGTTCAAAATGTTAAATTCCTTAGGCAAAATCAAACCAGTTCTGTATTTGGCAGAAACACAGTGATAGAAATTCCTCCTCTCTTTATGCGTGTTATATAAAATACAAAAATAGGAAAATGTTACCGAGTGATTCTTTCTGCCTGTTCTCTGTTGGAACTTTATTCTTGCAAATACTTACTCTGGCTCATACAATCCAAGAGGTTTAGCAATGGCCTCTGCCTTTTCCAGGAGAGGAACACTATCAAAATATTTTGGAATACCAAGCATCGGGTATGAATTCAGACCTTATTCAACCACGATAATTATGTGCACAGACCTGAAGATATCCTTCATAAACACCCAAAGTGCTTCTCAATCAAATTGAGTTGGGAATAAGATTAATCCTAGAAAAGAAGCCTTAAATAAGGTGACTTTGGGTCTCAGCTTCTCACCAAACTAAAACATTTATGTTTTAAAGAGAGCTAAGGAAAGCAGGAAGAAGAATGTCTCCCTTTTATTCAAAGGAGTAGCATTAGAGTGTTTGCCAAATACAGTTTCAAGCAGATCTTTTCAGAGTGCTGCTGCATAAAACCTGTCTGCCAGGCTTCCTTTGTTTCATAGATGAATGTCCAGTCTGAAGATACTTGTTTCTCAAGCAGGTGATCTTCAGATGTGAGAGGCTGTTTTGATGTGCTGAGAGAGCTCCAACCCCTTCTAAACTTAATTTTTATTGCAGCTGTATTTGTGATGCATAATTGATTCACTTAGGCATGGTCTGGGTGAGGAAAGAGCGAAGAAACATTTGTATTTTCCCCAGCCATCCTGTGCTCTGTACAGGATTTTTTTTCCCCATGAGTTTACTTTTTTTGAAGTATACTATCAAGCTATGACAAATACTAAACTTCTCTAATATGCAAGGAGCATGGAAGCTTTGAACAAATTGTGCTTTTCTTACAGTGCTTTGGGAAGATGGTAAACCAGGATGAAGTGATGATAGAAGAGCAGAACTTGTATCTCAGTGCTTGGGGCTTGTGGAATATTTTATCCACCACTGCCCAGTAAAAGCTAAGAAACTCCTGTGCAAGGAGGAGCACTGTATTTGTAACAGTCTGAACATGTGATCCTGTTCAGAAGTAGCCTGAGTCAGACCCCCTTAAACACAAACACCATCCTGTTGTGGTCTTATTCACGGGGTACTAACCTGGATCCAGTGTGAACACAGGCGACTGCCAGCACCAAAGAGGGTGAAGTCTCACCTTGATTTTGAACTAAGTGCTACTTTTAAATCATGCTAAGTGTACTCAGTTTATCAGCTCTAATTAGGATTTTAATGTATCTTTCCAGATCGCAGAAGAAGCCTACAGGAACAACACTGCCTCCACCTATCCTCAGCCCAAGGACCTTGAAGCCTTCATCCGCTCTCAGGTGTACAGTACTGATTACAACAGCTTTGTGGCTGACTCCTACACCTGGCCTGAAGAGGCCATGAAAGTGAAACTGTAAATATTTAATGAAGAATGAACAAATCAGCTGCAGTTAAAAAGCATTAAAATTTTAAGGTTGTTTCTGCCTAGGAAGCCTAAGAATAGCTAATTTTTTAAGATGAAGAAAACTTTTTCTAAATCATAGTATTTGGTTAGAAACTCAGATCGAGGAATTGTGAATTATACATCAGAAAATAAAAATTAATCAGAGAAATATATTTGCATTGTTTGGTTATTTTGATTGTTACTTCAATTAAGACATCCTACACTACAGTTTGACAGATCTTTTTGAAGTAAGTGGTTGTATCTTGAGTCAAGAGTTTTGTCACAAACATCAGGGGGAACTTAAGCAGATAAATGGACACTTAAAAAATGCATGTGATGTTTTATCCATTACAGGTCACAGTGTAATTTGCATAATTTGTGAATCTATTATTTAAAAAGCCCCCAAGCTTTGAACAACCATAAGGTTAGAATATTTTATTCCAGAGAAAATCCTTACTGGTCACTCCTGTATGGAGTAATGAAATGAAAATTTTCTAAAAGAACCAAACCTGCAGAACCTTTTGTTCACATCTAACATTTTAACATTACTAACAATAAATGTTACCTTACTAAGATTTAACACTAGCTAAGGTAATGTCCAGTATAAGATCAAGGATTTTATTCCCCCACCAAGATAACCACTGTTTTAATCCATTGCAAATGTTTGGCCTAATTGCTTGAACTCCATGTTACCGACAAAAAGGGAGTATGAAAATACCAGGAATAGACTTTGAGGAATTATTGGTTGTTAAACAATCACCACTCCAAGAAAAATGTAATATATTTTCTGAAAATGGTTCTGGATACAAGGTGTACTTGAACGTATTTTCTACTATCTATTTCTTTCTAATCTTTACTAGAGAGATTATCTCTAGAAAAGCAAATATTAATTTTATTTGTCGAGCCCCTCAGCTCTGTCACAGCTGCAGATTACAGGTCCCGAATTCAAGAAAGAGAGGCACTTCCTCCCTCATTGCCTACTGGGAACGGGTAAACATTTTTTGCTTCACTGTGCTTTTGGCAGAAGCTATGATCACACAAACAGAACACTTACCAGAGTGAAGGAAAATGTATTAATCATATTCTGAGCAACCAGAAATACTCTGCATTTCAACGTATTGCTGTTGTGAGAAGGGTATTAAAACATTTCCTTGTGTTTCATTTGAAATAAAATAGTATCTGTTATTTGTGTTGTCATCAGCTGAGCGTGCTGAAGCACAGTTCTTAAACAGCTGCTGTTGGTGCTGGGGTGTTGGAGCCGATGAGCCAGACCTCTGCAGCTCAGCAGTAAGTCTGCTTTTATTACTTGGAACCCATTTTCACATCAAGGCACTCAGGCACAAAGTGGGAGGTGGTGGGCTGGTGGTCCTTCAAGGCACAGCTGCTGGGGACTTGCCAGTCACGTTCTTCAACTACGCGTTATATTGATGACCTTTAAATATGATCATGCATTAAGAACTGGAACACTCGCTGTCTGCATCCGCACTCAGCACGCTGCCCCGCAGGAAAACGCTGCCTAATGAACCATTACTAGCACTGCCTCCTGCAAGCTGCTGGAAAATTCAATACTAATTTGACATGGAAAGGATTCTTCAAGTTATTTGTATTTTTATATAATATTAAATACATATATATATATGTAGGGGCCTTTTCCTATTTTCTGTATTTTACATGTATTTCCTTATGTAATGTAGGGGTGAAAACGAAACTTTGTCTCATCTGACCTATTTTCATTTCCAAGGTGTTTGGTCTAACAATGTAAACATAAAATGCCATGTGTTGAGCAGATGAAAAATTAACATAACGAGACAGACACTTTGCCGCATGACATCCTTGTCTCTAACTGGAAGAGACATGGATTTGATGGATGAATCCCTTGATGGGTAAGGATGGTCACAAAGAGTTGCAGTCAATGGTTCGATGTCCAAGTGGAGGCCAATGAGAGTGACATCCCTCAGGGGTTGGTGTCAACATCTCTGTCGGTGACACGGACAGTGGGACCGACTGCACCCTCAGCAAGTTTGCTGATGGCACCAAGCTATGGGGAGCAGCCAACACACTGGAGGGAAGGGATGTTATCCAGAAGGACCTGGAAAGGCGGGTCTGTGCAAGCCTCATGGTGTTCAAGGCCGAGTGCAAGCTCCTGCACCTGGGTCAGGGCGATCCCAAGCACAAACAGACTGGGTGGAGAATGGATTGAGAGCAGCCCTGAGGGAAGGACTTGGGGATATTGGTAGACAAGAAGCTCCACATGAGCTGCCAATGAGCACTTGAAGCCAAGAAAGCCAACTGTATCCTGTGCTGCACCAAAAGCAGCACGACCAGCATGCTGAGGGAGGCGACTCTCACCCTCTACTCCACATTTGTGAGACCCCAAACGGGCCACTACATCCAGCTCTGGGACACAAACATAAAAGGGACATGGACCTGTTGGAGCAAATCCAGAGGAGGGCCACAAAAATGATCAGAGGGCTGGAGCATCTCTCCTATGACAACTGGCTGAGAGAATGGAGATTGTTCAGCCTGGAGGAGAGAAGGCTTTGGGAAGACCTTACAGCACTTCCCAGTACCTGAAGGGAGCATACAACAAGGCTGGAAAGGGACTTTTTTACAAGTGCATGTAGTGACAGGACAAGGGGGGAATGTTTTAAACTGAAAGAGAGTAGGTTTAGATGAGATGTTGGGAAGAAATTCACACAGCACAGTACAGATGAAAAGACAA
This sequence comes from Daphoenositta chrysoptera, assembly GCA_013397915.1. NCBI lineage: Eukaryota > Metazoa > Chordata > Aves > Passeriformes > Daphoenositta > Daphoenositta chrysoptera. The sequence goes on along the minus strand of VZRO01001093.1, from coordinate 72,344 downwards.
GAAGTGTATAATTCCTAACACACTGTGGAATGTTTATCACTTTGCAAGGCATGGCTCATAGAGACAAATGCCAGTTTTAGAGTCTTAGAAAATCAGTGAACATGTCTCAAAAATATGTGGCGATTCAGCACAGAAGTGGAGATTAACTACATGAACCATTCATCTCAGATGTTAGTTTCCCTTTTCACAGTAGCTGTAAGGCAAAATATTTGTGTTAGCAACATCTCTTGCTCTCCAAAATTAGAACTCTTTATATAGTTTCTCTCATCTGTCTGAAAGTTTGCCTTCAACACCAAATAAAATCTGAAAAATGTGTCCACTTTGATGCTGTTTCAGGAATTCTAGAAACTGGCCAAGATCCATGTGATAGTCATTCCTCAGGCCGTAATCACCATGTGCCTGAAACTGCAGGTCTTCAAAACCATGAAAGAGACGAAGATTATCAATGCTTCCCTCAGTTTCCATATTCTCCACATGCTTACATGAAATATGCTTCCAGTTGGGATATCTAATGTCATGCCAGAACTCCTCACAGTTTTCTCGGAGTCCCTCCACACAGATGACACCAGGTTTCCCAGTTAGGCAAAAGCCAGTCAGATTTAACTTCTTTGCACAGTCAAAAATCTTTTTCCTCAGTTCCTGCCTGTATATGTGATGGCTGTAGATCCACATGCGATGCAGCATTTCCCTAACCCTGACTTCTTTTGAAGCACACTCAGATGAGGTCTCGCTGTTGTCCAAGAAAGGCAGGCTGTTGTCCTTCAGCCACTGCACAGCCTGACATACACACAGATCTCCTGAATCCAGAGAGCTGATGTGAGACGCGAGACCAGCATTGAGCTGCAACTGCTGCTGTCTGTGCAGAGCATCTGACCTGGCAAAGAGCTGAGGAGCTACCTGAGGATACATATGAGGAAGGAGAACCTGCAATTCCACCTTTACCTTAAAAGCAGAAGACACAGAGAGACAGAAAATTAATTCTTCAGCAACTGAAGACATGCTAGATTCTTTTTCCCTGTCAGAGGCAGATTATGAGGAGATGTAATTAAGATTGCAGCATCCTAATGACTGGGATTATCTCCACTTCCCTTTTTCCCAATAACCCATTCTTTTGTCTGTTCCTTTTCTTCTTTTGCATCATATTGTCACTTTCACAACACTTCCCATCCCATCCCAGCTGCTTTTGTGGTGTTCACAGAACTAATGCTGTGGTTTGGGAAAAGGTACACAGTTACCCTCGAGGGATATTTCTAGCTCAGTGTTGCTACAGTGATGAACTGTTGGAGTCAAGGGCTTTTGAGAATCTTATCCCTTACCACATGCACGTGATTAATGAACTCAGCCCAGCTGCTGGAAAAGAAGGCCACGAGTTACATGAAACAGTGTTTGTGATTGTACCTACTGCATAGAGAGACACATGGCAGGGGTGTTGGAAGTAGATGGTCTTTAAGGTTGCTCTCAACCCAAACCATTTATGATTTGGTGCATTACCATTATTTGAAGCAGGTAATCACTGTAAGGAGCAATCAGGATTATAGGGGTAAAAATATTTATGTACGTTCCAGGTCAGGGAGACCTCTAGATTATCTTATCTGATCTCCTGTGAACATTGGGCTGTTGAATTTCTCTTTATTATTCCTACAGTGCCTTCATATGGAGCACCACAGTTCTTTGGCAGCTGAATCCTGCCTCTAGTCCAAGAGCAGGAAAGGATTTATGTGTCCTGAGTGCTTCAAGCTCCTGTAGACCATTAGGGGGTACTCACTACAGTGTACAATCATATGATTAGTCCTGCAGAGAGAAGTGAATCATGAAATGACTAATTATCTTTCCAAGTTCCTTAACAATCTGCTATGGAAAAAAACCCACTACTCCTACACAAGCTGTCCCTACATGGTTCATAAAACTTCTCTCTGAAGGTCAGTGAAAGGGTACATTTTAGAAAGATACCTAAGCTTGTACCCTAGGTTTCCAAAAAATGATAAGGCCACCTCATTACCCAGTAAATTGTTCTAATGCTTAATTATCTTCATTCCAAGGAAAATGGCTTTTAGGCTGAGTTTGTCTGTTCTCAATTTCTAGTCACTGCATTAATATGCACTCAGACATGTGTTCTGTGTGCAAGTATTTACACCAAGTAGTTCAATCCCTTTCTTCAGTCAGTCGAACTATTCTAACTCCTTATACTGCAAGTTTGGTTTCTCTGCTCATAGGCTGGTTTTGTTTTAGTCTTCGTGTGACTCCTCTTAGTTGCATTCTGCCATTTGGGGCTATTTTTATGTTACTGTATTTCTAATGCAGATCAATGAATGTTAGCAGCAGCCACAATTTTCTGTTATTCTTGACATTCCAGAAAGCAAACAAAAATGAGGTGGCTTTTTAAACCCCTTTTTTCCGGGCAGGGTGTTCACATGTGTGCAGAAGGAGTAAAGACAACAACACCCATGGACAGGTCTCCTTGGCAGCTCTCACCTTTGCCTCCCCTACATCAAGAGCGATGCGATATTCCAGCTGTGGGGGCAGGGCTCCGTCAGCGTTCCTCAGGTAGCACTGGATGCTGGGCACGGCGTCCTCCTCCAGACTGAACTCGCCTCTCTTGGGAAACATCGAAAGGAGCATTTCAACTTCCAGCAGCTGGAGCTCCAGGCATTCTTTTACCGTGACAGCCATCGCACTGCCCTCCACGCACGCCTGGAACGAGAGGGCTGGAGTCAAACGCCGGGGTTTAGCACATTGTGAGGTTCAGCACCACAGGGAAGCCCCAGGATCCTTTAAGGGCAGAATTTAGTTAAACACGGCTGGACACTCAGCGCTCGGCAGCCGGGCCCTCACAGCCCCACAGCGGGCAGGGCTGCGCAGGCGGAGCCTTGCGGGCCCTGCCGGGCTCAGGGATGGGAAAGAGCACGGAATGGGGCCCCTGTTGATGTGCGCGGGCAGTGATACATTATTTGTGTTATTTATCAGCAGATACACCCGGTGTCGCCTGGGTGTCGTGGTTCAACCCCAGCCGGCAGCCAGGCCCCTCACAGCCGCCTCCCTCGCCCGCGGGATCGGGGGGAGAATCGGGAGGGTAAAAGGCACAAAACTCACAGGTTGAGATAAAGACAGCTCCATAGGGAAAGCAAAAGCCGCACACACAAGCAAAGCAAGGAATGAATTCATTGCTTCCCATGGACAGGTGAGTGTTCAGCCATCTCCAGGAGAGCAGGGCCCCGTCACACCTCAGGGTGATTTGGGAAGACAAACGCCATCACTGCAAACGTTCCATCCCTTCCTCCTTCTTCCCCCACTTTATATGCTGAGCATGATGTTCTGTGGTCTGGAATGTCCCTTTGGTCAGTTTGGGTCACCTGTTCCAGCTGTGTCTGCTCCCAACCTCCCAGGCACCCCCAGCCCCTCCGCAGCGTGGCAGCACGAAAATCAGAAAAGGCCTTGGCTCTGTGTAAGCCCTGCTCAGCAATAACAAAAACATCTCCACATTATCATCGCTGTGTTCAGCACAAATCCAAAACACAGCCCCGTACCAGCCACTGTGAAGAAAATTAACTCCGCCCCAGCCAAAAGCAGCGCACTGAGAGGGCAGCTTTGGAATCCGAGCGTGCTGTCAGTGAAGCTGTGCGGGACCGGGAGTCCCAGCGAGCCCGGGCCGTGCCGGGCCGGCCGGGCCCGGGTCGCGGCCGCCACCCCGCCCGTTCCGCCGGNCCATCCCGTCCCGTCCCGTCCCGTCCCGTCCCAGCCATCGCCGGGCGGTCCCGGGGGAATCAGCCGTGCAGGTGGCGGCTGCTGGCGCCGCCCGTGGGGGCGCGTGTCCGGCTGGCCCCGCCCGGCCCGGCCTGGTGTCCGTCTCCCGGTCCGCACGGAGCGGCCGCCCGGGTGTAACATCCCGGGGACACCGCTGGGGGTTTCCCTGCAAGGCCCTGGGGAGGCAGGACACTGCTCTTGGGCTCGGAAATCAGTGCAGGGAGCCGCGGCCGAACGCACCGCGCGGCTGATGCCACGGTGAGGAACGGGAAGCTCCCGCTGCGGGAACTTGTTAGGATCCCTGGATCCAGCCCACTGGGAATCGTGGCTCTCCTCGCCTCATCCGTGCGTGATCTGCTGATATCCGATCACGCTCTGTGTGTGCAGTGCGCGCCAGGGAGTGCAGAGTCTCCTCGGCTGTGGCCGTGGTCCCCGCGGCGGTGCCGCCGAGCGATGGAGGGAGCGGCTTGAGGCACCCGCAGCCTTCAGAGCGTGGCACTGGTGACAGTGACAGTCTGCTCTCACTTCCATCTGTGTTGCTTCCTTCTCTAGGAATGGATTCTGAAGCCCTCAGAAAGTACTCGGCATTGCACCCCAAGCCTGCAGGGCTGACCCTGCAGTATGGCACCGCTGGGTTCCGCACCAAGGCCGAGCAGCTGGATCACATCGTGTTCCGCATGGGCCTCCTGGCAGTCCTCAGGTCCAAAGCCGTGACAGCGACCATTGGCATCATGGTTACAGCGTCTCACAACCCTGAAGTAAGAACAGCCCTTTCTTTAAACATGTGAGCAGTTCGGTGGAATGGTGTGAAGTGTTTTGGTAGAAGGGTGGAAAGATGTGATCAATTTGTTGGAATCAAAGCTCATCGTAGCACTGAGAGACCAGACCCTGAAGACACGTGGACCTGCTTAAAGCATTTAGCCTGCTTCCTGTAAATACAGTCTCTGACCTATCTGAAGTTACTTTTTTCCCTGTACACACAAGTGGGATTTTTTTCTCATGTGGAAATGGTGTAACATAGGAAATATTTCATGCTGCAATGTAACTTTCTAATGTTGGGAAGCTAGGAGTAACCTTTAGAAGAGAGGAACCTTTGAGTAAAATCTGTACGTTTTAAAAGCAAACATGCAAATGTACTGAATAAAAATCAGGCATTTAGACTTCTGCTGCTGTGGAGCATGCAGGTTATTAGAATCTCCTCTTATGTCATTTTAATGTCAAATGAATTTCATACCGAAATTATGAGGGAGAAAGAGTTGGTTACTTCATATGCTGGTTATAGTACGTTTTTGAGGCTGTAGTACATTTTGTGTTGGCTGTCTTCAAAGAGGTTTTATTAGTTCCCCACTTTTAGACTTACTTCATTCTTTTCTTTTCCTACTAAGGAAGACAATGGTGTAAAGCTGGTTGATCCTCTTGGAGAAATGCTGCACCCTTCCTGGGAAGAGTATGCCACACAACTAGCAAATGCAGAGGAGCGAGACTTACAGAAGGTGATAACTGAGATCTGCCAAAAAGCAGCAGTGAACCTGCACAAAGATGCCTCGGTTTTTATTGGTAGAGACACCAGGTAATGACAAAAGGCTGCAGATGTATCCTGCTCCTATGGAAGTGCCAGTGCTGTCTTCATGGGTGCTTTTGGGATGTTTTACCCTCTGCAGATAGATTATGGTTTTTTGTGGCTAAATTTATGATAATGGCAATAAGCAAAACTTTTTCAATGCTATTGTTCTGTTAGCTTGTCTTATAGCTCCAAGAACTTCCTAGCACTGTTTCTGAACAGGATGCTTTATTGTGGGGTGTGGGGGGGGGAATTGTGTGGGTACTGTGTGATGTCCAGCACTTGTGTTTGCAATCCCTGGGGGTGCTGGCTTTCAAACTTTTTTGGGAATTGCCTACAACAGAAAAAGGTATGGATTTCTTCACAGTGAGTCTAAATCTACTGGTAGGAAGCTTGTAGAGTCTTCCACATGTGCTTCCTTCCCAAGTCCATAGATAAATGCCTTTGCCAAAGTTATCAGCTGTACTTGTTATTTTCCAGGCCAAGCAGCGAGAAGCTGTCCCAGTCAGTAATAGATGGTATCCAGGTTCTAGGTGGTCAGTACCACGGTAGGTTACACTTCTGCAATTCTAATCTCATTTCAAGTTTTTTTAATGTAAATGTGACTCTTTTATGTAGCCCTAAAGCAGTAGCCCAGACACATTTCCATTCTTGCTTGTAACAATCTTATTTCAGGGTAGTTGTATGGCTTTAATGCAAGGGGGGCAGGGGAAGGTTATGTTTTCATAAGAGAACTCGAAAAATTTCATATGTGTTTCCTGCACTGCATTTGTCTGTTTACTGTACAACTTTAAAGCAACAATTGATTTGCAGTTCTATTTCTGAACATTGTGCCTTTTATTTCACACTAGATTATGGTCTGGTGACGACACCACAGCTCCATTACATGGTCTGCTGTCAAAACACCCAAGGGCAGTATGGGAAAGCAACACTGGAAGGTTACTATGAAAAGCTATCCAAAGCTTTTATGGAACTGATAAAACAGGTGAATAGTGGGTGTTGTCTTCTTTGTGCAAATGTATAACATTAATCTCTTTTGTTTGTTAGCCCATTTGGGCCCAAAGTTTTTAATTCAGCATGCTCTAAGTGTGGTTTCTCTAGGGCAAGAGTTCACTTTGCCCCTTCTTCCCTTGTGTTAAGTCTCACTGCTCTGGAGAGAGTCAGAGGCACCTGAAGATTGACTGTGCCAATGGAATAGGAGCCCTGAAACTATCAGAAATGAAGACCTACTTTCCACAAGAGGTGCTAATTCACATATATAATGATGGAACCAAGGAGAAGCTCAATCACTTATGTGGTGCAGATTTTGTGAAAGTACACCAGAAACCACCCGGAGGTATGTAGTCTGTAATTTTATGTTCTTTTACCTCATCTCCAGGTCTGAAAGTGCAGGCTCTAGCAAGGGTGCACATTTTTGGGTAAGTAGAGCTCCCTGTTTTTTTACGAAGTGACTGCATGAATGGTTCTCACTGTGCAATGGAAAGAGGGAATAGCATGGCCAGGCTTGGCACATCTCTAGTTTATGTTGGTCTAAACTGCTTGGAGAAACACAGTATCTCTCTGACTGCTGAAATATGTTTGACAGTCTCTGAATTTTAAGCTGGCAGAGTCCAAAGGTCAGTCAGGACTGGCTTTATGTTATTTATTTTATGAAGAAACACTTTTCCGGGTTCCTGCAGAAGGGCTGGGTTAATTAACAGCTTGATGCCAGCAGCTGGCTCATTGACATAAACCAGTGAGGAAATTATTTCAATCAATTATTTGAGATGTGTATAAAAGAAAACCCCTGAACTGGGAGAGAGGCTGGTTTGGATATGAGATTATTTTAGGCTGAATTGAGTTCTCCATTGGACAGCTGCCCTCTCGCTGCAACTGCTGGCCAAATCTGAACACCAAGATAGGTGTTGCTGGCCCTTCCCACACTAGTTGTGTACTGGAGAAATGCAGTGCTGGGAGCAGCACAGGGGCAGAACCTGCTGGGGATGGATGCTTGTGCCTCACGTCTGGATCCTGGCTTTAACTGTGCCTGAGTAGAGTCATTTGTATGCAGACCTGTGCCCTGAAAAGAAAATGTGTTTCCCTAATCACTCACTGAAATAAATTACCTGATTTTGTTTCTTTTCCCGTCTTTAACTTGCGTTTGTAACTCTGTGCACTAGGGCTGGACATGAAGCCCAATGAGAGATGCTGCTCATTTGATGGTGATGCAGATAGAATTGTTTATTACTATAAGGACACAGCTGGCCATTTTCACCTGATTGATGGAGATAAAATAGCAACTTTAATTAGTATCTTCCTAAAAGAACTTCTTGCCAAGGTAACATATGAAATGAATGATGGCATTTTAATTTTTGAAGTATGATATAGTCCAAGGAAGCTGTGTTGGTTGGTGTGTGGTCTCTCTACATCTACCTAAAGTGAACCAGCTTTAAAAAGAGATCAATCCTGTACCTCACTGCTGTGGCCAAAAAGGCGTTTGAAAGGTCTAAGCTTGAAGAGCTGCTTCAGCCAGACCCAAGAAAAATCAGTATGGGATATTACAAAGGCTTGAACACAACTCATGTTGTTTTAAACATACAAAAGTTCTCAGTGAGCTGGTGCCTTCCTCTGAGGCCCAGCAGTTTTAAGTGTATGTTTACCAGTTCTGATTATCCTTCCATTTATCCTTTCTGTTTGGCCATGTGCCTCTTGGACAGTAAAACTTGGTTTATTGGTTTGCTCAGGTGAAACAGAACTTCAAGATGGCAGTGGTACAAACAGCATATGCCAATGGGAATTCCACACGCTACCTCCAGGAAACACTGAAGGTATTCTCCATGTTTTTCCTAGGTAGTTTACATTTGTTTATTTTAAAAGTAAATGCTACTGTAATATGACTGCTAGGAAAATTAAAATCAAGCAAAAATCAATTACTCTTTCAAATAACCAGTAGTGACTAAATTGTTGGTGGTAAAGGAGACACAAGAGAGCAAAGCTTTAAAAGTTCTAGTCAGCTTTTGTTAATTTAAAAAGTGTTTAACAAAATCCCTTGATACTTCTCAAACAAATTGAGAACTTTATAGCTTTGCAAACAAGTGAGTCAGTAAAGGCTCCCTGATACTCTGACACTGATTGTTTCATTTTCTTCAGCAAGCTAAATGTTCAGGAATTGAGAGATGGTTCTATTTCTGTTTGTATGTGAATCTTGTGTGTTCCCTGAACACACAAGCTATAAACTAAATCAGATTTTTCTAGGTTTGGAGTTTATTTCTTTATTTCTTTAATTAGCTTTTATTTACACAGGAATAAATGAAATCTGTTTTCATTGGGTCTGCAGATACAGTGGAGCATTCTAGCTCTGGGGCCTCAGTGGCCATGAAACATGGGTTAGTTTGCAACAGTCCACCCGGGCTGGTTGCTCAGTTCCACCTTCTGAGGAGAGTCTGTAATCCTGTTGTCATTCTCTGCACATCCTTGGGCTGCAGGTACCTGTGCACTGTGTCAAAACAGGAGTGAAGCACTTGCACCACAAGGCCCAGGAGTTTGATGTGGGTGTTTATTTTGAGGCAAATGGACATGGCACAGTAAGTACGAGCATGTAATGCATATGATCAGCCACTGTGTACAAAATTTTAGTTAAATTAGCTAGAGAAGGAGGTCTTTTCACTCTCTTCTTAATATTATAAACAAGACTTTTTCTCCTTGTTTGAAAATAGACTTGTTTACTCCTGTCTTTATCACAGCATTGCCACCAGCTCCTCTGTGCTTTATGGGGGAGTGGGAATTCATGGTAGCAAACATTAATGATGGCTATTTGGGCTTAGATGGCAGAAGCTTTTTCCTCACTACTGCACATATACTGGTTTCATCTTGACAAGCTCTCATCTTTTTCTTCTAGGTATTGTTTAGTAAAGCTGCTGAAACTAAAATACGACAACTGGTAAAAGAGGAGAAAGATGATGAAAAAAGAGAAGCAGCAAAGATGCTTGAAAACATGATTGACCTGATTAATCAGGTAAAAACCAGAGAGAACTGAGTCACGGTGTTGGCAGTGGTGTTGTTGTTTGTGAGCTCCTGTCAGGCTGCTGCTGGGCACTGCTGGAAGCTCACTGATGAAATCCTGCCTCCCTCTCCTCACTGTGGACTGCTGCGGTGTGTTTCCCTCCCTGTTGGCAGACGGTGGGCGATGCTGTCTCGGACATGCTGGTTATTGAAGCAATCCTGGCTCTGAAGGGTCTGACTGTGCAGCAGTGGGACGCCCTCTACACCGACCTCCCCAACCGGCTGCTCAAGGTCCAGGTCAGTTACCAACCACGCTGGCTCAGGCTGCAGCTGCCTCTGGGGGCCCTGCTCACAGCATCTTTTGCCTGCACGTATTTTGATAAGCTTTATTTTAAAGCTGAAACAGAGCAATCAAGGGCAGAAGTAGGCCAAAGAAGCTGGGAAAAAACCCAGAGGTGGGACCAGAATTTCACTTGGACTAAAACAGAAATATGACTTAACAAAAATGATGAAATAATAGCCAGCTGTATTAAATGGAAAAATCTGACCAAAACTCTTCAAATTTTAACTTAAGAAGAAATTTTAACTATGAAATTAGAAAAATCCTGTTTTTCTAAGGCCCCTGCCTGCTGGGGAGCTGGATTTTTCTTGCTGTGCCACTTTGTATAACTTGAATGTTACATAATGTTTCTTGCTTCTGTATCCTTTCCAACATTCAAAGAGCTTGAGCAGAAGGTGCCATGCGGCAGCATTCCCTTAGACACAGTAAGGAAGCTCTGGGCTCTAAATGAACCAGAGTAAAAGAGTTTAAGTTTCAGATCTACTGGGAGAAGCTGTAGCTTCACTTCAGTCTGACCAAGGAGGCATGTTCAGAACTGACACTTTTTTTTAAACTGAGCAGCTGAGGCCTCTCAGGACTTGGTTCATAGATACTGAGCAGGGATCCTAGGGACCCCAAGTGTTTGAGTAGCCCTTTATCAGCTCCCAAATTGAACTCTTCTCCAGGCAGCACAACATATCCAACCCTGAATTTGTGTCTTTTATCCTGTTTCTGATGCCACAGGTCGCAGACAGGCGCGTTATTGACACCACGGATGCAGAAAGGCGAGCGCTGACACCTCCTGGGCTACAGGAGAAAATTGATGCCCTTGTGAAGAAGTACAAACTGTCACGGGCGTTTGTCCGTCCATCAGGAACAGAGGATGTTGTCAGAATCTACGCTGAAGCAGACACACAGGTCAGAGCTTAAACAACTCTTATGAGTGGGCTTGTTCACGTTAAACAATATTCTGCTTAGCAGGGGGTGATGTCTGTTTCCATACTCATCGTTTAATCACTCTTAACTGCTAAATTTGGAAAAAAGACTGTGATCACAAAATGTCACTTTGGATTTTCTTTTATTTAGAAAAGTAATGTTTAATGTTCTCAATGTTTATCTTCAAAAGGAAAATATAAATGTTTATAAAGGCAGATTTAACACCAGATGATTTTGAAAAGACAACCAGCCTTCTGAGAGCTTAGGGTTAAGAAATTTACCAAAGCAGCCCCTAACTACATAATTTTATAACAGGCAAAATAGAAAAAAAATTCTGGCTGCTGTTAAGTTAGTCCAGCTCTGAACTTAAAGGTGACAGCAAAAGTGGTCTTGCCCTCCCCACTTCACACACTCTACCTGCTCTCTGCCAGCATGATGGCAGTGGCTGATGGAGCAATGTAGGGAACACAGCATTTGCAGGAAAATGCTTGCCTTAATATCACATATTTGCTCTATTCTTCTCATGCCGACAGCAGCATAACTAACTTTTCCAACATTCCACAGGAGAATGCAGATGCCCTCGCCCATGAAGTGAGCCTGGCTGTTTTCCACCTCGCTGGTGGAAAAGGAGCACCACCCCAGCCTATATAACGATTGGCAGCTAAAGCACACAACTTCCCTAACTTCCCTTATCTTTCAATATTATACTTTTTTTACCATGTGCTGCTGTGCATATAGTCAACCCTTCATGGGAGTAGCAAGGATTGATCAGAACTGAGTGAAATATTACTCTGCTTATTCTTAATCTCCTTTAGCAACTTACCTCTTAATGAGATGCTCTTGCTGTTGAATGTTCCCCTCCCCAAGTTTGTCTAACTTCTTGACAGGCCTTGGCCATGTCCAGAAGGAATTCTGCCCCTCCCTGCTCCAGCTTAGTTCATTGTCACATTGTGCCTGAAATCCAACTCCCACACCCTCAGAGCACTGGCTGTGGCTGCATGACCAGAGCTCTGCTGTGACTGTGCTCACAGTGGCTGCTGCAGGAACATATCCCCACCTTCTCCCAGTAGCCCAATCATCTGTGGGCAAACAGTGTAAGACAGAGGCTGTCACTAGTCTTCAGATTCAGTTCACCTCATTTTGAGGGGGAAACAATATAATGAAAAAGAATATTTGCTAATAATAATCTATTATTGCAATATTATCTTCATTAGATACTTAATGACATTATTTAGAAAGTGATTTGTAGTAATAGTATTTATAATCACACTTGAGAGGGAAGGGACAGAGACAACTTTGTCTTCTGTGGCCTTAACTGCTCCCCAGCACCATGAAGGGGCTGGGCCAACAGGATGCAATGTTTTATACACACCAGTATCCTCCTCAGCATACTTTGGTTCAGGGTGTCTACCTCTGACAAACAGTTCATTGTAGTCCTATATTAATTCCTGCCATAACAGCATTTTACAGGTTATTAAACAAGCACAAGTTTCAATAGATTAAAAAAAAAAAAAAAAAAGACAAAAATAAACTGGAAGCAAATTGAAAAAATGTGCACCTTGTATTTTTTTTTCTTTTTTGTTTTTTAAAGACAGAACTCAAGACAACAAAACATTTACTGTAAATAGTAGGCACCATAATCAATATGAGCCACCAATATTTAAACTTGATTCAGGCCACGTCCAGAACTTCTCTTATTTACAAATATTTAACTTAAATACAACATTAAGTATTTCATTACATACAAAATAAGAAAAGAATACTATACAACTGGGAAAGATACAGTATTTCATTTAAATAGTTACACTACATATAGGCTGAGTAGTACCGGTTTGGTTCATGATTTTATGACGCCTTCAAGAAAATCCTTCTCAACCATTTCTTCTATCTTCTGTCTTGCTTTGCTGGAGAAGGTCTTGAGGTTCTCCATTTTTATGTCCTTACTTGGAAAACAGTTGGGGTAAAGGACAGGGCTCCCTGAGTGTCCAACACATCTGCTTGTGACTTTGCTGTTAAAAACTTGGCTGAGAACATTGAAGAAAGGCAAAAGCTGCTCAATGCTGCGAACGGTGTAGATGGTTAAAAGCAAGTGACCTGGTTCCCAGGTGAGTGTTTTCCCTGAGCCATCTTCCTCTGGGTTTTTCTGCAAGCACCTTGTATTTGGAAATAATACAGGACAAAACAGGAAAAGCACAGGTAAAAAAGACTGATGTACAATACTGTACTTTTCCAAAGTCCAAAATTATTTGTCCTATGCACAAAACACACATATGCTGAAGTGTAGCTTCCAAAGTGGATCCTCTGCTCCCCATCACCATGCCCTGCAGAGGCAGTGGCTGGCAGTGTACAGGTGGCAGTCAGCTTATGCTAATGGAAGAGTTGCAGCGGGCATTCGAGTCCAACACCTCAGCCCAGGGCTGTCCCCAAAGCAAGGCAGCCCCCACCATGCAGCCCTGTGGAGCTGCTCCTGGGCAGCACCCTGTGGGACAACACAAATGGCCCAAGCTGGTGACAGCTGGAAGTTGTGAGCTACTTCAGCTGCTTTCCAAAGCAGGCTCCTCTCTGGTGACACAGACACACTTCACCAGCTGACACTGCCAGCATCAGTGACGATAAACCACAGAGGAAGTCAAAATAGATACAAAGCATTTTCACTTTGCAGCTTGAGTTCAGAGTTTTCAGGAAGAGCAAAAAGCAATGCTTTTTTTAGTATCCCAAATAACACACATGGACATTCTGAGAAACACTTGAAGTTGTTCTCAAAGGAAAATGGTTTAGTTATTGTGTATTCTCAGAAGAACTCAGTTATGTTCCTTCCATTTCATGGGGGGAATTATAAGGAAAGAATTTCGGGAACCCCACAAGCAAAGGCAGCAGTCACACACACCAGATGCTCACCACCAGCAGCACACTGCTGTAACCCTGCTTAGGGCTGCCTTAAATATCTGCATACTGAAATACCCGAGCACCAACATCCACGTTCTTATATGGTTCTTCCCTATTTTCATTATCTCTGAGTCAAAAACCATACTCAAATCTAGACAGTAAGGTACTATCACCACCAGAAACACCTTATTTGTACTGTTACTGACAAACCAGTGCAGAGAGTTTCTACCATGAAGTAGAATTCCAGCAATACTGGATTTTATTCTGGAAGGAAGAAGAAAAGAAGCACAAAGGCCTCACCAAGAAGAGCCACCTGTAGATCCATCCTGACCAGCACCTCTGTCCCACTGCCCTGGCAGTGCCTGTGGCTGAGGCAGGAGGTCCACTTGGTAATGAAAGAAGAATGAAGGGGAAAGGACAGCAGTGGGAGCAGAGCATGAGGTAAGGATCACTGCTTGCACAGCCTTTGAGCAAATAGCTTTTTTTTTCCAAGACATGATACTTCAATACAGTTTTTGCCCTTTAAATGAAGCAACTGTCCTGCAATTGAGGAGCCCACAGGGCACCTATTTCACAAACCCCAATTAGGTTTAAATACAATATCAATATATCTGGTGGCTTGGCTCCCTGCCACAGGAGATCACTGTTTTAGCTTTACAAGTCTTCTGAAAGAAATGCTCACGCTGAACTACAGCAAAGGGAAGACTAAATTTCCAACACAGAAGGAGTTGTTGATGCCTCCTTCTTTAAATGAGGCTATGGATTTTTAGAGTTTCTCTTTAAAAAACCTCTCATTGTGATCACAGGGAAGTTTCTTCCATACTGTTTCTGTACCATGCTTAGCATTACCCAGCGAGGAGCAGGGAGTGCCCCTAGCACGCAGCAAGTGTCGGTGTCACACAGCATCCAACCAAATGGGGTGCATGTGCAAATACCTACTCTGAGCAATGCAGTACAACCCGACCAAGCCACTTCCTCATGGCAGTATTGGCTAAGCAAACACCACTAATTCCATGGATGCTTAAAACAACAGTTAATTTGACGGAGACCGACCAGGGATTATGTGTTTCACACCTGCTGTTTGACAAAAATTATTTTACGATTTAATTTTATAATGATTTGCAATCATATTTCTTCTTAGAACATTAACTTCCAGTAATTTATTTCATATAGGAAACCAACTTTAAAAAGTTTTCCTATTTTTATTAAAGTTATCTGTAAAAATAAAGGTTCTTATGGTCCTTTCACCTCAAAAATCTCTTGGCTTTGTTCTATAACAAATCTGATCTCTCTTAGTTCTTACTGAATGCTAAATAGTGCCCAGGGCCTTGAGGTGATGGTATTATTATGGCAAGCTTGTTTTGCAACTCAAGCATCAAAGGCCACCCTCACCTGATGCTTGGCCATCTCCATTCCCTCCAAAACCACCGTCTTAAAGTCCTCCTGTTTGTCCTGTGGAAGGAAAGAGAAGAACTTTCAGACTGCATTTCATATATGAAAATTATACTTTGCCGTGAAGGCCGTGCAGTTGCTTGGTTGGGTGCTGTGCTTCAGCTAGAAAAATGACCCACCCCAACAAGTCCATGATCCAGAAATGGCAGACTCAAGCTGGTATGGCCAAGACACTACTAGACAAAAACAGCACTGCCACTTTGTGCCTCTGTTTATTTCCAGCACTGCTGAGGGAGGTTTTTAAGAATGTTTCCCTCAGATAACAGAGCTTGAGCAAAACCATACTACAGGAATCTAAATCTAATGAGTCAGAGTGCCGTGAAGGAAAATTAGGATCCACTCCATTTTTCTCATTTTCTAGGAAAACCTCACAGCTATATATAACAGTATGCTACTCTGCATAAAGAAGAAATGGCCTGAAGTCAATATTCATTAGCTCATGTTTATCTCATCATCATACACCTACCTATGGTTCAGTGTGCAACTACTGCCATGACTAGGGGGTTCCAGAAATTCCAGGAAGTTTTCTGAATTCTTGAAGCATACTGTGGGAGTCCTGACTTCAGGCATCTATCTCAGCATACAGTACTTACCAGCAGCATGTATATTTCTAAATCAAAATTATGTATAAATTCATGTGCAGAGATTACTTGGAGTGTGACAACTTTCTAACAGAGACTACATTGAGCACCAGGGTTAGAGGCTATGCCTCAGGAGCAGGCAGTTTAAACTCATTACTCCTTTATACATACAAGAAGATAAATTTAGTCTCATCTTCATGGTTCAAAAATGGTAAAACGAAGACTGCAGATATGCTGCAGATACTAGTTTTTCCCCCTAAACTGTGAGCCTTGCTTCAATAGTACAGATCTGCCTACAACTAAGTTATCCCTAAATTTAATGTAGCCACTTGTATCTCAGCAGTAGTTTCTTTACTCACTTAACACATTAGAGACCGTAAATGCAGTAGCTACAGCAAGCTGTTACAGCCCTGGACAAAGCCATCTATACAGAGAAAAACCTGAGAATAAAACTTCCAAACTTTCTGCCATATGGCTTTGCACTTCTTCCCTGCTTCCCCAGCTCACCCAGCAACATCTCCCAGTGAACTGCCTGTCCAGGAGGGCTCTGTCTTCACAGCAGGAGCAGCAAAATATCTGACAGCAATGTTCTTACTTTGTGGCAGCAGAAGGGATCTCCTGAGGATGGGGCTGGGCCAGCTTCCATCAGCTTCCTCAGCTGATCAGTACTCCAACCCCCCAAACTGGGGGATTAATACCCCCCAGCCTTAATTCTGCTCCCACTCTACAAACTGTGAAGCCAAGATTTCCCCAGAACTGTTTCTACTGATCTCTGCCTTCCATTCATCACAGTCCCAGGCTCTGCTGAGTCTCAGCATTCTTGGTTCTGTCATGTTTAGGAATGCAACAGTTTTAAAAATATTTGATTGTTATTAACAAAACTGGTTTTCTACTTCAAAAAGTAGGTAGTCAGACTAGTATCTACATATATGACTGGCTACCTGAAAGTGATTTTATGTTAAAATATATGAGATAATGGAGCATATTTTACTTTTATTTAAATAATACTTTCAATTTAGAAATGCAAAGTCAGCGATCATAATCATTTTGACCATAGCAGGTTATGAATTTTTCTGTTGTCTGTTTGATTAATTTTGGGGCTTTTTTGTTTGGTTTGGGCCTTGTTGTTTTTTTTTTTGTTTGTTTGATTCATTTTCTATACTTACATGCGGTTTTTCCCTGATCTTGACTTGAGATTACTCCAGCAGGAACCTCCTACACCAGAAAAAATCCTTTCCACTCTTCATTGTTAAAAAAAAATAAAATATCCAAACCCAATCACTGCTGTGAGCCATTGTACACAAAACTTTTCAGTGAAAAGCAAAAGAAGAAAGCAACGTACCTTTGCTTTTTTTCGCAGCAGCTTTGCCAGACGCACCACATAGGGTTTGAATTCCCTCTGATGTGTTCCCTGTCTTCGTACTTCCAAGCCCGAATCATCTGATGCTTCTGGAATAAAAGCCCAACGATACCTGCCATGAGATAACACAAGCAGATGTTACCCTCACTGAACAGGCAGGCTTTTCAATCAAAAATATGAATGGATGAGGAAATCTAGTGAAGTATCAGAGAAGGAGGGAGGAAAAAAGAAACCCAAGTCAATCCTCACAAGAAAACATTAGTCTTTGACAACAAAGAATAAGAAAGACATGTTCTAAAAAGCAGGAGGTAACAAGGCCTTGTCTTCTTCCTTTAGAGTTTCTTATTTAAGATGTCAAGAGCAAGATAAGCCAGAGAAGATAAAATCAGTAGTATTCACATCCTCATTGTGTGCAAGGGAACTGAAAGCAGTTCTGAATTATAAAATATATGTTGCTTAAATTTTGCTGCATATTTGCAATATGTACAACAAAATGTTCTCAATATACCATGCTGATAATAAAAACTCATTTATTTTACCCATTCCTAGCCCAGTGAGACCAAGTGGACCATTCTGTTACCTGTGCCTTGCTGCACCGCAAGGACTGGGTACTTGTACTATAAACTATAAAGGAAATTGAAGTTTCTGTTGTTAAAACTTCAATCCAAGCCTCCATGAGAACTCCACAGTAAACCGTGTGATTCAGCATGACTATTGTCTTTCCAGAAATGCACAGTAATGACCTAAATAAAACAAGGTTGGCTAATAACAAGGATTAAGACAGCTTGGAGAACTGGACAAGAATTAAGAGCTAAGTCCCCAGAAAATAAAGTAAGTGAAAAAAACCTTGAACATTAGATTTAGAAATACTACAGGGCACAACTTGACACAGTGTGCGAAATCCTTCCAGCCTCTAACCCACATGAGTGTCTAAAGTTAAACTATAGGATAATTAGGGGTGACCAAATGTCTACAGAACTGTGCCAGGGCAGCAGCCCTCATACAGTCACCAGTGTGCAGTGTAAAGGAAGAGACAAGACACTTTCTTTTGTCCTTCATGGCCTCTCATTCCCAGGATCTCCAGCAAATGCCAGTTGTTTTGCACTCATTTTTTTCCAATGGAACAGAATAGCAGAGGTACTGAGGAAGCAGTTTGCACATGTGCCTACTACTGACCAATAAAAACCTATGGGATCACCTTTTTAAGGAGGTTTGTTGCCACATCTTCCAAACAGACTGTTCAAGAGTAATTTAAGCAAGTCATGCTGAGATGACATGCAGTCCTCTGATCTCATGCATTACTCACTGAGGTGGGTGGATATATTTTGAGTTCTTAGGTATTACTGCAACTAAATACTTTAAAAATAAAATACTCGAATAAATCACTACTACTGATGATTTCTCATCAGTGGCAAATGTGGCAAATCTCTTGCCACAGGCTTAATCAAACCACATTGAGCTAATTTGATGTGCAGCATCATTTGCCCTGGGGGCCACTCAGATACTGTGAGGGAATGAACTACAGGTTGCTCTGGCTGTTCAAAGAAAGAAGGGAAACAGAAAACCAAAGACTTTTTTATACACTGGAATTTTACCAAAAGGCATGGAAAAACATCCAAAAACTTAAATGACAATGTCTTCTACTCACATCTGAAATTGAGGCAGGTTTTCAGATGGCAAAGCTAGAGCCAAGTCCAGAAATTTGCAAGCAGACAAATACAGGTTCAACCACCTCTGGCTGTTGTAGGATGTGGAAAAACCATTGCCACCTGTATAAGTTGTCTCCAAACCAGCAACAGATGGGCCAGAAGTTCTAAAATATATTATAGCAGGGAGGTGAGTCATAACAACCTTCTGCCACAATGAAAACTTTATTTTTCTTACTTGCCTTTACTAAACACACAACTCTTTATTTACCAGCATAATCCTGAATTCATAAATCAAATCTGAACACAAGTCTGTGCTATGAGTGCAGTTCTGTATGCATGTATATATGTGATAAAATGTCAATATATAATAAATGTGTTGCACTGTATCTTATTCCCAGATATTCAAATTAATAGAAAGTTTAAAATTGCCAGTCATGTTCATATTACTTTATTTGAGGGGAAAACTCCCCAAATAAACAAGAGAACCTAGGAAAAGTGTGAACAAAACTTGGGCCAATAACCATCTCATTTGAGAAATCTGCCTCTGCTGCTAGCATTGACTGAAATTGTATCACACTGTACAGAAGGTAGATGAGATAAAAATGGATAACAAAACAAGAAAAGTTATCTACCTCACTTTTCTAATACTAGAAGAAACTCTGCTTTTATTTAGAAAAAAGACCATCAGTCTTGTTTAGAATCAGTGAATGACACAGAAAAGGTATAAGTCATGCCACGCATAATTTAATTACAGGAGCACTGTCATTTCAGTCAGGCAGACACTGTAAGAACTCAGACACTTGTATTATACAATTTAACTTAGTGATTCATGAGCAATCTGACAGCAGGACTTCTTTTGTTTTGTCCTGAACAGTCTGTCCTTGGTACTGCAGTCAGACTGAACTACCCTTTACTTGTCCTTCTCCTTTGAGCTCACCAACTCTAAGACAAATTATTCTAAAGAATGACTCAACTCCCCATCAGCATACCAAGGGATTTTTACAAAATTGAACAAGCAGGAAGTTCATGCATTTACCTGGAAATGTCTTCATCAGCAGTGAGCTCCTGTTCCATCAGTAAAAACACTTGCACCTGAAGATCAAATGCTACATTTTAACACCCTTTTTAATGGACTGTGACTCAGGAAAACACTACAGAAAGGCCTAAGTAATAAGCCTTAGACAAATAGTTTGGAGCTTTATTTCCACTCCTGTATGAGTGGACACTGGCACCCTAAAGCTCTTTCATCCCTTATATATAACCTGAGTAACACAAAGGCCACAAGGAACTGTCTCTTTTATGGCCAGAAAAGCTCTCAAAGACTAATCCCCTCCACTACTTAGAAAGGGAGCAAGAACTAAATGAAATGAGAATAAAGAATCATTTAATGGAGCAGTCAGGCTCAGGTGTTAATTCCTAGAAGCAACACAGTCCTGCTAACTGGAAGTAATTCCAAGACTGTGGTAACTTAGGTAAAGCCCAGGGGACAGCACAGGAATCAGAAGACCACACTGAGTAGAATGGGTTTTCAAGTATTTATACTATTGACAGGCTTAAAATTAAATGCATCTATTGCTAAAACAACACACTTTATAATATTTTATATAGCTTTTCTCCTAGTGCTTGGATCTGTGGTTATTAAAGGGCTAGGTTAGGCACCTGCAGATTGAAAAAATAAATCATCACAGCAATGATTCTGATTCGCTCCCTCTGTTATTCAGTCCCTTGGGAACTCCTTGAATAACAGGCTAAGTGGATCACAGGATGCACCAACCACTCTCCTCCATTCCCACTGCCAAAGCTGAAACCCAAAAGAGTGTGTCAAATGGACAACACTGGAGATTCTGCAGGTAGAAACTCAGGAAACAGATATTTTTACTGTTTTGTTATGAAGAGTAAAATGAGAAAGAAGAAATCTGAGCCAAGTCTTGTATAAATCTAGTCACAAAACTTAGCCACAATGTGACCTGAATGACCATCAACTGCCAATAAAACATGGATTCTGACTCCTTTACATGGATTCTCATCCCCACTGCTGGAAGAAGAATGACCAGGAAAGTAGAAAGAGGGAACACTGAAAAAGAAGAGCTGAGATGGGAATGGTGGAGAGGGTACACGTACAGAAGCAGAAATTGAAGTAGGATTCAGTAGGGAACAATGAGGGCAAATGCAAATTTAATTCAGGAGACAGCTGAACAGCTGAAACAGTGTAAGCTAACATTCATTAGTAAAACAGACATCAAGACTATGAAAATAAGTCAGCTTTCAGTTTGTGTCCATTGCACATTTTTATGCACAACTCAAGAAGATATTTTCTTAAAAATCTTGAGGTGGAATGAGGCTGTGTCTCAGATATGCACCAGTCTTCTAAATAACAAATGACACCTGCAACTCACCAGTTCAGTGATCATGGTTGGCCAAAGTGAGGTAAGGTGCTGTGGAGACATTCTTAAAAGCAATACTCTGAAAAACAGGAACACTTGGGAATGAAGGGTGGGAACCTGTGGCAACCGGAGACTTTCTACCAGCCTTTCTGAAACAAAAAGCCAAGAAGGGTCCCTCAGTTCAGAATAGTTCCAAGAAGAATTTTCTCCTTCCCTCATTTACTCTCAATATTAAGTATCTGCCATGATATTGTTCTAGTATTTTACTAGTTTTATTCTGCACACAAAAAAAAATAACCACTCCACCAAAGAAAGAACAAAAGAGAGAAACCTCTAAACAGTGCAGTTGGCTATTTTGGTTAAGTTCTCCGCATAAATGCAATAGTGCATCTGGGAGCTTTGCTCATCTTATGCAGAGTTTCACCCATTATAACAAGAGAAGTTAACAGATTCCAAACAATATGACAACAGCTTGAACAACTCAGATGTATTATTATTATTATTAAAACACTGCACCATCATAGTATATGAGAAATTACAAAGGGATGATACAGTTTTTTGAACTATGATCACCTCTAGGCATTCAATATATACAGAGGCAGATACATGAAGAAATTTTTCAGTCAAACCAACACACGTGCATGTTGCAGTTCAGACCAGTAAAACCACCTGATACCATGAAAATAGTAATCTCAGCTACTGACTTGACAGGAAATAAAAAAACACAAAAAACCTCAAAAAACCAACCAACCAACAAACCAAATAACTTTACAAAAGATAGATCCCAGAACAAATGAAACAAAAAAGATGATGCAACTGATTTTCCAGGTAGAAGAAGAGACTAAAGTGTCCCCTTGGTAGCACAAAAAGATGATACATGTAAAAACTGCTGCTGTAACTATTTGCATCATCTTAAAAAAAAAATCCAAGAAGTTCCCATTCCCAGTCTCTTAAGGTCATTGGAAGAAATAAACTTCAATAGGACAGATAAACCGAACAGATGGAAAAACAGCAGCAAAGGAAGCCAAAATTCAAAACGTCAAGGTCAGTTTTCCTGTTTATCCCTAATTGATAGGTGTTTATACCTCAGATGTTCATGTCAAAACATATTGTGCAGGTATCCAAGGATATTGATCAAGGGATAAAATGACAGATCAGTGAAATAATCTGGATTAAAGTAAAATGGCAATCACAAAATCTGCGTATTTTGCAGTCATTTAAGACTGAAAACATTTTAACCAAAATCTGCCGAAACTGTGTTTCAACTATGGAAACAGTATCACACAGTGATATTCCAGGATAAAAATTAAACCTGCTGTTACTCTGTCATACAAGCGTTCCACAGTTAACCGGAAGAAGTCCACTAAATGATACATTTTTACTGACCTTGTATGTCTGGCAGGTATTTCTGGTATTGGTCTATCTCACTGCTAAAAATGGCGAAGGCGAGTCTCTTGAGGAGCATCGCGCGCTGCTCCAGCTCTACATCCCGGTTGGCAAACAGATTGAGGGAGCTGCTCTGGGCCACAGCCACTCGTGCTGAAAGAGAAAAGGGAAAGTGCAGAGAAGAGCTTATGAATATCCTTTCTGCTTCACATCAAGGCACAAGTAACTCTTTCTTTGCCAGAATGGAGTTTGAAGGCAGATGTTAAGATGATGTACGGTTTACAATTTGAATTTGTAGCCAGAAATTCAAAATACAAATTGAAAGAAAACTTGTAAGTATACACAACTACTGTGTAGGCTTTAGGGGCTTTTGGGAGGGACTTCAGCCATTTTTTTAAAATAACATTTACATGTATAGATGCTCAGAAATTTCAAATGTGCAGAATCAATTTTTTTAAAGAAGAGTTGGTGTCATATCTTCAAAACCAAACCAAACTAAACCAAAAACCACTCTGCTTAATCAGCTATGCCATATAGGCAAAATCACTGTGTGCCAGAATGGTATAAAATTCTCCCACTTTGAGTTATTTATGGCTCTCCAGAAATAAATAGTTGAAGAAAACATGAAAAACACTAAAATAAATCAAATTGGAATAGATGTTGAACAAGCTTTTTCTTCAAGATACTTGTTTTTCATTTATTTAATGTTCATACTGGAAAAAAGTCACTACTATATCAATACTTACTCATCAAATCTCTGAATGTGGTTTTGTCATGCGTCATCAAATTATCCATAATAGCTCTCCAACTAAGAGAGGAAAATTGTACACAAATCAGAAAAGCAGGAAAAAAGCATTTTCAGGAACATTTGCAGAGCTTTTTCTGCTCTTTCAGTTTAGGCTAAGGCTTCCAATCCAAGCTCCCTGCTTCTTAAGGTACCATTTACTTGATGTTATTTGATCTGAAACTGTATTTCTTGAACCCCCTTCTCCAACAAAATAAGGGATGCCATCCAGAGGGACCCTGACAGTTTTGAGAAGTGGGCCCATGTGAACCTCATGAAGCACAACAAGGACAAGTGCAAGGTTCTCCAGATTGATCACAGCAATTCCAAGCACAAATACAGGCTGGGCAGAAACTGAATTGAGAGCAACTTTGAGGAGAAGGACTTGGGGCTGGTGGTGGATGAAAACTGGAATTTGTTCTGGCAATGTGTGCTCACAGCCCAGAAGGCCAACGGCATCTGGGGCTGCACCAGAGCATGGCCAACAGTTCAGGGGAGGTGATTCTACCTCTCTACTCTGCTCTGGTAAGGCTCCACCTGGAGTATTGCATCCAGCTCTGGGACCCCCAGTATAAGAATTATGTGAACTCATTTGAAGGGGTCTTTGGGAGGACCACAAAGATGATGATCAGAGGGCTGGAGCACCTCTCCATGACAGGCTGAGAGCTGGGGTCGTTCAGACTGGAGAATAGAAGGCTTCAGGGAGATCTTGTAGCAGCTTTCCAGTACCTAAAGAGTCTCCAGAAAGCTGGACAGTGACTTTTTACAAGGACATGGAGGGACAGGACAAGGGGGAATTACTTTAAACTGAAAGAGGACAAATTCAGTTATTAGGAAGAAATTCTTTATTGTGAGGCATTGGAACAAGTTGCCCAGTGAAGCTGTGGATGCCCCATCCCTGAAAGTGTTCAAGGCCAGGTGGGCTGGGGCTTTGGTCTAGTGGAAGGCATCCTTGCTCATGGCAGGGGGTTTAGAACTATATGATCTTTAAGGTCTCTTCCAATGCAAATAATTCTATGTTTCTACAAAATGCTAACCATGTTTTCCTCACAGATTTTTTTTTTCAATTTTAAGATTATTATTTTTTAAAATAGATTTGTGTATAGAAATATACCTTATGTAAGTTTCGTATTTCAGGTGGTAACCTAAACCACAGAAAATCTCTATTTCTCTCAACAGAGATCTGTCGGGAAATTTTGGCCCATATGTTAATGGAATACATAAAATTTGTAAGGGCCATATAAGCAGTAAGAAGAAAGTCTTACTGATTAACACATGAAGCATCCATCTGGAAGAAACTGGAATCCATGAAGAGGTCAAATGCTTCCTTTTTCCATGCCCTCCTTGTATACTGATATCCACTAAGACTGCTTAATAATTGGACACAAGCTCGATAGCTGGATGCATTGTGAGCACTAAATAAAAAAAAAGTAAACATAAACCAGTTTTGAATTGTTGCTTTATAGAAAGTTTGATAGATATCTAATCCTTATCATGTCTGTTTCACCATCCAAATTTCTACTGGCTGTAGACATCTACATCAATTTAATAAACTAAAGGTACCTGTGATTACGGAGGTAGGGCACAACATAGTGCATAATATTTACAAGCAACGGAATAACTCTCTCTTTTTCATCACTGTAGAAAACCATATCCAGGAGATGAGCCAAAACCTACAAAAGGAGAGGTAGATATGTTATAATGCATTCTTAAACTGCTTTTTATCTACTATTCAGCTTTTTTTTTTTTTTTTTGTATAATGTTCTTTACTGAACATTCAAGTTAATGACAGAAGTGATCAAATTTTAGGTACCATGCAAAATCCAGAGTATAAAGATCCCCTCCTTTTTATAACACATTCAGGTAAAAGCACAGAAGTGCAAGCTGCTGGTCAAAGCATTCTAGAGAATAAACTACAAACAAAGAAAAAATTCAAAGATTGACTGCAATTATCAGCAGTAAACAAGATGTACCACAAAGATAAACACAAAAAGTTTACAATCACAAAAGGTTGTCTATACCACACACCTGAAAGGCCATGCTTTATACCTCATCATCTCAATGGGTTAACAACAAAGTTTTATATACTTTTACATGACAAGACACAAAATCCATTCACATCAGTGTTTCCCATCAATTCTCCTCCTCCAAGCTTCTAGTCCAAAGCTTTTCATAACATAAAAGTTTGTAGTAAGACAATATTCATTATCTCCAAGGAAACATTTACCTCAGAAAGTAACGTCAATGCATGGACACTATAAACAGATGGAGTTATATTTGAAGTTTCCATTGCTGGAGACAGCATATCTAAATGAAGATAATAATAAAAAAAAATGTCCAAAGTTAGTTTTATCAAGCCATTATTTACCTTACAGCATATTTAAAAGCATGTGTTTTGAAGTTGCACAAGCTTTGCCAGACACACTAGTGCTAGAAAAATACTAAAGAATTTTACATGTATTCAAATACATCAAAGTTGTCCTTTTTGGTAATTTTGGCATGATAATAAAGATGAAAATGAAACTACCTTCAACATCTGATTCTAAGTTGTTTCCATCAACCATAATCTTGGGGGAAGGCTTAACCTCTAAGTTTCGTCTTAGCCAAGTGGTCTGTTCCAAGGAAGAACCAGCAATTGCCCCAATGGCATCCACTATCTTGTGTGTTACATCCTGGTAGAAAAGAAAACCCAAGCATTTTAAGAACTTTGTGCTGGAGGGCTGTATTCATTGTGCTGACATGTAGAAAATCCACATAACCTAACACAGAATTGCTTTCAAATCATTTCTATATTAAGAGTGATTAATAACTCCACAGAAAATGAGAGCTTGTCAACAAATTATAAATATAAGAAGATTTTAAAGAGTAATTTCAGGCCACAGAACTGATATCAAATATTTCTACAACATCCAAGCATCTACTTCCAACCTCACTGCCATGAACATGGACCCTTTGCACTAGACCAGGTTGCTCAGAACCTCATCCAAGTGGCCTTAAACACTTCCAGTGATGTGGCATCCACCACTTCTCTGGGTAACCAGTTCCAGTGCCTCACCACCTTCACAGCACAGATTTTTTTCCTAATATCTAATCTAAACCTACTTTCACTTTGAAGCCATTCCCCATTATCCTGTTACTGCATACTCTTGTAAATAGTCCCTCTCTGTCTTTCTTGTGACTTCCTCCAGGTACGGAAGCCTTCTCTTTTCCAGGCTGAACAAACCCAAGTCTTTCAGCCTTTTCTCTTAGGAGAGGTGCTCCATCATTCTAATCAGCTTGGTGACCCTCCTCTGGACTTGCTCCTAGAGCTCAATATCCTTCTTGTGCTGAGAACTGGATGATCTTTAAGGCCCCTTTCCAACCCAGGCCATTCTAAGATTCTATGATTCACTGCTCAGTATTTTCAAAAGACACATACAACAAATTTCTTACCTGTAAATCTCTTTGATCTTTCTTATTCTCCAGACTTGGGTTTTTCATGATGAACTCATTAAGAACACTGAAAAAAGTAAATAGAATATTTATAGAAGTAAACATGGATTTTCTTCTCATAATACATTATTTGGTAGTTTCCAGAGCTAGGACAAATCTGAAGACATTTATTTGCACAATATTTATTCACTAAAACCTCAGGGATTGCTATTTATCAATATTCCAGGAAACATCTCTTCAAGTTCCTTAAGTTAATTTTGATCATAAGAGACCAAGAACATGTTTTACTTGATTATATACAAAAGTATCTTTAGAGACAGTTTACTAGGGAAGATAAACTTAAAATATTCAGGAAAATGATCCTTGAAATGTTACACAGAAAATCATATTTAAAATTATATTTCTAACAGTCTACAAATTGTTTCCATACTGAGAAATCAGCTCATTTTAGTGGGTTGAATTCAAATACCTAGGAAATAGTAATTTTTGTCATTTTCTAGGAAAAATCAGAAACTTACATCTGTTGCTTAAAGAGCCTGAATCACTGAAATAATCATTAAGGTAAGGTCATGGCTTATATCATACTATAATATAAAATTTAATCTATGTAACCATTCCTCAGAGAAGAAACTGATTTGACCAGACCCACAGAACTCAAGCAATAATTCTACTGGTCAAAAGTAAGAGATAGAGATTTAAAAATACTAACACTTCAGTATAATTTCACACACCTACATTTGAGCTTATTTAGAAATTCCAAGTATCAGAAGCACTTACCCAAGTATAAGAAACTGTCCTGGGGCTGGAAGACCAACCTGTATGGAGTCTTTTAACAGAAGCAGCAGTGCTGCCCAGCTGTCTACTAAGCTGGTCACTGGAATCCTAAGGGGGAGAGAGCAGCAATGTCAATGATGAGAACATCATCTCCCTGAGGTATTCCCCCAATTTCTTTCTACCTCACAACTCTCCTGTCAGATATTGGGAATCAACACCCTTATAGATTCTTTTAAGACTAGGTTGTTACATCAAGTCATTAAGAAACAGATGAAGGCAGAAGAAGAGCATTCTCAAAAGATATGCTTTTCATTACGAGGCTGGAGTGGCACCAATGAGTTACTGCACAATTAAGATCAGCTTTCCTTAGGCAGGGGGAAGATTACTTGGTGGATTTTTAGGTGGGGGAAGAAAGGTGATGCAGTTCTAGGAACTCACAAAATAAACCACCTTTTTTTAATAAACCTACAGTTCAAACCCATTCTTTCTTCACTATTTATATTACACAGATTATTACTCATCCTATGACAAAAAGATGTAAAATACTCAAATTGTTCATCTGCTTCCTGATGACAGAAATAAAATTTAGCTTATTTTCTTACCTTTGAGTATAAGCATAGAAAAACTGCAACATGCAGACTTCCAGTGAAAGATGTTTCTAGAAAAAGATATGAAACCTGGGTCGTCAGAAAGAAGTGGCTTTTTTCTCCCCTCACTAGGGTAACACTGACAATGCTATAATGTCACTGCAATGTCTAAACATATAGCTTAATTTAATAGAATATTAAAAATGTTCTTTCAGACATCCCTCTGTAAAGTTATGCTTCTCTTCATTTACCTCTTAGATATAGTGAAAATTTTCCCATTGTGCTGCTCAGCTTTGTCAATGAAGTACCCATATCATTAGTGTTCCAAGCTTCATTAAGAGGATAACATATAAATCACCAGCATCTCTACAGTTTCCATACCTTGTCCTTTGCTATGGCTGGAGGCTGCTTCAGAACTTCTTTCACTGTTTGTATGACAGTCTCTGTTCTCATAACACTGATAGAGCGAACCAGCTCGACCAGCAGAAGTTGTTCTTCACCTGCTGTAGGAATAACCTAAAAGAATCAGATGTATGTCACAGATTATTACCACAGACAATGGCTATGCCAAAACTAAGGCAGCTGTCCTTATGGGATTGAAACCATAGCAACTAACAGTTCATCTAGAGACTCACCTACTCTTCCCCTGAAGAATTCAGGAAGATTATCCCTTTCTCAAGTGGTACCTCCCTGACAGTACAGTTGCTAATTAGAAATACAAATATTGTCCATACTTCATTGTATTTTTTTCACTGGAATGTCAGAATTTCTTCTTCCTAACACTAAATCACTTAAAGGTATTACCACTATTTGAAGTTACCACTGTAATATAAACATACCTTTGTCCTAGAAGTATTTTTGTTTTGCCTCCTTTCATTCCATACAAATGCAATAGCAGCCATGAAGTGAACACCATGATTCATTGAAATTGGACCCAAAAGTTCCAGAATCTGTTGCCTCAGATTCTGAAATATGAAAGCAGAAGAAATATTACTTTAGATAAGCACCTCAGCATTATGTCCAAAACATTTTCTCTGCAGAAAGCAAAGAGATGACACGTTGCATTGAACTGATACGTTTTAGTTTAAAAGCATATTCAATACCCATTTATAAAGGCCTTGTTTGTGAGGTGAGTAGATGAAGACAAAGGTATTAAAACTCCATTTAGATTTAAGGGAAGGGAATTGAAATTACTTTGACAAAGGTATTAATGAACAACTTAAATGATATTATCCCTGATGTTCTGACCTTAGTTGACCCAAGATTAATAGTGGTAATGGATGCAGCAGCAGCAGCAGCAGTTTTCTCGGAAGAATCTGCAAGGTGCAGGATGCTCCACAGTAAAGTTACAGAAGACATGATCATATGCAAGATAGAGAGGATCCCATTGCGTGCTTCAATCAAATGCTTCTGATCTACATTAACCAAAAGCTAGTGGGAGAGAAGAGAAGGGGAGCACTAAATATCTACATAAACAGCATGTTTAAAATAGAGTAAATTTAGACTTACCTAACACGGGAGCTTTCAATTGTAACTCTTTTTCAAAAGTTTTTCAGTAATTTTTACAACATATAAAGTTTCTGAGACTATTAAAATAATAGACAATCTTTTGCTTGAGTTGTGCAATATCAAATGTAGTCTTAACATGTGAGGCCTCACGTCTACAACAATCAATTTTGTATCCTCTGCCTACACCTTTGTAAAACAATTATTTCAGAATTTTAAGTGTAGCTAATACTCTAGGCAAAATTATTTACTTACATAAACAAACCCCACTTTTCAGTCACTTTTAAATTCATGGAAATCAAAGGGATATAAGAACATGGAAAAAGCACAAAAACAAGACTCCTGAGAAAACACAGCAGGACCTTCTAATGGAATCTGGACCAAATTCTTAACAGACACTATGCTCAGAATACAAAAATACTGTTTGACTAAAAAGACAAGTTGTGAATATACAGAAGGAGCAGAAAGATAATGTTTAGACATCTTGCAAGATGAACACAACAAAGGCAGCTCTAAAAAATGGCATTTTGGAGGTCTGAAAGTTAAGGAATTCATACTTTAGTTATTTCAGGGTAACAAAAAACAAAATGAGCAAACAAATGTAAGAGCATTCCCTTAAAACTATCATCCATAGAAACTTGTTTTTCTGTTTGAAATACATGTATTGTCAATAACCCCCCCCCATATTTACAGCTAAGACAATATATTTCGTATTTTTCTCACTCAAATCTTCATAACTGCTAATATAATCACAGTCCTTGATTTGACATGTACTGCAGGAACCTCTCAGACACCCAGATAAGTTTACCTGATGATACTGTGTAGATGGATCCAGGAGGCAGTAATGAATTATTGTTGTGATCCCTTCTAATAAAGTGAGAACCATATCTGGGGGAGTGACTGATGCCATCCAGAGAGGCCTAAAAGAGGAGATTCATTTTAAAATGGGTTAATCTGATCGTAAAGTAATTCAACACAATCAAATGTACTTAAAAAGATTATACATCTCTACATACACATACCTATTATCAGATAATCCTGTTTCATATTTATACTGCTGAATTAAATTATCCAAGTTCCTGCAGAGCTGAAGAGTCACTGAAACAACCACCCTTTGAAGAACTTTTCCCATGTAAGGCAACGTAGAAGTGATAAGGCCAATCCACTGGGGATGCATTTTACAGGCACAGTGCTGGTGCAAAGCTCGTATGACTGCGCAGAGAAACATGCCTTGGCAGGTTATTGGCTGGGAGTGTAAATACTGCAGAGAAGTCATCGGCTGCTGGGGACCAATGTGCTCCAAGTCCGTTATGACAAAGTCAAACCCTGTTTCATTTTCCTCAGGCACAGTCATTACTCTGTGTTCCAGCACAATGAGACGCTGAAGTACTTTCAGAAGTTGTGACTGCAGAGTGCTACCATTGTCAAATTCATCCTCAGAAAAATTTATAAGGCTGTCTTCAGAGAAGCCTTCTTCAACAGCCACAATGTTTTTTCCAGCTGTCTTTTCACTGTGCCATTTCTGGGCACTGAAGATAGAAGACAGCAGGCAATGCAGGATCACTTTCTGCACCTTGCACTTGGACAACATGTCTGAAATAAAACTAGGAAAGCCCTTGGCAGAGCTTTCTATCACTTTTGCCAACTCAGCAAAGAGAAGTGTCAGAATTTCTATACTCATCATTTGCATATTGCGGTTTCCTATGAGGTCTTGTGAGGTTACTTTAACATGAGTTGGATAGTGGCTCCGCATGTAGTATAAACACAAGGAAATAAGAATTTCTATGTACATAGAGCTCCGAAAGTTATGGTTAGAATCAACTGGGATGTGACTATAGAAATCCTTGCCCATGACAGATATTCGATGCCTGGCTAGGAGATTTTGGAGCAAAGAAAGCTGCGGAGTGTATGCAT
Organism: Daphoenositta chrysoptera; assembly: GCA_013397915.1. Classification (NCBI taxonomy): domain Eukaryota; kingdom Metazoa; phylum Chordata; class Aves; order Passeriformes; genus Daphoenositta; species Daphoenositta chrysoptera. The sequence continues at coordinate 41,111 of VZRO01001093.1, read as the reverse complement.
TGTTGACACTGGTAGTGGAGATGGCACTTACAAAAGCTGAAGGATTTGTTTTCAGAATTGCTTTAATTGCAGAAAAAGCATACAATGTCCTTGAAGAGTCATACAGCTGGAGATAAAGCAGTACATGTTGATACAGCGGATGGATATTGAAGTTAGGAGATTTCCGCACACCTGGGGATCCCACATCACTTTCTATTTCTGAAATTTCTCCTTCTCCACAACTGTACCAATTTTCTAAATCAAGACCATCACTAAAGAAGACATTTGTTTGTTTAAGCTTTTCTGTTTGTGCGTTCTTCTTCTCTTCATCTTTCTTCTTGGCTATTTTTACCTTAGGTTTTGCACCTGGTTGCTTACCAGCCTCTTTAACAATAGTTTCTTTTTCTGACACTTTTTCTGGTAGCTTTCCTTTAAAGCTGAACTGAATACTACTGTGGCTACGTTTTCTAGATTTTGATTCAGTGGAAGAAAGAGTGAGATCAGAGAAGGACTGCTGGCTTTCTGCAATACAAGGTGAAGAGTTATTTCTTGAAATTTCATCTCCTAAGCTCTCAAGTCCAGTTTCAGTTGAGGCTGATAGTAACTGTGAGCTGTCATTACTAAGTAAACTACTCTGGCTACTTTGAATATTTTGATCATCACTTTTTGCAACCTCTACAGAGTTATCCAAAGAGCTGAATTTACATGAAGTATCCTCAGAGTGTAGACTGTCTTTAATTGGTTCAACCTCTTCTCCAAGATCACTTACAACTTTACATATAAGATCTGTAACCACTTGTTGCACAATTTCATCAGGTGAATCTTCTTTCAGAGTCTGAGAGCTATCTTGAGCACTCAGGCTTTCTGTTTCCACTTCATAACTGATATTGTCTCCAGTAGATGACTGAGAACAGCCAGAGTCAGAACTCTGAAGTATTTCAGCTTGATGATCAGGAAGGTCAAAATCAGACACAACCATTGGTATGGTCTCACTGCTGGTACTTAACAAGGAAAGCCTGTCACTCAGAGGATTGACAGTCAGGCTGAAGTTCTCCATTTCATCCACACCAAGTTGTTTCTCATTGCCTTCTTTAGGTATAATAAGTTGTCCTTGGCTTACAGGCATGTGGGAGAGAGCTTGAAGAAGAACACAAAGAAGCGATACATATAAGATTTTGTTCATCAGGATAAGAATTCAGAATTAAAATTTAGGATTTAAACTATTATTGAGACTTCAAATTAGAAAGGCATGGTAAATAGTGTCTTTCCAGTTCACAGCAGAAAAAGTATGTTAATAAGCAAATGACACATTCACAAAAACAAAGCAAAATTATTTTAGCAGCACACCTTAGCAAAACAACATAATTCTCTATGAAACATAATACAGTCTTATCTGCTTTTGTTTTCACAAAAAAAAAGAATTAGTAAATTCTAAACAAAAATTACACAATACATGCAAACACCTTCAAAACCTATTGGTATGTTTTCAGCCAGCCCCATGTCAGTGGTCATAATTCATAAAAATGTTTAATTTCTTGGTTAAGCTTCAAGCCATATTCTTATGTTCTACCAAGATTTGGTAAGAGGTAAGAAAATGCTCTGCATTAAAATACTTGCATATCATTTTAATGTCAAAACAATAAAACTTCAAAAAGTACTTGGGACACACAAACTTGGATTAGGAAAAAAACACATAAATGCAAATATAAGCTGTAACGATTTCAACACCTTCTTGAGTTACCCTCAAAAATTTCTACTATGTTTCTAACATTCCATGTAAACAGCAAGCAAAGAAATTAAGGAACTTCCTACAGTCTTCTTGTGTACATACCATCAGCACAGCTGAACTTCTGCATGAACTGCTTTTCATTTTCTTCTTCAGGGTGATTGGGAGATTTAGTCCAGTAACATTCAGCCTGTACCCGCTGAACAGAAACTCGCTGAGTTTTTGGATGGAGAAGCAGTAGGAGCAAAGGTTCAAGAACCCTTGCAATATCATGTCTTTGAAGCACTTGATTTAACCAGGCTTGTCCCACTGACCAGGTAGAACCATCCAAGCTATTGAGGCTGTCCAGCATGATAAACAAAGATCTAGAATGAAAAGAAGATTGAACCTAGTGGATATTGTACACTACTCACAGATTAATCCCATTTTAACCTGATATATGACCAATTTTAATGTCAGTACATACTCCAGTGTCTTCGCCATATAAAGCAGCATTTTCTTTGGAATCAAAACTTTGAACGTGATCTTTATATTTTAGTCTAGTCTAATGAAGGAGAGGGCAGGAAGAGCTAGTAACAAAGTCGGTTATAACAGTTGCTCTACTAGTAGCAACTGTATAGTCAGATCAAGTGTTTGTATAGCTATTAGCATAATAAGCCTTTGTTGCCTTTTAATTAGTATGCCCTTAAAAAATAGACAACTTTAAAAGCCAATTCACAAGGATGTAATGGAAAGAAAACATTGAAAGATCTTGTCTTCAGGAACAGAGAGGAGAATTATACTTGACAATTCAGCAGTTTCTACTATAGTTATTTTCTTCTTTTAACAGTTTTAGCCTTGAGAATCCTTTTCAGATGTTTTACATCCTCCAGTAGTACATGTTCATAGGCTTTTAGCTGAACGCACAGAATTTATCACCACTTATGCAATAAGTGACTGTATAAGACAAAGAAATAACAACCTTTTTACTCTGCTCCCTCCAGCAAAGTATGCAATACATAATCTAAATAAACACTTTTCCACAACATTTGTGCTAGCTGATAAGACTAGTTCACAGAGTCTGGATCTTCAGAAGAAGTGGTATTGGACTATCTTCTTACTAAGAAGATAGTCCAATACCACAAGATGAAAAAGAAATCCTCTGCTGGTTGCCATAAATAACCTCTTACAAAAAACACAGATTAAGCAAAAAACTCATATTGTAGCACTCACTTGTAGTTTGGTTCTTACGTTTTTTTGTTAAGTTTTACTGTTACTTTCTACTTCATATAATTCAATTCTGGGTTGACTTCTCTCTCCTGCTTGCTTTTATCAAAACACAGCAAGAACTCAGATATTACGCTCAATATACACCGCAGTGATTTTAACCACAGAGATGGTCAATGAATATTGTGACCATTCCTTTCCCACTCTTTATGGTTTCCAGAAAAATTTACAGCTTACGTAATCATCACTGTAAAAACAATTTTGTCTAACACAAATTCATTTCTTGTCCTTCTTCCCTGCTGTCACAGCTACACTGTGGTTCTCCAATTTTTAAATGCCCTTATACGTTGCCAGTATTATCAAAAATTTTGAAGTAAAATTATTTCAACTGAATCACACTTGCAATCACCAACCTGTCAAAGGTGCGGCCAAAGGAAGAAGATTTGTTAATATGAAGATCTCGTGTGAGATGCCATAGCACTGCAAACTTGGCATGAGCTTCCATTCTCACTCTCTGTGGACCAAATCATAAGTTAGATCTAGCAGAATGATAACAACTGATAAGTACTGGAAAAAGAAAGAGTCATAGAGCATCTTAAAAGATATAAGATACAATGAAATTCACTTTTGACAACGCATTCAAATACTTTTTTCTAATCTTAAAAACAGTAATACCAACAATAGGTGTCTGTGAGCAATTTAGTACCATGAAAGGATCCTCTCCTATCTTGATCTTGGCTTAGTTTCAAAGTTTAGCCTGTCTCTTTCTAGCCAACTTATTTTCATTTCATTATTAATGTGCTAGAAATCAACAGAAGAATTTTTTAGGTAGACATGTAGATTAAATTTAATTTTAGTCAAATTTAGCTCTGGAACAAAATGGGCAAATAGGACATGCTTACTGCCCAAAGAACTTCTAATGATGAGTAATAATATGCAGAATATTTCATTGAATCATCAAATGTCCTGAGTTGGAAGGCACCCACAAGGATCACTGAAGTCCAACTCAGGATATTTAATGGCAAAAATAGTGTAAAGCAACTATTGTTCTGTCTCTCTGTTTACTGAAGCTGATCAAGGCAAAGAGTTATTCCAGCAAGGCTGCAAACAATAGTAAATGTCATGGTATGATTTGAACACATGTATAAAAACAGCTTCACCCAAAAGACAAGAAACCTAGTAAGCATTTGTAGGAGTGAACAAAGCACAGCAATCAGGACAATTACATCAAATAAATTATCAAAATTACTTTCAAGTACAATAAGGGCTTAAACTAAATTGCTAGATGATAAGCAAAGACAAGAGGACAAAGACTTTCACTTGTTTGTTCTTAAAATATGTGGTTATAGGAAATGAACAGAAGGTATATTTACCTTTAACACAAGTGAGACAAAACTAAAAACTGTTAAAACTACTGACAATCTGGCATACTTCCAGACTTAATTTACATCATACAACTTAAGAAGCTTTGCAACAGCTAATAAAACCAGTATCGGCCATAATAATGAAAACTTTAAGTAAAAGCTATGACCATTACACCTAAGATGTAAACAGTTCACATTAAACAAACTAAAAATAAAACAAAACAACCTTTTCACACCAAAAACAAAAACCAGAGGAGACAGCAGCATTCTAGAAAGTAAACATCACTTGTATTTAGAAAAAAAAATGCTTCTCACAGGAAAATAATCCACAGCACTGCTGCAAAATTTATAGTTACAGAAAATAATTCACTGACAGTTATCGAATAGAGTGAAAATACCAACTCCCAAACACATTGAGATGACTCCATCTCAGCCCTTGTAATCCATGCTGTGAAGATGTAAGAAATTACTGTTTTCTCAAGAAGGCTGGCAGAAATTAGCAAGTTCTACATCCACAGTCACAGCAGTTCACAAACCAGCCTAAGTGAAACAAAAAAATCATCAATTTTAACAATATGCCAAGCTGTGAACTGCAGTGATTGACAGACTGGCTCACATTCACTCTTCTTGACCAGGTAACTCTGGTAGAATGGCAAAAAGGTAAGCGCTCCTGAAGTTACACAACCATGAGCTGCTGGAGTATGTAAGCAAGTAATTACCATTCATACTGTTGGGGCTGTGAAAATAGTTCATATACCTAAAATTTAAAGCACTGCAAAGGCCTCAACTCGAACGTCAAATTGACAGCCTCTAAGTGAAACAAATTTCTAGGTGAGGAAAAAAAAAAAGTACCTGTCATAACAAGAACTCCTACTAACAACAGCAAAAACTAAGCATATGCTTTAAATATTGGGAAGCATCACATGACTTTTGATAAGAGATAAAGTCTCCTGCATAAGTCTGTTGCTGAATGCTGAAAAACCTCCTTTGTCTAGCATGAAACTAGAGGCTCATCACAGACCTAAAATAACATTTGAAACAACGTAAGGCAACGTTTTTTCAATATTGAAGATATTTATACTCTCCTCTGAGGGACCAAGTCCTTTTTCTAAATATATTTCTGTAATTACATACTTTACTCATCTTTAAGTAAGTAATGAACAACTTGCCTTGTCTCTGTGAGTCAGCTGCTGACTAATAACATCTTCACAAATGCTAGAAGATGGGACGAGGTTGTGCAGCTGGTAGAAGAGCTCCACACTCTTCTGATGATGCTGAGGAGTTCCATCACCCAGCTGGTTCCAAAGCGTTAAAGCTACATGCTTTGTACATGAAAAGAGAAGTTGCAAGAGACACAAGTGAATGACTATCATGCCTTGTTTTGCTCTATGCAACAACGGGAGACATCACATCTGATGACTCCCATTCACCCTATGACCAAGAGGCAATCTGTAAAATGGTTCCTTTTGTACAAATGGAACTGTTTGAAACACTGCCATAACTTACTACATAAATCTCTGTTAAGGAGTCAGAACTGAAACAAATTTTCATTGAAATATAATTAACCACATAATGTACCCTGCTGCTGATTATCTTTTGCAAAGGATTTCTTACATAAATTACACAAGTGCAAAGATTGTTTACCAGAGTCCTACATTATGCACATCTCAGTTTCATACCTTTTCTGATTAATGCTGCTATTCAATCAGGTTTTGTTTATATTTTTAAAATATTCATTTCAACAAGGATTTTCACACAAGTGGTCAGGAAGAGAATCACAGCAGGAAAACTTACTGTGTATTTCAATTAGATTCTAACACAGGTTGCAACTGTTTATCAAAATATTCAGCAAGAAAATTTTGTTTACAATATCAAGGATGGTAAAGGGGACAAGACTGTTATTCTTCACCACAAAGGAAAAGTCTAAAGAAAACAGCAATGAGATACTGCATCTAACCTTGAAGAAATCTGTCTTTTCAGCCATGTATCTCAGATTGCCTTGAGTAAGAGGAGGTCTGATGACGACAGCAACTCTTCCCTGGTTAGGACTAAGAGGCTGAGCAGTTTCCACACTGTTCAGATTTTCTCCAGTGACAAGAGTAACAGATTGAGTCAATCCAACCAAGTCCATCACGAGGGAAATAGTAACACCCTGAACACTGAAATCACTTGCCTGCTTGCAAGCATTCATTAAAGTCTGTAGCCACAGTGGAGGCTGTACTTGTTCACAATCTGAAATAAAAATCACAGATTATACATTCATTTAACAATCTAAATATTATGGATTTTTCCTCTTGTATTCCATAATTTTATGGGCAATTGTCCCTTCATATTTCAATGTGCCCATTGTATGGGTTTAGGAAAATGTATGCAAGTGGAAGATACTTCCTGATGTATCTTTAAAATAATCCAATTAAGAATGCAATACTGTACTACTTCAAACATTTAGTAACCAAGAATGAATAGAAAAATTTGAAAAAGGAAGAGAAAAATTTTATGGAAATACATTCAGATTATTTCCTCCTTTAGGCAAAACTGAACTTTTAGTAGTTAGCACATCCTTTCACCCACTTTTCTTCTTCACAAAATTCTTCACCAGCAATCAAATCTTAACATGCTAGATAGTAGTCTGGAATAATTCTGTAATATATTTTATAGAGTCTAGGATAATATCATATATTATTTATTATAACGTATGTGCAGACTAATTTTAAATTGACAACAATAGATTTGCCCGGCAACACTTTAAAAATCACTTTTTTTTCTTTGAAAATTGCTGGTTTGGGTGCAGAGCTATGATCCTATTATACCATATTCTGTTTTCACTGTAGGTTGTTTTTTCCCCTTTCTTACTGTCCCGTCACTTTATCAAGCCATACTTTGGGTTGATACTAGGAAAGTGGAAGTGTCTTTCTCCAAAGTTTACAGTCAAGTGTCCAAGTGAATATTTCACCCTTTTATTTTAGAGATACCAAAGTAACTTCTCTTAAAACTTCAAAAGGATTCCATTGATCATGTTCCTAAAAAGACAAATGCATCTAGAACCAGACACAAGTGAAGAAGTGTTATTTAAAAGGTGTAAATACAGCACCCTTTTAGAATCAAGAGAAGAATAATGAAATTTTTAATTTATATCCACAGCTCCACTGGAGCTGAAATATATCTAACAATTACATATAGTGTTCTGGAGTTTACAGATATAACCATTGTTTTTAGCTTCATTCAGTTCCCTTTTTAATTTCTTCAATTAAAGACAGCTGAGAAATTAGGCATACCTCAGAATTAAAGCACAATTATGTTCTATAAATATCAGATTAACTTGACTCCTTCAAATAAACAGACTGATGACTCTCACCAGTGATTAAGAGTTATTAGGTCATATCACTAATGCAACACTTCAAAAACATGTTCCAAATTTAGGAACCCTTCAATAAACAAAGCCTCTTCTGCAGTATAAAAACCTCATGTCAATAGATAGGGTAGTGTGAGAATTATGGAAACTACCTTCTTCTATTCTCTGTTCCAGTAGAATTCTCTATTAGGGGAAGCAGGAATCCTGGACAGCTACACAGTCCTATTCCCATCTGCCCTGACATTCTATACAACAGATGTTTACATTTGGAATAGAATACTTCCTGTTGGTTTTACCCACCTACAATTAATGCTTATTCCTCAAAGTTGCACTGTTTAATAGACTGTGAATGAGATCTCACAAATGGGAAAGTTCAGATGATGAACAAGAAACACAAATCCAAGACATTTAACAAAGGATTGAAAGATGAAAAGGATTCCTAGAAGCACTGCCCTCATACAAGGCACATACTACTTAAGCTCTACAGGCTCTCTGCTCTACAGTGCACAAGGCAGTGATAATCAAGTGCTACATGCACCAAAAAGTAATAAGCAAACAGTTGACGTTTTAGTCTTTGGACACAACACTAATTTGTAGGCTGTTTGGGAGAAATAAATAAATAAACATTTCATATATTCAGGGTCATGCTATAAAAGCACAAATATTCTGTGATAGATGTTTTACAAAGGGCAGCAGATCTTTGGCATTGTCATACTCTTAATTAATAAACAGCTATAACCAAATTACCTTAAACTGACATAAATATTTTACATGTCTGAATGTTACAAAGTCAAATATATGCTCTGGTCCTGGCTATAATGAAGGCATACACAACATATCTTAAAGACCACAGAAACTGAAGCTGTCATGTTAAATTAACATGCTTGTTTCCAAAACCAAAAAAAACTACTCATCTCCAAGCACCATGCACCACTTAGCCTTGATCTGAAAATTGTAAATAAGAACAAAAAGCTGCAACTATGGAATTTCCTAGAAAAAAACAAACAAACAAACCAGAGATGACTGTGACAGTAGCCAAAATTAGCATTACTATTTCTTGCATGCTCCAAGCATATCCACCATGAAAACATTTTAAGGAGTAACTCTCAGACTGCAGCTCAGAAGTGGATTCAAAATTGGAACTGTAACTTGAAGACTTTACAATCTGTAAAAAGGATTGCTCATCCTAAAATGTCACATTTTAAATTGTCAATGTTTTAATCATGTCTGTATCTGAATAGTTTCATCTGTGAACACATCTGTACCTCACCAAAACTCACCATTTTTATTTTGTTTCTTAATGAAACTATAGCCAGAAGGATTTTTTGCAAGAACTGTTCCTTTAACAGGAGCAAAGCAGAATAAATTAAATTTATTGGCTGGTATTTTTGCTGGACAGCAGCTAAAAATTCCCATGTATTGCCAAAGTGATCAATGTGCACATCAATCCAAAATAGATAAAAGGAAGCTAAAAACATATTTGATGTGAGCTGTGGCTATTGCAAAATATGACAAAGAAAACACTGTGGATCCATACAGTAAAGAGGAATATTCAACAATCTAGATTCTATTCTCAGGCATCAGTTTGCATTATTTATATTTTTCACCCCAATATTAATTAGTGTCAAATTCCATGCAGCAATATTCTTAAAAATCTATGAGAAAATAATTTAGTTCCCAAATGCAAACCAATTGATAGAGAAGAAAACTTACATTCCTGAGAGGAACAGCAAACAGCAACACACACAAAGCATGATAGTATTACTTAATTTTTTTTGGCAGAAACAGAAAAATTGGTATTTTAAAAACAAAGAACAAATGAGAGTGCAGCTTACCAACTTCAGGCTTCCCAGGATGTAATTCTGAAGTGCGGTTTCCTTCAGCAATGTAAACGGGAAAGCTTGAACATTCAAGATAGAGCTGACAAGCAGCAATAAAGGCAGGAAGGTATTCTTTCGGTGTTTTCTTCTTGTTTGTTTTCTTCACCTTAGCATCATCTTGTGATTCTCTGTCCCCTTTTGTGCTCTGTCCTTGCACTCTAGTGGGGTCTACTGGAGGCTCTGTTCCTAAAGGCTGAGACAAGGAATTACTCTGAATGATATACAGGTTGATAAATCTGGTTAAAAACTGTTGGACATATTCCAAACAGCACTGCATTGCAGTCTTTTGGATCGTTTTTCCACTACGAATTGCTGTCTCTTGTGTCATTATGGAAGGAGGCTGTACAATGGTCTCCTCAGAACCCACAGTTGATGCTGTCTCAGTCTCTGAGGATGCACTACCAACAATAGGAATGCCATGTGCACCGTGACCTTCATTCAGTGCTCTGTCAATGTCATCAGTTGTATCTGCCTGGTATTGTACAAACTCAGTGAATCCACTTTCTGATGATCGACTGCTTGGGGGATTTTCACCATCTTCAAACACATCATTAGGATTTTCAAGTGACACTGATGGCACCTGAGTAAAATACAAGTTTAATGACTGTTCAAAATAGGTTATTTAGGTCTTAGCAAAAACATATTTATTAGTGTCTTCATTTGAAAGCAACAATTTTATTCCAGAGATGTAAATGTATTCATACCAATACATTTTATGTAAAATGACATTTGATGTTTCAGTAAGCTTGCCAGACTAAGCTAACATTAAAAAATAATTGTTTATCAAGTAAAATATTTTAAATATTATTAATTTTCTTAATATCACAATCGTGTCTACTTTATTATGAAAGAATGCTGAAAGGCATAGGTATTATTAATTTATGCAGCATCATAAACCATCAAATATAAAGTTATAATTACAAAAAGATACAAACTTTTAATTTAAAAACTACTAGTCATTTTCAACTAGAAAGAAGATAAATCATCTCCTTGAAACGAGAAAGAGAGGTTGCTGCAGCAACAACAGCTCTTCATGACTCATTATATGCCTTAATTCCTTATCTGTTCAGAATATCTACAAATACAATGAATGGCTTTTATTCAGAAAGCACCCACAGCGGTTTTCTGCACTGGTCTATAGCCCTCTATAGTCTTGGTAAGTGGTAGCATAGTCTCTGTTTCCTGATGAGAATGTGAGGTAGGGAAAGAACTGAAACAGAAATGTGTGAATCGGTGGCAGTAAATCCAGGTGCCCACTTCCTTCCGATTCTGCATCTTACCGGCAATGGCAGATGTTGCCCGAGACCTAACAGGCCCAGAAGTTGTTTTGACTCTAATCACTAGCTGTCTTAAATACAGAACTTGAGCATAATGTAGTAAGATGACAAACTTTTTCATTAATAAATAAAAACAGTGACATTATTATATACAGTGAATAATGTCTTGCTTTACCAGAGATGGAATAAGAATGGAAATTTGTTTGAGATATTATCACAGAAAACAGTGAAAGCTATGTACTAAAAATCTAGGAGAGAGATAAATGATGACCCCATTTTATAAAATACAATCTAAAAGTGATTAGAAGCATGACAATTCATTTCACTATCTCTTAAGAGAAACCATGGCCACATATGAGTCGGTTGTAATTGGAAGCAAAAGGTCATTGAAGGTTCAAAGACCAACATCATTCAATTAAAAGAGGGTTTATTTAAAACAAAACAAACAAAAAAAAAAAGGCAACAAAAAAAAAATCCCCAAAACCCCAAAAGAACAAAACCAGGCAGGTATCAATTAGCTAAAAGAATAAGGATAGGATCCTGAATAAAGGATGCTAGAGTCCTAATTGACAAGGTGAATGTGAGACAGCAGTGGACTTCTTTGGTGAAGCAGGCCAGCCACATCTAGGACCATATCAGCAAAAGTACTGTCAGCAAATCAAGGGAAGTAATTAGTCCCCTCTGCTCAGCAGTTTTATGTCCACCAGAATATTGTATCCAATTTTGCACTCAGTACAAAAGAAACACTGATGCAGTGAGAATGCCACAGTTGCTCCTGACACAGAAGGAAAGCTCAGAGAGTTGAATTTATTCAGTTTAAAAGAACGCTACAACTTGTGGAGGGTGTGAAGGTGTCTTCATTGCTGTCTGTGAGTTCCCACTGGGCAGTTAAAAAGATGGAGGTATGCTCAGAAATCCACAGTGAAAGAACACAAGGCAACCAACACAAGCTGCAGCAATGGAAATTCTGATTAAATAACAGCGCAAACAAAAAAGCTGTACAGAGAAGTTGTGGTAACTTCATCCTTAGAGATATTCAAAATTAAGACAAATATGATCCTGAGTGACATCACCTAGCTTTAAAGCAAAATCTAACTTTGAAATCAGCCCTGCTTCGAGCAGTGCCCTGCAACTGTCACTTCTAACCTAATTTATTCTATGACGTTCCTCAAGTTTCTTCACCTGAAAAACAACGATTTCAGAGCATGTCACTTAACATACCTCACAGAGCCATAGTTGCACAGAGCAAAATGGACAAAGTTAAAATAGCTGCTGGCTGGTTTCTTTTATTTCTTTAATAAACAATTCTAAGAACTTAACAGTAACAGTAAAATACGTGATGGATATTAAACCAATGCACATAAATTGGGTGAGAGAAGAATTTACATATGCCTGATACTTAACCAAAATGGTGAATTCTTTTCAGTCCAGTTATTTTACTTCATCATACTCTTGAAGTGCATTACAAACTTCAGTTGATTTGTTTTCTTAGGCCCTGATTCTGAAGTGATTTATACATGTATTATATTAAATCTGGGTAAAGAATCAAGAAGATTTACCACAATTATAAGTTATTTTGATCATCCAAGTTTCACATATATTGTGATATCTAAATCTAATAAAAAACTTGTAGGGTGTTCAACACAGACTTAGAAATACCATTTCTCTTTTCCACACAAGAAGTATTTTTCCAAGATGCTGCAAAACCTAATCAGTTACCTTTTTATTTTCCCATTCTTTGATAGTGCTGCTGTGTCCAGCAGGAAGCTGCAGGATACCATCTGTACCAGCAGAGAGCAACGGAGGCTGAACCTTACTAAGGATCTTTGAGCAGAGTCTGAGAGAATCAGTAAGCTCAGACAGGTGCAAAGTATGAAGATGGCTCGTCAATGCAGAAATCATCCTGAGCAACAGCTGAGGCAAGTGTTCTGTCTGTATTTCAATGTAAGTCTCCTAGCAAAGTAATAATAAAAAACTTGTTAATTGTAACACTAAATTCCACCCTGAAAGTTATTTTCTATAAGAGAGGTACCTATCATTTACTTAACTGTTCTAAACATATAGAACATAGAAAAAGGAAAATGAATATCTTAATATCCAAGAATAAGAAATACATGCTTTACTAAAAAATATTTACAAAATTAAAGTTGGGTAACAAACAAATATAAATATATTTAACTCTTTTTCAAACTAGTACATATTGTTCATTACACAACAAATACATTAAAAACATCACAAGAAGGCTGAAGAATGCTATTATTACTTTATTAATCTTTAGATAAAAGTTTAAGAATAAAAGATAAACGAGTTATTAAGAACTAAAGGAAGAACAGGCTGATTGCCATACCTGACACAGCACTCTCATACTTCTAGTAGGCTTTGAAATGAGAAAGCAAAGAATTGAGGAAAGACAGCTATAGAAAAAACAGTTCCAACAGTCTTTGCTACATTAAGCAATGACAACAGAAAAAGAAGATACATCTTATAACGACATTTAAAGGATCCTTAAAAAAAAGCTGCACATTTAAACTAGCATATCAAACTACAAAAGACCATACTTGCAATGAACACACAGGAAAGAAAATGAGGACAGACTAAAATTCTCAGGTATAAGCATCATAAAACCACTTCAGATATATCCAATCAGTCTATCAAGAATCCTACAATGAACCAAAAACTTCTTTTAATGGTGTCCACCAATTTATGTCAATGTATTTTCAGGAGAAGCAATTAATAAAGTATATATAATATTTCTGCAGAATATAAATATACAGAATCCCAATATTAGTAATGAATAAAGCCACTCTTACCAAAGAAACAATATCCAACAAAAAATCCACTAACAAGCAGAAATTTGTCAGAGGTAACTCAGATTGCTCACTATCACCTCCAGGCCCAGTCTGAAGTCTGGCATGTAAAGTCCTCCTGCAAAATTCAAATAGGGTTTCATAATATTTTCCCATCTCCCTTACATTGACCATATTTCTGTGACTTAATGTAAAGTGGTATATATTTGGGATAATCACTACAAACCAATAAGCAATCTCTCATTTTATTGTTAAGTAGCTTATTTGGCCCCATGCCATTCTTTCAGAAAAAGCAGCAACCAGCCTCTCAGTGTAAAATAAACAGTCTTAATTTGTAAAATAAGGGAATTCAAGCTACAGAAAATTGAGGACAGAAGACAAAAACTCAGATAATACAGCAGTTCATGAAGAAAAAAAATCAAACAAAACCAATTCTCCCGGTTTATTTACAAGGCAATTTTGTATCCATGTTGACAGTAACACTACTTACATGTAGTGAAATACTCACCTGCATGTTAGCTGGCTGTAGATGACTTTCCTTAGTTTAGCAAGTCAGCCCAACACACAAAAATCAAGTCACAGACATCTAGATCAACCTCTCACACTGAGCAGGACTGCTAAAAACACTAGATAAATTCATCCACAGTTTTGTCTAGCAGAGTTCTGGAAATCTCACAAGAAAGCTCCACAGCCTTCCTGGCTTCCACTGTTCCACCTCTTCCACTGCTGCATAATGTTCTTAGCAAAGCTTTTCTCAAAGTCCAACCTTGCTCACTTGAGTGAGCACTTGTTGCTGTCCTTTGTTTTCCACCAGCTGTTATAAAAAGTATAGCTGTATGAACTTTGCAAATGCCCTTCAGGAAGTCAAAGGGTGCCATTCAATTTCCCTCTTTGCCAGGTTAAACCAAACTCACCTCACCTCAACCTTCAATGCAGTGTCCTATGACTCACCAGCTTAGCAGTTTCTCTACTAGAGTCTTTTCAGTTTCTCGAAACTTCTCCTCAGGTGGAGTGCCCAAAACTGGACACAATATTCCACATCTGTCCTTAGAAACACTAAGTGAAAGGAAAAATAACTTCCTTTCACCTGCTGCCCATGGTCCTCATAATGTAGCCCAAGACACAGTTTTCTTTAGTTATGACAGCACACTGTTGTCTCATAGACAAATTCGTGCTCAAGTAGCTTAATATTTTATCAAGCAATTCCATAAGCAATGAAAAAAATTTCTACAAATTTCATTTGAAATCTCTGTATCATCTACCCCTTGCCACAGCAAAACTTCTACTCTTCTGTGGTCCCTTCTTCCCCTTCCCTCCCGTTAACATTTTCAGTTTTCCCCAATTTACGGTTTAGTATTTTCTCCAGTAGCGCCTCCTTGCCATCCACAGGATTCCCACCCTTTTTTCTCCCTAAAAGAGCAGGACAAATGACAACACAGTGGGTGTCTGGCAGATCTGTCAGTTTTACCAGAAGTGATTTGTCCAATGAGTAATCCTGTGCTGGCCAGACAGAACAAACACTAGCTTTGAGATCGCTCTGGAGTCGCCCTTTCAGTAGAGGGGCTAATTCTATCTCTTGATTTAACCCAGACACTGAGTTTGTGAGAACTCACGTTGCTAAGAGGCTCAATCACATCTGATGAAAAATGGCCAAAAGACTGATGTTATAGGAATAGGAAGAAAAAAAGACTTACAGGCTAAATAATCTCATGAGACTGACTTCTTTGAAGAAGAAAAAGTATATAAAACAAAAATTAACTTCAACTTTATATAAACAGAGGTTAAATATTATCACCTACCTACAACACTCTTCAAACCAACGAGCAATGTAATCCCACATATAATAAGGCTCAAAGGAATTGAAAAGAAGATTGGCAGTTTTAATCAATTCTGCTGTTTTCTTGTTTTCTCTCAGTTTGCTGAAAGAAAATAAAAAGAACATTTTTTATTTTTACACTTATTTTTCAAGTTACATAACTACACATCGCTGTGAGTTTACCCACTGTCAAGTAATACTGACAAATTATCATCCTCTCATCCCTACAACTAGTTGTTGCTTAAGGGCTCAGGATATTGGCAGGCTGCTCATTCCAATGTCTTTTCACAGTTGCTAGGTTACTTCTCTGTCCTTTCTTCAATATTTGTCTATTAACCACATTTTTAACAGATCTGATTTTACCGTAATTGTTCCTACAGTTGTTTCCTCCCTTCTCCAGCTTTGAACACCCCTTTCCTTTCCACATTTCAAAACATTAAATTCAAATCTTGAAATGCTATACCCCACTCCCTGCCTCTCTTGTAGTAGTCTTCATTTTATACTACAAGAACACTCATCAGTCCATTTTGTTTTTGAAGAACACAGATATAAAGAATGCCACAATCAATCAAACAAGCATTTTTGTCATGGATAAAGAATAAAAAATGCTAAATATTAAAAAAATAAAAATAATAAAGCCAACCACTTCACACCTTTGCACTTTAAAAATTACAACTAGTGTCAATTGATCCTGTACCATGAATAAAACATTTTACAGTCCCACAGGTTTCACAGTCATGGTTCTAGCAACAAAGATATATTATTTAATACAAAATACATTATACTCATTATTTACCTGCTTAGCTGTGTGTGATCTTTGTTGAAAGATGGTTCTGTCTGAAGCTCCAGTTCTGCTTTGCACTGTGTATATAGTGTTCGAAACACTTCAATCAATACATCCTCTAGGATGGCAGGGCCTAGGGAGAAATACCAGCAGTTACACTCTGTTGCACTATAGCATTGCCAACAGTCCACTGCTGCAAGCTATTGAAATCATTAGCTAGCTTTGGTCAGTGAATCCACAAATTTTCTTCTGGTCCAATCTCATAAACTACCTGAATGTCAGGAAGTTTTGTTTGTTTGCATTCCAGAAACACTGAGACAATTGTAGTGCCTGGGAGTACACAAAGCACAAGTGGGGTTCTTTTGCCCCACATACAATGGCAGCTGGATACAAACACACCAAGTTCAAAAGCTATGCAGTCACAGCAGTACAGACCATGTTCAAGCCAACACATTCTTTTTATTAGCTCAGCTCAGTAACATGTAAATGTGACTTCATGGATTCTTGATCAGAGGCAGCTTTCAGTCAAACATTTTGAAATACTTACCTGTAAGCTATTTCATGCTGTTAGCATATGGACAATCTACTCAAATATTTAAATGCAAATACAAGATAAAATATTTTGAGCGTCTTCCTTCCTTTTAATTTGAGGCAGGTTTTTTTTGTTCAGGGTATAGTCTGCAGGGTACTTTTTGGAAGTGTGCAACTGCAGCCCAGAAAGCCAACTGCACCCTGCACTGTATCAAAAGAGGTGTGGCCAGCAGGCCAAGGGAAGTGAATCTGACTTTCTGTTCTGCCCTTGTGAAACCCCACCTGGAGTACTGCATCCATCTCTGGGATGCCCAACATAGGGACATGGACCTGCTGAAGCAAATCCAGAGGAAGGCTACAAAGATCATAAGTGGGCTGGAACATCTCTCCTATGAAGACAGGCTGAGATAACTGGGCTTATTCACCCTGAAGAAGAAAAGGCTTCAGAGAGACCTCATTGCAGCCTTTCAGTACTTAGAGAGGGCTTATGAAAAAAGAGAGAGAGAGAGAGAGAGTTTTTTTACAGGAAGATAGTAATAGGACAAGGGAGAACAGTTTTAGACTAAAAGAAGAGAGATTTAGATTGGGTGCTAGGGAAAATTCTTTACCCAGAGGGTAATAAGGCAGTGGAACAGGCTGCCCAGAGAAGCTGTGGATGTTTATTCCAACTCATTTTGCTGCATGAATCATCAAAGCTTTTCTGCTTCATGAAATCTTAACACACACATTGCCTCTGAACATTTAGACTGATACCCAGAAATCACAAATTACAAGAAAGATAGCAAATTTTTGACAGATATTTTATTCTTTGTAGTTCTTCTGTCCTAACCAATTCTTTTCTTTAATTATTGTATTTTTATGCTTTTATTATTCCACTCTCAAATATGATAATGGATTTAGAGAATTATTTTGATTTTTTTTCAGTCACCTTCAAAACTGTATTCCAAAGAAAAAGGCAGGATATCCAAGTCTTAACTATAAATACTTTTGTCCCATAGTCCTCAGCACTCATCTGCTAAAGAGGGCATTTAAACACTTTAAATAGGGGAAAGGAAAATTTAAAAAGAAACACCAAAAAGAAATTCCAACACACCACCCACAAAACCAAAAAATACTTGCTTCCTCTGCATAAGTTCTTTCAAAAAAAAAAAAAGTTTTCTTGTTAAAATCTATCACCTCTGCGTGTGTATTAGAAGAAAGGTTATTCACAAAAGCAATAGCTGAGATTTGTAATAGTGAAAGTCATTTTTTGATGAAAGAAATTAAAAAGATCCAATCTGCATTTTTTCCAACACACAGTTTGTTCTCTCTAAGACTTTAAGTTACTGTTTCCTGTGTAGAAAGTAGAACAAATGGCATTTGGTAAAAGGTAAATCTGATTAATGCATTAAATTAAATACAAAACACAGATACAGCTTGGAAGATATAAGAAATCTGGCTAACCTGACAGTACTAAGCATGTAAGTTTTTCAATTTGATCAACAAGAGAGAAAAATTTTCAAAGCAAAATCACATGAAACAAATTAAAAGGAGTAATATAAAAATTACCTAGTTCAGGCTTATCCAGCAAACTGATAAGAATTCTAAAAGGCTTTAAGTCTTGCATTAATGTGCTTTCTTCTCCCAGTCCATTAATTTGTAATATTCCAACCATTGCCTACAAAGAGCAAAAACATATCAGGAAAACAAAAAGAAAGCTAGAAAGCAATAAAAGCTGCACATAAAGGGAAAATTCTCAGTAGTGGAGATGACTATTTCATCTCACTGCAGCTCAGTCTCCCATGATTACGTTCTCTAAACTTTGCCTGTGACAACATTTCTATGGAACAGAACTTGATAACTTGTACTTACTTAAAATCAAAATAAAGTATTATAAACAGATAACTCAATATTTCTTAAGAATAAAACAGAAGACATAAGCACTAATGAAGAAATGATTTGAGAAGATAAAGCAGGTAGATATTAAGAGCTTAATAAAACGTAATATGTCCTATGTTATACTCACTTACATGGATGAAAACTTTCTTGACTAAATAGCAATGACAACTTCAAAACAAATGGGAAAACTGAGTTTCTATACCAAAGCAGGTTAGGGAATGAGCTGCAGAATTAAAAAAAGCCCCATGAGACAACCACAGATTTTGCTTACTTTTCTCCCTGGCTGACTTGACTGTCTGAGCTAGTTTGTTTCTCTTACAGTTTCAAAAAAAGGAGGACAAAGAAGAAAAAGAAGAGAGATAAGAAAGATAGAGCCATGAAAACCAGTTTGGCCTTGCTATCTGCTACAAACCAAGTATTATCAGCAAGTATCTTAAAAAAAAAATTCTCTCTACTTCCATGTGTCTTTAGAAGGCCAGAATTTTCAGTACATTGTATCTGTGAATAAGATAGGAGCTGACTGGATAAAACAAAACACAGAGAGACTGCTAGAGAAAGGGGCAGAAAGGAGCAATGCTTTTAAACTCTTTCAAGAGACAGCAGAAGGCTTCAGAAGGCATATGCAATTTGTATAATGTATAGTCAAGGCACTGATTCTTATGTCCATGCTCTTTTCAGACAGAAAAGCTTTATTGACACCGATTAAGCTAGAAAGATAGACAGATTTTAAAAGACCACAACCATTAACAATGACTAAATGTTGCTGAAAGCTCACCACATTTTTTTTATATAAGGTACAGGTGAAACTGTAGTTCTTTCAGACCTCTCCTTTACATTTGAATAATTTCTGAATCATCTGCTATTGAAGGCAGAAGGGTGATAAGAGAAGGGTGAGAGAGTGCCAACAAGGTCCTTGCTACTGGAATACTGGAATTCTGAGGTCTCTTCCTCATCAGTAGAACAGCAGATCTCACAACTTTCAGATAAAACTGAAGGTGCAAGCTCTGTGCTTGGTGTCAGCTTTAAAATGGGATGAGCTGAATATTCTTGTGTCAGCTGCTACTGTTAGAATTGCCACTCTCATTCCCATACATAGCATCACACTTCTGACTCAGTATCAGAAAAATCCTGACCTTATCAATTTGCCTTAATTATAAAATGTCTTCCCAACTTCAAGATCAGACTCACAGCAGTTTAAAAGACGTCTGTATTTCAATTACTGTGAGAAAAGCAGCACAGTTCTTAGAACCAGTGATCTCAGATCACATAGCAAGGCTTTAAGGGCAAACTAGTTTAACTGCCAATTTTTTCAACTACTCCTGGCTGCCAACAGAAAGCAGAAGATGCTCCCTTTGCCTAGAGCCCTTTTAACACAGACTTTGAGTGCCATCTTATAAATTCTTTACTGATTCTCAAGACACAGAGGAGTTTCCATATCTACAGAAGAGAACTCTTCAATTCAGTTTCATGAAAGAACAGGCTCCAGTGTGCTGGGTTCATTACCAAATAACATCCATGTATGCTTCATTCATTGTGGAGAAGGAGAGGGAGAAATCTAATATTTGTTCTGTTTGTTCAGTTATTCTAGAGAAACATTATTCCACATCTTCATTTTTCCACTGAGAAAGTTTTAGAAGGATAGGACACAATACCACAAAAAGACATGATTACATGGTCACATTGCACTGGCCAGTCAAAAGATAAAGATACAGGAACTTTGATCAGGATCTATTTATAAAAATATATGCCCCAATAAAACACTGTATAGCTACCTGGACTAACATCTCCTTAGAGAAGGTGTTGAAATAGTAAGTGGCATGCTCCTCAGGATTGCTGTGCCTTGTACTTCTGGGTCCTACAAGGGCACCATTGTTATCAAAACCTTCATGCAAACAAAAGACAAAGCAGATAAATATTTGTAATTTAATAGAATATATTGCCAATTTCTTTAAACTAGAAATCAACATACTAGCACTGATAACTTACCAAGATGAAGTCCAAGTCATGTTGGCAAGAAAAAGATGATTTTATAGAGAGTTTAATACAGTTAAAGTTACACTTCCACACAAGCAATTTGCACACAAACCAGAAAATTTAGTTTCATGCAATATTATCAACCAACTACTTCCTGTACAAAAGAAAAATGTTCACAAATGCTGCAAAACCCATAATCCTAGCGTAACTTAAAAAAATACCAAGCTGTTGCATAAAAATATTTCAATATTAATGAGAACACAAAATTCAGTGTTTTAAATTTAAAGAGATGATCATCAAAACACACTAACATGACTAAGGCACTTAGAAAGAATATCAGTCACACTACAGAAAACAAATGGTTTTTTAATTCAAAATTTACATTAAGGAGATGGACCTTAGTATTGTAAATTTCTTTTCTTTTCCCAGTTTTTTATTGGGCAAAACAATAGGCTTAAGGAAGAAAAAAAAATCAATTGGTTAACAATGGTTAAGAAAACCTGATTTAAGGAGATGTATGTGATTTCTGTTCATAGAGAATGCTAATAGGTCCCTTCTAGCTGTAAAACAACAGGACAGAACAGCAAACACCAGAATTATATCATGTCATACAGAACAATTCAGATAGTCTTCCAACATAACTGATCTCCATCTGCAAAGTTTTATCTTAGGAATAGAATATCGTGATAATAGAAAAGCAGCACAACATCCAAAGAAAAAAGAGCAAAAATCCTATATTGTCAGGAAGTTTGTCCAAATATATAGCAAATAGAGGCAGCAGCTGTTCACAACACAGGACCAGGAACAGTCACTGTAAAAGTTTTCTCTGAAGCTGTATTACTTTCAGGGGAGACTACGTTCATGAAAAAGCTGTAAAAGAAGGTACCACGACTAAAAAGGCAGCATGATATTTTTAACAAATAAAATACCTTTCTCAGTAACAGCAAAAGACATATCTATTCTATCAAATTTGCATGAAACATGAGTGCAGTGTTTAATCTAGAAACTATTTCTTCCCCAAATTGGAAAATGCAGGTATGGAGCATAACATTGCGTTTCATTGTCTTTCTTTAAAAGATTAACCATTTGCAAGTCAGTGTCTTGAGAAATGATCAACTAAAAAAGCCAGGATTTTCTCATATTTAACTTCTGAACCCTTGCAGCTCCTACAGCAACACAACCAACTCTCTCATGCAAAATACTGTTGCTGAATTCCTCCCTCCCTTCATAATTTCAGTTCTCTCTTGAGGCCCTTTGCTGCTCTGGTCCTTTCTACCCAGTCACCCACAAGCTCCCTGCCTCTCACATCTTAGCTATCAGCTGGGAAAGATGCAGGAGCTGCTGGGAAGTGTTCTGGGTAGCCCAAGAAGCACATATGTGCTTGCTGGTGAGCTGGGAAGTCAAACAAAACAGGTAACAGCAGATTGCAAAACATACCAAGTAGAGAAGCCATTTCATGTCTCTCCATTCAGTCTCCAGTTCCTGGGACACGCTTAAGGACTTCCATGATTTTGACTTCTCTCAAAATGGGTTTTGAAAGTAACTGGTCAGATTCATGTGACCACAGGCTTAATTTCATTAAAATAACAGGCTGAATAAGACTAATTGTTTTCGAAAAGTTTCTAATTTCTGTTCTTCTAACTATTCCCTGAATATTTAAGAGCCTTCTAATAGCTATAATTCTTTGCTACCCTCTTTTGATTACGTGCTGGTTTTGTATAAAAATTTAAATTTGTACTGCATTGATTTTATGTCAATTGGTAGAATTATATTCCAAATTGCTCAATTTTTACTCAAGAAAGGTGTTGAAAAGTGATTGGTAATCTGTTAAATCATTCATGCAAACATCTAATGAAGTTTAAAGTTTGCATACTCAAGCTGTAATATCAATGTTTTTCTACATTCTTTTCTTTTCATATCTTCTATTCTCTTGTGTTCCAACTACCATTTACACTCTATAATGCCTATTCTCTGCTTGCTGTGTTTTCCGAGAAAAAGTTGTAGAGTGCCTGTTTCCATGAGCCTACTACACCAGGCTCTACCCCTGCATGTGGGCCATAATTGCTGCTATAGGAAAATGCACCAACAATTTACATGACAGGAATGAGTTCCAGTATGAATTCTTCATCTTCTACGTCCATGGAGAGAGAAAATGCCTTTATTTCTTAATAAAGAAATTGAGTATTTCACTTTTCCAAGAATCTTTCTACACAATATTGCAAACATTGCTAAGGCAAATACAATCCTTCTTCCACTTTCAGTGACCAATGGAATGAAATGCAAACCTACCTAGAAGCCACGCATAAAGCCTTCGGTTGAGTGACATATCCCTGCGCAGCACTACATGAAGGGCTGCTGACAAAATTCTGATCATGTCTGGACGTGTTGCCTGAAGAAGTTAGAAACACAAATATAACTATGGAAAATAATTCTTTCTCTACACTAGTAACTTAATGTTCATTAAAACCTAGCTAGTTTCACGTTTTGACATTTCTGAATTCAGAATAGTACAAAAAACCACAATCTTGCTCTTAGGAAACCAAAATATGATTATTGTTTGGAACAGATACTATTTAATAACACACACCCTTTAAGAACAGCAAAAATAACTGATTTGACTAACAGCTCTTTTTAAAACACATTTCATTTCACCATGAGGCAAGAGATTTGGAAGAAAATTCAACTAAAATCCAGTTAAAAAAAACGATTAAGTACTTTTTCAGTTTCTTACTACTTTAAATGCTTGTATAAGCCTTAATATTGAAAAAATGCTGTATTGATATTTTCAACACTTTATTACCTAAACAGAGACTCTCCAAATACTCCTACCATAACTGATAAATGTGAATGAAGCACTTCCACGAGCAAGAACACAGTCCTCTTTTTATAGGTTTTACCTAATTTCTAACAAGATGAGAATCAATCTTGTATAAGTTTTCCTCCACTAATAAAACAATTAATGGATAATTTAGAAACAATAAATGCAGTCAAAAAAAAAATTTACCTAGAAGTTTTAAGGTCTATCTCCCACTACTGCTAGGGCTAACTACTCACCCAAAACCAAAAATCATTTTCAATTCTCTAGTGTTCTGAATCTGTTGTGCCAAGAGGATTAACTTTTGCTGATTTTGAACACTGGGAATTGGAAAATTGCAAATGAACAGGTAATTTGCTTTCTCATCAAATTGGATCAAATGAAAAGCTTCTGCATAGACTAAACATTATAATTTGAGCTTACGTACACAGAAGTTAAAGTTAACTTCAAAGTTAACACATCAAGTTAAAAAGCAGAAGAGCAGAGATCATGACATAAGAATAGCCAAACCTGTCAGAGAAACTCTTACATGTGACTCTTGCTGGAACTTGGAGAAAATCATTAACAAAAACCAGCCAAATATTGCTATTGACTTAAGAAGTGGAGTAAATTTAGAAATTTTTCAATTCATCTCTAATGTTAATAACCTACCTGGCTCATGTGGAAAGGAAAACAAAAAAGGATAAGATCCAATGTGCTCCTCTGTACCAAAACACTGGTATCTTGCACTGATGTGCTTACTGCTTCCACCTGAAGTAATGGCAAACACACCAAAAGAGTTATTTATTATTTTAAGAGGGCAGATATGAGAAAGCAATCAAAAATAAGAACAGTTATTGATAAATAGTGATAAGACTAAATGAAGTTATTTTTAATTTTGAACAATGAAACAAGATAAAACAGGAAAATAAAAAAACTTTTACCACCGAAGAGACATAGAATCAACAGAATCCCTAAACTATACAAACATTAAGCTTTTGGTTTTTCATATTACCAGTGAATATCTTAAGTTTAAAAGACAAAATAATTCTCTATATCTTAAAAAAAAAAAACAAAACCAAACCACAAACTGCAACAAAACTCAATCACTTTTAGCTGAAGCATGTAATGAATGGAAAGTTTTACACAAAACCTAAGCAGTTCTGATACATTAATTCAGGTTTGAAATATTCCTATCATGCACAAAAACATCAGTTTAACTGGAGCTATAATAAACATGCACTTTTATCTCTTCAAAGATTAAGTTCAAAGATAGAAAATACATCTAAATACCCCCAAAATACATTACATACTAAGTAAGTAACTTCAATGTTGTTACTTATTATAAGTTCATTGTTCCATTAAAACATTACCATTAATTCAATGTCACTGCCAATTATGTAGAGTTGATCCTCCATGGAAAGCTTCCTATTCAAATGGGAGAGGACATAAGTGATGCCAGGCAAGCGAACTGCAGGGCTGGTGAGAAGGCTCCCCCAGAGAGCACTGTAGAATGCTGACTGATCCACAGCTGAAGCAACTTTCTCCAGCAGCGTGTTTGTTCTGCAGTAAAACCGAGTCAGCTGAATCAGGGCCTATATCACAGCTCTTGCCCCTGCCCCCAGTTTTAATAAGTATTAAAATGAATTTTTACAGGAAAGTCAAAACTTCCTTTTAAGAGGCCAAGAGAGGCCCAATTATACACTCAACCTAATAATGTAGCCTGAACAGAGCAATCCAACTAGCAAGCCTGTGGGCCAATCTGGCTGGCAAAATGCTTTTGGCCTGCCCACAACTTCTCATTATGTATTCCTTATGCACTCCTTATGTTCAAAGAGCCAAATAACTCCTTCATCTGCTACTTAAAGCCAAGTGTTGCTACAGACAGAGGTTTCAGACAGACAGCAGGAAAGCATAGCTACTGAAGAAAAGAATCAAGAAGATGGCTTTTGCCCTCTCATTCCTTGCACTGAGTCCTTCAGGTAATAACAAGGGCATAAAAATACCCCAATTCTTTGAGTACGAGCAGTACCTTCCCCTGTCCTCTTTTCTTCAACTCATGTGGCAGCACCTCTACAGCCTGTAGCAGGCCCCTGGAGGCAAGCTGCGTAGACCTTGCTCCCTGTTGTAGTGATGCCAACTACACTGTGTGTGTCTGCCTACACAGAAATAGAAAAAGACAGCTCTTCACATACAAGTTGTGAAAATTCAAGTTTCTGAAGCTGGAAATATCAAGAATATGTAAGCATATGAACAATTCCAAGAAATGCAAGTGTTGGAGTGTAACTTTATGCTTTAATATGTTAAGATGCTATGTCGGCACCCCAGATGTTGCAGTTATATATGTCAATCCATATCATGAATCATAGAATTAAGTTGTAAAAGACCTTCAAAATCATTGAGTCCAACCATTAACCCAGCACTGCAAAATCCACCATTAAACCATGTCTCAAATTGCCTCATCTACACAGCTTTTAAATACCTCCAGGTATGGTGACTCCACTACTTCCCCAGGCAGCCTGTTCCAGTGCTTGACAACCTTTTAGGTGTAGCAATTTTTCCTAATATCCAACCTAAACCTCCTCTGGAGCAACTTGAAGCCATTCTCTCTTGCTCTATTGCTTACTACTTGGAAGAAGAAACTGGTGTATAACACTAAATCTGCTTAATGTCAATTCCCTTTCCAGGAACAACTAACAGTTAATTTGTCCTAATTAATGCTAAAAACCTTCTACCATACAATTCTGCTGCAATTAATAGGACAGCATCAAATTAAAAAGCAACCACCTTAAAAACAATAAAATCCACATATGAGTACATAGTGAAAAGTTACAGCAAAAAAAACCCCCACCAGATCAAGCATATCACCTTATTAACGTAAGTATCCTTACCTTTCATAATACTCTGATCCCTCCTCTAACCCAGGCAGAATCCCAGTTAACAGTCCTTGCAGTCCTGGTTTCAATGTTTTCCCCAGTGGGAGGTAATAAATCTCATACAGACTCAGTAATGTTGGCTTGACAGACATAGCAGCATTGGCAAGGAGTGGAAATAGTCCAGAACTGTGAAAAATAAATTTCATCTTTTTTAAGGAAGCCTCTCATGTGACAATTTTATTTCTCTCTAAAGACTGCTACAGCCACACCCAGTATAGTTATTACAAGCATCCGATTTTTGTCTTAGAATTTTGCGTAGGCATAGACCACTGCACAGTATGACTGCCTTTGGATGGACAGGTTGGTATGCCAAGGCTAATATTATGAGCTTTATCAGTATTGTGATAACAAGCACTAAAGGCCCAGAGATTACTGTCTTTCACCAAAACAAATATGATAAACCAGAAGCACCTCTGCATAACAAAATGTTAATTTTGCCCACATTGAACTATGTAACAATGAAAATTGTATTTAAAAATAAATTTTCTTTGTACTTATTAAGAATAAAACCAGACTGGATAAGAACAATGTGGGGAAATATATAGAAACGATTTTCTGAAAGAAAAATCATGATGTTTTACTTCAGCAAGTAACCTTGAGGTAAAATTCAAGGCATTTATACTGTTAAGTGGCATCAAAGTATATATTTACTTCAGAGATTCAGTCTGAAAACAAATTCTAAAACCAACAACAAACCCTAGTCATAATGCTGTTCATGACACAGCCTGTAAAAAACTGAAAACACTGAAGTATGTTCTGAATTTACTTGAATGTAAGTGTAAGTTCATGGAAGTTATAAATGTGATCTCCTAAGGAGAAGCTACATAGATACTAAAATAACTTTTCCTATTGCTACTAAATATCATAAATTATTACAAACTGTACCAATAATCAAAGGCACGTTAACACAACTTCAATTTTCAAAATCATTGAGGACTCAGGTTAGAAGACCCTGACATATGAAGAAGAAATCAAAGAACAGTAAAAAAGGCAATTTTAAGAAAAGGCTCTTAAAAGTGTACACCTACAAATCTACTATTAAAAAAGAAAAAAATCTATGTAGATAGGCTGTTGTCCATGTTAGAGAAAAAACCCTACAAAACCCTTTCCAAAATACAAAACTTCTGGTAAAAATATTTTTGCTTTTATCTGTCTAGCAGAACTAGTCCTTTACCATTGTCAATTGGCTCCTTTTTCCTACAGAAAATGTCTTTTTGTTCAATAAGCAGCCCACTAATCCACAGTCTTTCTTTGTAAGGCTGTTACTCATACTTCAAGATTGGATGTGCAGACACTGGCATTCTGCTTTCATGACAAATATTGGAACCTCTGATAATGCCTTAAAGTGAGTGTGTCTTTCCCCAGGGAGCAATAACAATAGTCTTTAGTTAGATTATACAAGGTAGCATTTTCCACCACCCTAGAACTTACTGTTAATGAGATCTTGCAGCTACTGAATCACTGTACAATGAAAAAATGTGAGCTATGAGTTCACAGTATCTTTTAAAATATGTGGAAACACTGAACCTAAACACTCCCCTCTCAATGTAACTATATATAAACATCGTGACAATGCAAGACAGAAGCGCTTGATGTGAAGGCATACAATTTATTTCCAAGCATTAGTGCATACGTTTTCTACTTAAACAGAATTCTATTTTATCCCACTATTTCTCAAACTGTAGAAATTTTAATCTCTAGGGATAGGTAAAGAAGAAGAACCATGTGTGACAGTGTGCATACACCCCTCCTGCATAAGATAATAAATAACTGAGTATCCTTCCACCCCACCCAACCAAAAAACTAATGGAGGTTAAGGAAGCAGCATATGCTGACTAAACTTGACTTTTCAAGGTAATCCTTCCTTTGCATTATCATCAGTTCCAGAGACTGAGAAAAAGTTTGTACTTGCCTCTCATTCTAACAAAACAGACAAATCTTTCTGTTCTGTTAATTTGATGATAAAGTGTCTTGCGAAATACTATACTCAAATTCTTTTCCAACACCACTTAATATAGAAAAATGTAATGTGAATACAATGACGTGTTAACATGTCAATTACTATATATACAGGCAGAAAACTGTTTATTTCAATGAAAAAATAATAAATTCCAGGTTTTCTTGCACTAAAGTCAGTTCCTAACAAAAATTTAGGTGAACTGTTTTCCTTCCATTATACAATATTCAGAAGAAAAGTATTAGACAAGTACCAATAACATGAGGGAAAGAAACTAATTCTTGATTGATTCTTGCTATATAATAAAGTAATACTGCTAATATAAAATGCAGGAAAACAAAAGGATCTCAACTATGCATTTGCTACAGAGTTGCTTGAAATACTGTACCTGTAGAGGAAAAGATCTTTGGCCAAGCGCTTGGGTCCAATGATTTTGAAAATTATCTCATATGTTTCAAGTGCCTTCCGATGAACCCCTCCCGGCAGAGCTGGATGAAGACATTGTGCCAAGCGCTTTCCTATCGTCAGCTTTTTGGGTACTACCTGGTACTTGGCATTGTTCTGTAGCACCTGGTAAGTCAGCACATTCAGAAAAACAGCACAAAAGAAGTTAAACATCAAATTCACTTTTATAAAGGAGTTCCTGGACATGTTCAGTAAGTCACCACACAAACATAGGTTACAAGAAAAAAACCCAACCCTATTAAAATGTACTGTGGAGATTTTTCGTTGCCATGCTTTTCACCTGTACACTTGTTATAGGTGAAACTGCCACGGCATCTTAAAACTTCACTTGCAATGGGCTTCTTGCCTACAGCTTGTCCATTTGTCATTTACTCATGCTTTTGAGGACAAAAATTGCTATTTCCATTTGAGAAAAAATGAAAGAGGACTATTAAACTGTGGGTCTGTGAGTCTGGGATAGCTTTAAGAGAATGTCATAGAGTGAGATCATATATGAAACTTTACCACTGTCTGAAATTATATAATCACTTCAGGACTGGAAAACAGAGTTGCATTTACATTTTTAGAATTTTTTTCCCCATATCATAACCTTCACATTGCACAAACATGTAGCAAGAACTGCTACAATTAAAAAAAAAAAAAAAAGAAAGAAAGAAATGAGAGTTAATACAAAATAATGATGCCACTTACAACTGTAGTGTCATTTTCCTGAGTGGGGCTCCCTAGAAACACATACAACTGACTAAAACAAGATTTTTATGGATATCAGGATCTGTATTCATTTTAAACTGCTATTAAAGATAAAATTATATTGCCCATTAAACTTAACTGTTAGAACAAATCAGAATGATAACATTCTCTGCTCCATGAATGATTTGAGCCTCATTTTAGAACTCATACTTCATAAAACTACTGCTGATATCTATACCAGTTACTATTTTTCACACTATTTCTGTAACATTGAATGATATTAGAAGCAAATGTTACTAATAAAAGAGATGTTGCATTTATTTCTACTAGAAATGTAAATAACTTTTCCCTTTACTTACAATTACAAAGGGTTCAACTCTAGGTCTTAGAAAGGCGTTTGTTTGATTTGTTTGCTCCTTGCACACACCCAACATTTGGCTCAGACTGCCGAAATATTTGCAAGTGTATTAGATGGCTGGAACCTCGCACTTCTGTACTGTTACACCAGTAACTTTTGCAATTCCTGAATGTTTTTCAAGAGCACCTGCCAGGCATACCTTGTTTAGCTTCCCAAGTGCTGATATTAAATCTGCCCATTCACTGGAATATTCGAAGTTCTTCAGTGCTTTGTCAACAGCTGCTACATAGTTTCTGTACTTGGAATCAGTCAGTAGCTCCAGCTCCTCCGTGTTCATCCTCCCACAGTGTCCCCACTAGAGACTAGCTTGCAATTCATGTACAGACATTACCTATTCAAAATAGAAAAGAAAAAAGCCCTGAAACCATTGTTCCCAAGACATATTGTTAAAATATGCATAAAAAGCACTACATTTTCCTCAAAGACATTAAAAAGAAAAAATCTGAAATCAGGTTACAACAAACCCTAAACAAAAACTAACATATTGAAAAAAAAATATTAACAAATATTTAACACATGTCCAACATCAAGTCCTATTTAAAAACCCAATCAAATAATAAAAAAATCACATCACAACCAAACAAAAATCCCCAGAAAATTAATGCACTGTCTCTCCCCAAAAGCACTCCTTATTCTAAACAATGCAACAAAAGGATTTTTCATTTTCTTTTTTACTTCCTTTGGGTCCATCACCAGAAATCCCCACCCTTCAACAAACCAGCCTTTCTGCAAACAGAAGACACCAATCTTTCTGAATCACTTCCATGCAGAAGACAAGACTGAAGGATACATACAACAATTACACACTATTTAAGAGGACTTCTGTGCATCAACACTTCCTTTTGCAAGACTTGCTATTCTAATCCAGAGATGCAACTCTACTTTGTTTTTGTATTATTGTCATCCAGGCACAACAAAAAGACATGTTTGTAACCATTACAGTTCTGTAATCATAGGCTTTTGGAATTTGCTCAATGTATTTTCATCACATGGTAGTCTACACCAAGTAATTAAGATATTCTAGTTCCAGAAACATCACCCTGTACTTTTATAGGTCATGGACTCCTTTTTTTTTTTTTTAACACAGATTCAATAACCTTTTAAAAGAAATGAGTTTTTGAGGCTACTTTTACCCCAAGAAAATACAACTCAGTGAGAAATCCTACTGTAGCACATCTGTGAAAAAGGATTTGGTGCCCCTTTTAATGGGGGTATTATTAGGGGAGACCTTTTGGGATCTCTTTTGTTCTTGGCTTCAGAGGAGACTTCACATTCAGCAGATGCTGTTCTCTTCTGTCTCAATTAAAGGAAAATGGGAAGAAAATTGTGTACAGAAGTGCAGGTTGAAGCATGACTGAAAAATCCAAACAAACCATGGAACAGGTATAAAGAAGCTGTATTTATCAGACTGTCTTCCAGGTATGATAAGGAAAGTTGCAAGAACAAAGAAAAACAAGAAAGTGATAGACAAAATGAAAGAAAGAGCTGGGTGGAAGGAATGAATAAAAAGGACAAAAATTACAAGCCTTCTGCACTCTTGATTATCATGGCAGACTAATAATGACAGACTGTCTTCAAGAAAGAACAGAAATGCAAACCATTATTTAAAAAGCACATTCTGAATGTCAAATTGATAGATTTCACAATATTCCACTGGTGTAAAGCACTTAGATACCACTTTTAATTTAAAGAAAACCCCATTTCATATGGTTTCATTTTATAATAACCATTTTTGGATTAAATCCCAAAAAAGATCAGGTTTGCTCTGAAAAAGATGTAAAATGCCAAGAGATTTCTCAAAAAGACAGTTGCACAACCACCAGAGTCTGATCTCCAAAAGTGAAATAAAGTATTAACACAAAAAAAAAAAAAAAAAAAAAAAAAAACCAAAAAA